>CAWUFW010006185.1:0-355000 GCA_963921515.1 Calotriton arnoldi | reverse complement strand
CCCTCTGTCACCTCACCCGCTGCTCTCACTCCCTGCTGCCCTCCGTCACCTCACCCTGCTGTCACACCCTGCTGTCCTCTGTCACCTCACCCGGCTCTCACTCCCTGCTGCCCTCCGTCACCTCACCCGGCTCTCACTCCCTGCTGCCCTCCGTCACCTCACCCGGCTCTCACTCCCTGCTGCCCTCCGTCACCTCACCCGGCTCTCACTCCCTGCTACCCTCTGCCACCTCACCCGCTGCTCTCACTCCCTGCTGCCCTCTGTCACCTCACCCGGCTCTCACTCCCTGCTGCCCTCTGTCACATCACCCGCTGCTCTCACTCCCTGCTGCCCTCCGTCACCTCACCCGGCTCTCACTCCCTGCTACCCTCTGTCACCTCACCCGCTGCTCTCACTCCCTGCTGCCCTCCGTCACCTCACCCGGCTCTCACTCCCTACTGCCCTCCGTCACCTCACCCGACTCTCACTCCCTGCTACCCTCTGTCACCTCACCCGCTGCTCTCACTCCCTGCTGCCCTCCGTCACCACACCCGGCTCTCACTCCCTACTGCCCTCCGTCACCTCACCCGACTCTCACTCCCTACTGCCCTCTGTCACCTCACCCGGCTCTCACTCCCTGCTGCCCTCCGTCACCTCACCCGGCTCTCACTCCCTGCTGCCCTCTGTCACCTCACCCTGCTCTCACTCCCTGCTGCCCTCCGTCACCTCACCCGGCTCTCACTCCCTGCTACCCTCTGTCACCTCACCCGCTGCTCTCACTCCCTGCTGCCCTCCGTCACCTCACCCGCTGCTCACACTCCCTGCTGCCCTCCGTCACCTCACCCGGCTCTCACTCCCTGCTACCCTCTGTCACCTCACCCGCTGCTCTCACTCCCTGCTGCCCTCCGTCACCTCACCCGGCTCTCACTCCCTGCTGCCCTCTGTCACCTCACCCGGCTCTCACTCCCTGCTGCCCTCTGTCACCTCACCCGGCTCTCACTCCCTGCTGCCCTCCGTCACCTCACCCGGCTCTCACTCCCTGCTGCCCTCTGTCACCTCACCCTGCTCTCACTCCCTGCTGCCCTCCGTCACCTCACCCGGCTCTCACTCCCTGCTACCCTCTGTCACCTCACCCGCTGCTCACACTCCCTGCTGCCCTCCGTCACCTCACCCGGCTCACACTCCCTGCTGCCCTCCGTCACCTCACCCGGCTCTCACTCCCTGCTACCCTCTGTCACCTCACCCGCTGCTCTCACTCCCTGCTGCCCTCCGTCACCTCACCCGGCTCTCACTCCCTGCTGCCCTCTGTCACCTCACCCGGCTCTCACTCCCTGCTGCCCTCCATCACCTCACCCGGCTCTCACTCCCTGCTGCCCTCCGTCACCTCACCCGGCTCTCACTCCCTGCTACCCTCTGTCACCTCACCCGCTGCTCTCACTCCCTGCTGCCCTCTGTCACCTCACCCGGCTCTCACTCCCTGCTGCCCTCCGTCACCTCACCCGGCTCTCACTCCCTGCTACCCTCCGTCACCTCACCCGGCTCTCACTCCCTGCTACCCTCTGTCACCTCATCCGCTGCTCTCACTCCCTGCTGCCCTCTGTCACCTCACCCGGCTCTCACTCCCTGCTGCCCTCCGTCACCTCACCCGGCTCTCACTCCCTGCTACCCTCTGTCACCTCACCCGCTGCTCTCACTCCCTGCTGCCCTCTGTCACCTCACCCGGCTCCTACTCCCTGCTGCCCTCCGTCACCTCACCCTGCTCTCACTCCCTGCTGCCCTCCGTCACCTCACCCGGCTCTCACTCCCTGCTACCCTCTGCCACCTCACCCGCTGCTCTCACTCCCTGCTGCCCTCTGTCACCTCACCCGGCTCTCACTCCCTGCTGCCCTCTGTCACATCACCCGCTGCTCTCACTCCCTGCTGCCCTCCGTCACCTCACCCGGCTCTCACTCCCTGCTACCCTCTGTCACCTCACCCGCTGCTCTCACTCCCTGCTGCCCTCCGTCACCTCACCCGGCTCTCACTCCCTACTGCCCTCCGTCACCTCACCCGACTCTCACTCCCTGCTACCCTCTGTCACCTCACCCGCTGCTCTCACTCCCTGCTGCCCTGCGTCACCACACCCGGCTCTCACTCCCTACTGCCCTCCGTCACCTCACCCGACTCTCACTCCCTACTGCCCTCCGTCACCTCACCCGACTCTCACTCCCTGCTACCCTGTCACCTCACCCGGCTCTCACTCCCTGCTGCCCTCTGTCACCTCACCCGGCTCTCACTCCCTGCTGCCCTCTGTCACCTCACCCGGCTCTCACTCCCTGCTGCCCTCCGTCACCTCACCCGGCTCTCACTCCCTGCTGCCCTCTGTCACCTCACCCTGCTCTCACTCCCTGCTGCCCTCCGTCACCTCACCCGGCTCTCACTCCCTGCTACCCTCTGTCACCTCACCCGGCTCTCACTCCCTGCTACCCTCTGCCACCTCACCCGCTGCTCTCACTCCCTGCTGCCCTCCGTCACCTCACCCGGCTCTCACTCCCTGCTGCCCTCCGTCACCTCACCCGGCTCTCACTCCCTGCTGCCCTCCGTCACCTCACCCGGCTCTCACTCCCTGCTGCCCTCTGTCACCTCACCCGGCTCTCACTCCCTGCTGCCCTCCGTCACCTCACCCGGCTCTCACTCCCTGCTGCCCTCCGTCACCTCACCCGACTCTCACTCCCTTCTGCCCTCCGTCACCTCACCCGACTCTCACTCCCTGCTACCCTGTCACCTCACCCGGCTCTCACTCCCTGCTGCCCTCTGTCACCTCACCCGGCTCTCACTCCCTGCTGCCCTCCGTCACCTCACCCGGCTCTCACTCCCTGCTGCCCCCTGTCACCTCACCCTGCTCTCACTCCCTGCTGCCCTCCGTCACCTCACCCGGCTCTCACTCCCTGCTACCCTCTGCCACCTCACCCGCTGCTCTCACTCCCTGCTGCCCTCCGTCACCTCACCCGGCTCTCACTCCCTGCTGCCCTCCGTCACCTCACCCGGCTCTCACTCCCTGCTGCCCTCCGTCACCTCACCCGGCTCTCACTCCCTGCTACCCTCTGTCACCTCACCCGCTGCTCTCACTCCCTGCTGCCCTCCGTCACCTCACCCGGCTCTCACTCCCTGCTGCCCTCCGTCACCTCGCCCGGCTCTCACTCCCTGCTACCCTCCGTCACCTCACCCGGCTCTCACTCCCTGCTACCCTCTGTCACCTCATCCGCTGCTCTCACTCCCTGCTGCCCTCTGTCACCTCACCCGGCTCTCACTCCCTGCTGCCCTCCGTCACCTCACCCGGCTCTCACTCCCTGCTGCCCTCCGTCACCTCACCCGGCTCTCACTCCCTGCTACCCTCTGTCACCTCACCCGCTGCTCTCACTCCCTGCTGCCCTCTGTCACCTCACCCGGCTCTCACTCCCTGCTGCCCTCCGTCACCTCACCCGGCTCTCACTCCCTGCTGCCCTCCGTCACCTCACCCGGCTCTCACTCCCTGCTACCCTCTGCCACCTCACCCGCTGCTCTCACTCCCTGCTGCCCTCCGTCACCTCACCCGGCTGTCACTCAATGCTGTCCTCTGTCACCTCACCCCGCGCGTGTGTCAGCCGGGGCTGAGACAGCTTCCCGGGAACACACACAGCCGCACCCGAGTACTTCACAGGTCTTTAAATGACCATTCACTTGTTAATGAGGCTTTGTTGTATTCTTACCTCTTCTTAGCGCCCCTGCATCTCCACTCAGAGTGGAGATGCAGGGGCGCTAAGAAGAGGTAAAATGCAACAAAGCCTCATTAACAAGTGAATGGTCATTTAAAGAATCGCCCGGGCCCCATAGAGCAGAGTCTCTCAGAGTCCGCCCTGCTGCAACCGGCGGTGTTTTCTGAACCCAGGTACGATGTCTGCAAGGTCCGCGGGCCGCCAAGGAAGGCTTGCCGGGCCGCTGGCGGCCCGCATGAGTAGCCGTGCCCTAATGGGTGACCCTGGCACAGTGAATTATGCTGCTGGGGGACCAGTTCGATGCTGGGCCAGGTTTCCTCTATACTGAGGGGACAGGTGGATCCGCCTCATTATGACAACGAATGGAACCCAAGAGGGGTATTTCCCCTGCGTTCAGGACAACGGAATACGGATGATGCCACAGGGAATGGGACCGGAGGGGTAGTCAAGCATGACTCTGCCAATGTAATCTAGGCTTCAATGTGTTGGCTCCTTGCGATGCTGTGGCAGTGTAAAATAATGTAAATATGTTCCCTTTATTGCTCTTTTAATGCTATGTTGGTAGGTTATATGTCGTCTTTATGATGAATAATAAATAGCCTGATAATATGATTTCTCTAACGCAACAACAGCATGGTGTACTTATTGTTGTTTTCAGAAATGGAATGTACAATGCTTGGGTCAATTTGATTGGGAGTGGGGGGGGGGAGGGATTGGAAAACCTGACTTGTCTGGATGCGGTCCATCACCTGTAGCCCTGGGCATTGCAACTAACCTTGAAGTCATTGGTAGGGGGTTAAGTTCTCACTCCAGTGAACCTGCAGGGCCGCAGACCAGAGTTCTAGGATGAACAAGACAAAGGTTTCGCTCACACAAGGCAACCCTGAGCTGCAGTAGCCAGGAGACTTCATCAGCACACTTTGCTGTCTGCAGCTGGCATCCAGTGAGTCTGAATTCGAGCTGTCTGGACCAGGAGCCTGTTGGCAACTGGTGTTTTATATCAGGGTTCTCTTGGTAGAGATATGTGAGTAGTGTTAATGGGGTTCGTGAGGCAGAGAGTGGGAGGGGACCAGGCAGACAAGATCAGCACTTGTGAAGACGGACATCAAGGCTGTTTTTCGCAAGGCTCACAAGTCAGTGAAGAGATTGGGTAAGATTAAGCAAAATGAGAACTAACAAATCTGCTCCGTGCTGCTGTCCTAGTGGAAACCATGGAAGCAGAGGGAGCCCCCTTTCACCACAGTGTCTCTTTTTCAACAGGAAATGCCATTCACTACTAATAGTGAAAGTTGTACTCGGAGGGAACCCTAGAAGACCAGGAGTTTGCCTCCTCATGGAAACTAGAAACAGCAAAGGTCTCTGGGATGTAAGAAGAGCACTGGGCTCATGCAGAGGGGTGAGGAATGAAGGATAACACAAGGCAGGCCGGTGCCTTTTTGCACTGTCAGTGCAGTTACCATCCACGTGCCTCGTCTTTCTCAGTCGCAGAGCCAGACCACGCTATTAGCACAGGGAGAGTATCATCCCAGGATCACCTCATGGTGAGCCACAGCCTGGATTCTATCCATGGTCCCCATGCTCCAAAGTCAACCGCTCTGACCTCTAGGCACATCTCCTTTTACTGGACCTTCTCTGAGGATCCCCTTTTTAGGGTGCACATGCACACCGCGCTCCTCTGCCCCTCTAGCTAGGTTTGTGCTGTGTAGATATGGTCAGTGGCCTAGTCGCCTCCTTCTGCCTCCGCTCCTCCACCGCCACTGTACGGCCTATAATACAGGCTATCCAGGCAGAAGAAAATGTGCACAAGAATAATATGTATAGGCCAGGTCTCGTGGCTCAGTGGACTAATGCATCCACTGCAGGGTCCTGTGTTTGACCTCATGGTCACAGGTTCAAATCCCGGTGGTCCGCTCAGGCTTTCATCCATCTGAGGTCGATAAAAAGAGTACCATTGAGTTGGGTAACAATAAATATCTATTATTCAGCGCCAAGATGCCTACGGGGGGGGGGGGGTGTGTGTGTATACATCCAAATAAATGATTCAAACTTCACTGACATCCAGATTGTGGGTGTCATTTTACTGCAGTGTGGTGGGACACACACACTCTCTCTCTCATTTAAATATTTTTATGTGGACTGTGAATTGAACAGCATTAAGGTCTGTGGATGGATCAGTGGCGTAACATAGGCCCCAGCGGTGTGGGGGGCCCCCCAAGCTCCACAGGCCCACTCAGCACAGAACCCTGACCCGAGAGCTCCTGATTGAGTCTGGAGGGGGCACCTCTATGTACCTTGTAGGGGGGTTCCCCTCAAGTTTCGTTACGCGCTGGGCTGGATGGTGGTGTTCAGAGGGTCCAGTCAGTCCCCTTCTCTTCACACCACTTCTGCACACTTACACTTGTTTTCTCCTAATATCTTTCTGAAACTTCCACCTCTATATCTCACACCTCATCTCTTTCGACTTGCGTGCCCTCTTTTCACTCTCCCCTGCACACTCTTCCTTGCATCTATTTCACTTCACCAGCCCCACAGACACAACAGCCCCAGTCAACTTTAAACACTGCATTACAATTTTTATTAATTGACACAATAAATTATTATTCATTCACTGCATTTTCTTTTAACTTTTTCCCTGTCGATATTTTGGCAGCTGTGTGCCTCCTTTCACATAGAATCACAATTAAAATCAGAACACCTGACCATTGCTCGGTGCACTCTGCAGAGAGGCCAAGAATGGGATGGGCATGTATTCTGAACCTCCTTAAGGCCCACTGGTGGACACTGTAAAAACATTCTCAGTGCCTTCAGCCTGAGGTCCACAGCTCTCATTTGTGGCCCGTTATAAACACCCACCCACCCACAACCTGAACTCGCACAGATACAGAGGTGACTCTTTTCACAGTACACACTATATGCGAGTTATATGTTGCATTGAGAAAACACCAGAAACACAACATCCTGAAAGAAAGCAAACACTTGAGCAGCAGTGTGCCGGTGCTCCTTGTGGACCGGGAGCCACCAGAGAGTTCCAGCTTGTTTGTCAGGTAGAGTGGGGTGTTGAAGTGTAGTGCCCTATGGGTCATACAAGCGATCTTTAGTTGTATCCTTGCTTCAAAGGGAAGCCAATTGAGCAATTTCAGGTCCGGGGTGATGTGGTTGGTCTTCTTGGAGCCCGTGATGAGTCTAGTAGCAGCATTTAGAGATGCTCGGATAGGTGCTAAACTGAGTTTCGGCAAAACCGCAAAGAGTCGCACTGCCGTATTCTAGTCTGGAGATGACAAGTGCTTGCACCACCAATTTAAAGTCATCATGCATGGGGAAGGAAGGGTTTGAGTTTTCTTCGGATGCAGAGTTGGAAGTTTGCTCCTTTGGTCGATGATCTGATGTGGTCTTGATTCCCTCTACACTTGCCTTCAAAAGGCAAGTCAAAAAACTTCTAATGAACAATGCGTTGAACTAGATGCTGTGCTCCTCTTGCCGCTAAGTTACTGTATTCTGTCTCGTTTGTTCTTGTTGTTGCTTATTGCCCTACGTTTCGGTCTCTCCCAACCTGCTTCCTTTGTCCTCAATTTCATCCTGCACCTGCTGTATTTTGTCCCACTGTTTCCCTGATTTCTCTCCCCTAGCTGTTTCCTTTGTCGACTTAAACCGTATGTAAAGCGCTCTGATACCCTTTGGGGTCATGTTCGCGCTATACAAAACTTTAAATAAAAATAAACTCCAAGAGAAAAGGCTTTCTCAAGAGACCACCTCAGCAATCCGCCTCGGACTCGCCGGCCACGATAACGAAGAGGTGCGGGCACATAATAAAAAAAACTCGGATGCCTGACCCATAGATGTCGGCTCCGCGAGTTCATTTACCTCCGACACGCGATCCCTAAATTACTACGCGAGGACCGATACCTCGATACTTTTCATTTCTCTACCCTGAGCAGAACTGTAAGCAGACTATTCCGAGAAGCGCTCGCGACCCCGTAAACACTGGGGTGCCTGGCACTTAGATGGCCGCCCATCAGGACACAAATGCCTGACCCAACGATGGTGGCGCATCGAGTCCTCATACCTCCGAAGTAGCAATCAGCAATCAGCTCCGGTGAGTACCCAAGAAAGAACTGAGATAGGGTCTACTCACCGACACATTGGCACCTGAATCACTTTCTACAAGACGGTCCGACCCAGGAACAGAAAGAAACAAAACATGTGACCTCACTGCCTGACCTTAAAATGGCGGCCTTCAACCCACACTAACCACTCATTAGCTGACAAATCCCCTATACCTCACTCACTACCTCCACTGCCCACATCGTCTCTCTGAACCTGTCAATCAGTTAATCACAGACCCGGGGCCCTCAAATAGCCGGAGGCGCAGCTCACTACATCTTCTCACATCACGCGATGCCTGTCCCCGAGATGGCAGCTCCCGTCCATAAATAATTTAGGCTACCTAGATCAACCCTTTAGCCGCGCTGCCTTAGCGAAAGAAGGCACGGCGGCTGTAAGCCCAATTGCCGTTGCCTGTCCTTAACGTGATGCCTGGCCCTAAGATGGCGGCTTCTGTCCAACCTCCACTCCTACTTATAGGACAAACACCGGACACTCTCCAGTGAATCACAAGTTACCAGTCTCCAAAAAAAAACAAAAAAAAACATCCCCACGCTTCCTTGAATAACCCTACAGTTGTGTTAACCTCCGCAACAAGGGCCACGAGCGATGTAAACCCGATTCGCAATAAACCATCCCTCAACTTCATCCCTTAGCCCCCTAGAATAACCACCACAGACGAGCTAGCCCCAGCATCAGCAGGCACAGCTGATAGTAACCTGATGCCTGCCCCCAAGACGGTGGCCTCTGTCCGTCAACAACATCCTCCCACCTGACGTAGCACCAGATAGTCGAAACTAACTCATCAGACCCCTCAAACAAACCTCCACTAGCACCTTGTCCTAATGGGAGGCGGAGGCGCAGATCCTGAAAACTCAACGCGCGTCCCTAAGACGGCGACCTCCAGCCGCAAAACACCTCCAGACAGGAAAGGCAAGATTTTATGCAATTGTCCCGAAGCCACCTATGAGCAACAACAAGCCCTGACATCCTTACTTACCCTCCTCCTCCATCTTCCACAACCAATGGAGTCCCTGGAAGGACCCGCATGCATCTAAACCTAAGCCACATAAATCAGATCAAGCCCCGTCACCCCGGCTTACCCACCTCTACTACTCCTACACCAGCAGTCTGGGGAGACCTCTGAGGGTTAACACTCAGACCCAAACAAGTCCAGTCAACTCAGGCCATAGGCGTGAATGCTGAGCACACACGGCCAGTAAGAAATAGTTGGCCGTGGTAAAAACCCAACAACCTCAGAAGAGCTCCGAGGAGCTATCCTTCCGTCCAACTAAGACAAAATGCCATCTGCCACTCCTACCTCCCTCAGCCCCTCCACACCAAATTACCTAAAACCTCATGACCCGAACTCCTTCTCCATCATTTTCCCCCCCAACCTCTCACCAAAAGCGAAAAGAAACTTCAAACACAGACTGCACAGACAACACCCAGAAACACTATTCGCAGATATATACCACTGCTCCTCCAAAGGTCATCTGAAAATGGATCTCATTTTCCATACGGAAAGACCAAAAGCTGGAACTCCATTCTCAGATCGCAGCTCCACATATCCAAAACAACTAACACTTCCTACAGCTGTAAACTGACGATCTCAATCCCTAACCGCCCTAGGCGTAGTGGCAACACCTCTGCAACCATCTACTCCAACGGCACAGTCTTAATCCAAGCCAACGATGACAACCTAGATGCATTTCACTCCCTCTTCCCCTCGCTACGAAACGCACCCTCTCACGCACATCTCCCCCGCCCGACCGACTCCCTATCCCTTGACAGACTGACCCGCCAAGAAATCCCACAAACCAATCCCACATCCTATGCCAACACCGCCAACCTTTCCCCCCGGACACCAACCTCCCCTCTGTCCCCCCGCACCAAACACGCACAGCACATGCCCCCTTTTCAATACAAACCGAAGGTACGCCTCCAATGAGGCTCTCCAACCCCCTGCCGACCGTCACCGACCCCCTCCCTCCTCATTCCACCTCCCCCAACAAACAACTAGTGACCCCAACCCGCAGTCAAAGACTCCCAACTCCCTCTCTCTACCCACTCGCAAGAGGACGCTGGAATCCTGACGCGATCCTTCACACCCCATGCCCATGGCTCCACACAGAGACAACACTGGCAACAGGAACACCAAAAGCCAGCATATCAATGACAAGCTCTCTCCTTCTCGGGACGACCCCGCCCAGAACACCCACACCCCCTCCTCTGAAGAGACGACGCAGCGTCTCGCTCTGCTGGAAAGCCAGCTAGAAACTGTAATACTGGGCCTTAACGAAATCTTACTGAACCTCACCACACTCCGAGAGCCGAGCCAACGCCCTCACCTGACCCCCACTTTTTCCAGTACTAAACATCAAAGGCTCTATGTCCCAGGTTCAACCCCCCTCCTGAACCAGACACAGAGACCCAAAAGAACAAGAGCTGCAATGTCCATGAGTGAAGCGTTGGATCTTGCCTCCTCCTATGACACTTCCTCTACTGTCAACCCAAAATCTAAGATCCAGGTCATCACTGGATTCAGAAGAGACCTTTCCCCTCCCAGGGCCCTGTGGTGTTTGGGTTTCATTATTTAAAAGTGTAATTTTTGTTAGTGCTCTTGCTTTACAGATTACTTACGGAATTCTACTTTCTACCTGTGCATGTATTCTATGTATTATTACTATTGGAATGTATGGGTGATGGTCTGGAACACTGCTGTGTCAGTTGGAGCAGCCATCCTGAGCTCTCATTTCATCTGTACCTTGCTTATCCTGTATTCCTTAATAAAACCTTGAAAAACTACTGAAGATCTCTGGCGAGTCTCTTACAAAGATTGAAGACTTTTTATGACCGTGTTAAAATACAATGTTTCACATGTGGTTCGAATTCTCATGTGTCAAATTTTAAGAATTGTCCAGCTGCAGCACAAGAATGCTGGAAATGCAAAAAGATTGGCCACTTTGGCAATGTTTGTAGAGGAGGTAAACGCACTCCTGTTCGGTTTGTTCAAGACAATGTCATCGACAATGAACATGAAACAGTAGAAAAGAAGATTGAAGAGTTAATGTTGGCTGTTGATTGTGTAGATATTAACAATATCCAAGCTGATAATATTATCAGTGATTCATTAGTTCAGATAAAAATTGATGGTGTTGACATTCCTCTGCTCATTGACTCTGGTGCAAGAATAACTATCATCTCTTTCGATAAATATAAACAGAATTGGACACATAAAGTTCTATTACCTCCTGACGTGGTTACCACTGCGTTTGAAGGCAGTAAAATTGATTTGGCTGGTTATTTTTGTGGTAATATTACTTTTGAAACCAAAACTATTCGTGGTAAGATTTATGTAGCCTATAAAGGTAAATGTTTTGGGTTGGTGGCATCAGGCAGAATTTGGAATGATTATCAAACCAGGCCATAAACATCCTGTGACCCTTACAAATGCTGTTTCTGATCACACTTCATGGAAGGAAAGATTTTGTGAGGTGTTTTCTGATAACATTGGCCTGATTAAAAATTTCACCCACACTATTAAAGTTAAGGAAGGTGTCCTTCCTGTGAAGCACAGATTGCGTAATGTTCCTCATAGTGTAAGAATTGAATTATCTCAAATGTTAAAAAAGATGCAAGAAAATGGTATCGGAGAGAAAGTGGATGCCACACTTTGGCTTTCTCCCATTGTTCTTGCCAAGAAGAAGAATGGTGAGTTACGCTTATGTGTGGACTTAAGTTCACTTAACAAAGCTATTTGGGTGGAAAATTTTCCTCTACCACGCATTGATGACTTAATCACGAATGTGGGTCAGTCCAAATGGTTTTCTAAACTGGACTTACGAGCGGCTTACCATCAGGTGGAATTGGATGTTTCATCCAGACATTTGACAGCTTTTGTCACTCCTGATGGGACGTTTCAATTTCGCAGATTGCCATTTGGACTGGCGTCTGCCGCGTCCGTCTTCCAAAAGGTTATGACCAATATGTTTCAAGGAATTTCAAATGTTGTTGTTTTTCAAGACGATATTTTAATTCATATTGTGTCAAAGGAGGAACATAATGATGTAATTGAGCAAGTTTTGACTATTTTACAGAATAATTGTGTCACCATCTGGGAGGATAAATGCATTTTTGCGGTGAATGAAATTGAATATTTGGGACATGTACTCTTTAAAGATGATGTTAGACCTAAACCGAGTATTGTGGATGGTATCGTTAATGCACCACACCCCACTGACCAGGAGCAGCTTCGTTCTTTCATTGGTCTGTGTGAATTTTATTCAAAAATTATCAAAAATGTTGCCACTCTCACTGAATGTTTTAGGAGTTTATTAAAAAAAGGATCTGATTTTGTTTGGACATCCATTTGCCAGGAGCATTTTCAACTCATCAAAGATAGCATTCTTTCTGCTCTGGCTCTTCAAGCATATGTTGAAGGTCGTGATACGTACATCACTGTTGACGCCAGTTCTTACTGCATGGGTGCTGTTTTGTCACAAATGATTGGCAATAATGAGGTGACTATTGGATTTGCCTCAAGAAGGATGAAAGATGTGGAGTTGAGATATTCTGTTATTGAAAAGGAAATGCTTGCCTGTGTGTGGGGAGTAGAGAAATTCAAATTGTATTTGTGGGGGAGAAAGTTTTGGCTTAGAACGGATCACAAACCGTTAGTGGATATTCTATCTGGCAATAAAATTAAGAAAGCCACTGCCAGATTGGCTAGACTTGCTACCAAATTTTTGGAATTCAATTTTTCTGTACAACATATAGCTGGAGGCAAGAAAAGAATGTCAAAGCTGACTTCTTGTCCAGGCTTCCTGTCCAAGATGCTAAGTTTGATGAAAAAGAGGAGGAGGACATTGAAGAATGCATTATTGCTTCTGTGGAGGACACTGTGATTTGTGCCAATATGGAAGATTGGTGTAAGGCACTAGAAAATGATTCAGTTTTAAAGCAGGTAATGAGTTTTGTTGTGGAAGGTTGGCCCAAAGAAAAATCTATTGATCCCGTTTTACAGCCTTTTTGTAAAGTTGCCAACGAGTTATCTATTGAAAACAATTTGTTAGTCAGAGAGGGAAAATGAATTCCTCCTTCTTGTTTCAGGAGAAGAATTCTGGAAACTGCCCATTCCGGTCATTTAGGTATGACTGCTACCAAATGCAGACTCCGTAATGATTTTTGGTGGCCTTCTGTTGATCGTGAAGTTGAAGTTTTAGTGAATGAATGCACCCAATGTTTGTACAGTGATAAACATTTATCTACTTCCTCTCCATGTCCCAAACCCACAGTGTCTCCAAGAAAAGTGTGGCAAAGAGTTGCTTTGGACCTTCTAGGACCATTTCATGTTCTTCCCAATTGCATGAAATATTTCATTGTTTTGATTGATCATCTATCCAGGTGGGTGGAGGTTAGAGGTGTTTCGGAGCCCAATACTAAATCTGTTCGTTTTCTTCAAGATATATTCAGTAGAGAGGGTGTCCCTGAAGAACTGTTAACTGACAATGGGGAACAATTTACTTCAGTTTCCATGCAAGAATTTCTAGCAAAGATGGGTGTCAAGCATCTTCGCACTCCTCTTTATTTTCCCCAAGCCAATGGTAAAGTTGAAAGATTCAACAGAGTTTTAGTTGAATGTATACAAAGTGCAATCAAAGCGTGAGTGGACTGTGAGACTGCTGTCAGAGATGTTGTATGGGCGTACAGAACTACTCCTCACTCTGTGTCGGGTTCTGTGCCTTTTGAGTTAATGAGAGGGAGAAAAGTTGTTTCCACTCTTAACCCATTTTGGAAAATGGAGCTTTCGAACAAAGAGTGTATTGTAATAGAGGATTCTATCAAAGCAAACATTTTGATTGATGAGGCTAGTCTCCGCAGGTGTGAAAGACCCAAACTTTCTGTTACCAAAAAGGAGGTTAAATTTGCTATTGGGGATTGGGTGTGTGTCAAGGATCCTTTATTGTTACAGAAGGGAAAATCAAAGTTCAGAGATCCTGCATGCATTGTTAGTATTAGGGGTCAAGCTGTGAAACTTGATAATGATCAATGGTGGAATGTTGGCCGCTTGGCTAAAAGCAAAAGAAATGAGGTTTGTTCTGGTTCACAAATGAATGTTCAAAATTATTCTGCTGTCAGAAGAAGTTCAAGAGTTAAGAGAATCCCCAGTAGATTCATTGATTAATTATTTTCTTGTTTCTCTCCTTTCTTCTCGTTAAAGGGGAGATCTGTGGTGTTTGGGTTTCATTATTTAAAAGTGTAATTTTTGTTAGTGCTCTTGCTTTACAGATTACTTAAACTACTGAAGTTCTCTGGCGAGTCTCTTGCAAAGATTGAAGACTTTTATGACAACCAAGGAACCCACTTCAGGCCTAAGACCCCTGCCTTCCTCACCAACATTCCCAGGGCCCCCTAATGAAGAAACACATAAACGGGGGGACCTCCACCAACTGCATGCTCATAAACTGCAGATCAGCCACCAAACATGCAACAGAGCTGGCAGAAACCATCCTCACCCATGACATAGACATCACGTTCATCAACGAAACATGGCTAAACGAGTTCTCTTCCCCAACCATGGACATGCTTGTGCCCCCAGGCTTTGCAATCATCAACAAAGACAGAAAAAACCAGTGACGAGGGGGTATAGCAATCATAAACAAGAAAAACATCTCCGTGAAGGAAACGGACACCTTCAAGTACAACACTCTTGAATGTCTAACCGCCAACATTAAGACGAGTGACAACAAAACACTAGTCTGGCATCTCCTCTATCATCTGCCAGGCAACACCACCGCATTTGGTGAACACCTGTCCGACCTGATAACTCACTGCTCACTCCGAGACTCAAACAAGTTAATTCTAGGTGACATCAACCTACACTGGAATGAAGAAAACAACTCGCTAATCCAAACCTTGAATGATCTTCTACACTACAACAACCTTACCCAACACTGCTCAGAGGAAACTCATAACAGAGGATCAATCCTGGATGCCATTATTGCCCAACGCGACACAGTCACGATCGACCACATCCTTCCCGTTGACTGGTCCGACCACTACATCATCCTATTCCACATCAACCAAACGATCCTATGCCAACTCCCCACGCAGGATCCCCCCCCCCAATGGGCGAGAAATCTAACTCAGATTCCCCTGGCGGTCCTGGAGGAAAGGGTAAGCTCTCTCCTTCCCATCTCCACAGACGATCTCTCCACAACAGAACTCACCTCCCACTACAACACAACCATGACTTCCATTCTGGACCAATTAGCCCCCTTGAAACTAAAAAGAGTCAGGAACACTCCATCTAGATCCTGGTTCAACACAGACATAAACTCCGAAAGAAGACAACTAAGAGCTACAGAAAGACTCTGGAGGAACAACCCGTCCTCAATCCTCCGCGATCAACTCAAATCAGTACGCAGGAAGTACAAAAAACACATCAAGAACGAAAAAACTTCCTTTTTTTGCAACGCTCTAGACAACGCAAAAAACAGACCCAAAGAACTCTTCAACCTCATTAGTCAACAAACTTCCAAGCCCCCGTCATCCGCAGCTCAGGCCTCCAAAGACCTGTGCGTAAACTTCGCCAACTTCTTCAACGACAAAATCACCAAGATTGAGCTTTCCCTGGATGACAACCGCACTCCCCCCTACAGGAGCCTTTCCCGAGGAACAGAAGATATCGCACCCAAGCATCCCTCAAAACTCTGGAAATCCTTCATCCCCATCTCCGAAGCAGAGATAGTCAAACTGATCTCCACCTCCAAACCCTCTTCACACGTCCTGGATCCTCTACCTACCCAACTGGCCAAAAAGCTCAAACTCGCCCTAGCCCCGCTCTGGAGCAAGATCATAAACAGCTCCCTACGAACCGGAGTCATTCCGGATTGCCTCAAAGTCGGCCAAGTCACGCCATTATTGAAAAAACCAGGCTTGGACACTAATGATCTGAATAACTTCAGACCCGTCTCCAATCTCCCTCTCCTAGCTAAAATCCTGGAAAGGTGTGTTCTCATACAACTGACTCAACACATGGACAGCATCAACCTTCTAGACCCCCACCAATCAGGTTTCAGAAAAGGCTGCAGCACAGAGACAGCAATCCTTAATGTCATAGACGATATCCACAAGTCACTCGATTCGGACCAATGCTGCCTACTCATACTCCTTGACTTATCGGCAGCCTTCGACACGGTTGACCATAATCTACTCATTAAGGTACTTCAAGAAAGGGTAGGTGTAGAAGAGGTGGTCTTACATTGGTTCTCCTCCTTTCTCCAGAGCCGCACCCAAAGAATAAAAATCAAAAACTTCTCGTCCGACCTACACCCCGTCAGCAGGGGTGTCCCCCTTGGATCAGTTCTTTCCCCACAACTTTTCAACATCTACATGGATCCCCTCACCACCATACTAAAAAAAACAACATCCCCTTCCACCTATATGCAGACGACACCCAGATCTATCTTGAAACCTCCTGTACTGATGACTTTCAGAGACTAACGACACTCTAAGAGAAGTCAAACACTGTCTTTCACTAAATCACCTGAAACTCAACCAAGACAAAACGGAAATCCTCCTCATTTCTAACAAAGAGGAGAACCCCCAAATCGTAGAATGGCTAAAAGCAATAGATGCTCTCAACGGCAATCTGACCCTGGCTGACTCCGTAAAATCGCTGGGAATCACCCTGGACCCAAAACTAGACATGGCCAAACACATCAAGAACACCGCAAAGAGCGCCTTCCTCAACCTGAGGCTACTCAACAAAATAAAACCCTTCATCCCGCCCAAGGACCTCAAACAAGCTACCCAATCCCAGTGCTGTCCAGACTAGACTACGGAAATGCAACCCTCTCAGGTACAGCAAAATCCCCCCTAGCTCCCCTCAGAACAACTCTCAATGCAGCAGCCAGAATGGTCACCGGAATAAAGAAATATGACCACATCTCGCCTGCACTCAGAGAGCTAAAATGGCTCCCAGTCGAAATGCGTGCCAATTTCAGAACTGCCTGCCTTACGCACAAAGCCCTGCACACAGGGAAACCCGCCTACCTGGCCTCCAAACTCAAGAAGGCCGGTCAGACTAGGAGCCTCAGGAGTTCCAACACTCTACTCCTCATCCCTCCGAAAACTCGCAAACAAAAAACCGCAGCCCGTTCCTTCTCTGGAAATGCGCCCAAAATCTGGAACTCCATCCCAGTCCATATCAGGACTAACCCCTCCTTTTTAAAATTCCAAAAACAGTTCAAAGACCTCTTCCTCAATCGCTCTCTCCCGAATCGATAGCTGCCGCCGAAGCGCACAAACGTGCACATTGCAGCACACAGACACTTTGACATTAAGACTTCTACCTCCCCCCCTCCCCGTCCCCTCCGTCTTCCCCCCCCCCCCTCCCTGAAGAAGACTCAGCTCGAGTCAACGAGCACCCTACTGGGATATTACATGACTTCCTTGCTTGAATGTTGCACAGCGCTCTGAGACTTCCGAAGCGCCACGAGCCAATATGTATACTACTGCTATATTGTGTGATTTCCTCGTTACAAATGTTGTAAAGCGCTCTGATACCTTCGGGTCTGGCCAGCGCTATATAAAACTCCTTAATAATAAATAATAATGTAAACAGGAACAACATCCTTGTACCCAGGCTCTGAAGGCAGTGTTTGTTTTTTTGCTGGCTGCATCGTGTCGCCAGTGGTGGGGATGGGGGCACCTGGCCCCGCCTGGAACCTCCCCCCTCCCCCTTAGCGACAACAAATGTTCGCCTCCACACTCTTCGCAGTGAGAGCAGCCCTCTGCACCACCCCTTTAGCAGCAGCAGTGAGGAAATAACAGCCATCCACCATCATTGGGCATTTCACGCCTCCCTTCCCCCCCGGGGCCTCGGCTGCTGGTCGTTGGTATGCACTGAGCACGCTCCAGGGACAGAATGAGTGATTAGATCTGTGTCCTCTCTGTTTACCAACCAGGCGCTAAGATCTGAAGCCATGTGATCACAGCAGGAATAACCTTTGAACACAGCCTTTGTCTCAGTCCTGAAAACACTGTCGTCGCTAATGCGCTCCTTCAAGGCGCTAGGCATGTGTTCGTCCCCTCTCTCGCCCTCCGACAGATTGCTTATTTTATTCACACGGGATTTAAGGCTAGAGCGTTGCTTTTGTCCGTTGATTTACAGCGCTTCTTGGCTGCTGTGGTGCTGTTTGACACTCGGCGCTGCAGCAGGGAGTTGTGACGTCATCAGACTTCAGATTTAAAGATCAGGATAGGCCCCTGCTGACACATGTAATTGCATTTATAAAGCGCTTACTACCCCTGACAAGGCGTTGAAGTGCTTTTTCAGCGGATAGCAATCTACTCTGGAACCCAAACAGGATTAGTGGTGAATTAGTATAGGGAAATATGAAATTAATTGGAGTGGTGGACATGTGAGTCTGTTAGTTGGATTGAAAAGGATAGTGGAAGGATAGAAGAGGGAAGTGTTTGCATTTATATAGCGCTTGCTACCCCTGATGAGGTGTTGAAACGCTTTTCACCGGGTAGCACGCTTCTCCGGAATCCAAACAGGGTTAGTGGGGAATTAGTATAGGGAAATATGCAATTAATTTGAGTGGTGGGCATGTGAGTCTGTTAGTTGGATTGAAAAGAATAGAGGACGGATAGAAGCGGGAAGGGTCTACAAAGGGTGGGTTTTCTTTTAGTTCATAGCAGTAGGAGGAGGTTTGGGATGAGTAAAGGAGTTAGAGGGGGAAGAGTCGGAGGGAAGGGTTTAGAAAGGCTTGTTTGGGAGATCTGAATAGTAAAAGAGGTGTGGGATGATGCAAGGAGGGGTAGAGGAGGGAAGAGTCTAGAAAGGGGTATTTTGGGGATCATAGTAGAAGAATGGGGTTTGGGGTGAGTCAGGGTGTGGAGGTAGAGAATATATTGAGATGAGGGAGATGCTTCCGCATCGAGGGTTCCTGTATTATTCCTGCTATATCGTAACTGTAATCGTATATGCTTTATATAGCGCTTGCTACCCCTGACGAGGATTCAACTTTGTCCTTATTTGCTGGGCTCACGGTTGAGGTTTGTGGTCTGCATCTGGAATATCAGATATGTCCTTGTCAGATGCTCATCTTAAAGCGCGAGTATTCCCGCCAGTGTTTGCCCTTTTGAACTCTAAACGTTGATCCTATTTTATTATTTGTAGTTTGACTAGTCTAGTATGTCTGTCGCACAGTTATTCGGTATCAAGCTGTTTCCCTAATTATCCAGATTTTTTAGGTCCAAAGTTCTTCCTGAACTTGAGCATCTGGACTGTTCCCACTATGTTATCAGTCAATGAGCGATAATCACTCTTTTTATGCAGATAAAACACAGATTTGTTAATTTACACCCCATCTCTGAGGCCTCTGGGGCATTCCTTGTCTGCTGTACAGATTTGAAAGTACAACTTTTTACTAAAAAAGATGTGCAGGTGTGAGTACTGTGGGTTGGTGTAGCTCCGGGTGCCCAGGATTGACCCAGGAGGTGTGCAGGTTTGAGTACTGGTTGTTGAGTTGGGTGCCACCTGCTGGTGTAGCTCCGGGTTTCCGGGATTGACCCAGGAGGTGTGCAGGTTTGAGTACTGTGGATTGGGGGCCACCTGCCGATGCAGCTCCGGGTGTCCAGGATTGACCCAGGAGGTGTGCAGGTTTGAGTACTGTGGGTTGGGTGCCACCTGCTGGTGCAGCTCTGGGTGTCAGGGATTGACCATGGAGGTGTGAAGGTTTGAGTACTGTGGATTGGGGGCCACCTGCTGGTGCAGCTCTGGGTGTCAGGGATTGACCACGGAGGTGTGAAGGTTTAAGTACTAGGGGTTGGGTGCCACCTGCCGCTGTAGCTCCTGGTGTCCGGAATTGACACAGGAGGTGTGCGCAGGTTTGAGTACTGTGGATTGGGGGCCACCTGCTGATGCAGCTCCGGGTGTCCAGGATTGACCCAGGAGGTGTGTACCGGTTTGAGTACTGTGGGTTGGGTGCCACCTGCCGATGCAGCTCTGGGTGTCAGGGATTGACCCCGGATGTGTGCAGGTTTGAGTACTAGGGGTTGGGTGCCACCTGCCGGTGTAGCTCCGGGTGTCCGGGATTGACCCTGGAGGTCTGCAGGTTTGAGTACTGTGGGTTGGGTTGGGTGCCACCTGCCAGTGTGCTCTGGGTGTCCAGGATTGGTCCAGGAGGTGTGCAGGTTTGAGTACTGTGGGTTGGGTGCCACCTGCCGGTGTAGCTCCGGGTGTCCGGGATTGACCCTGGAGGTGTGCAGGTTTGAGTACTGTGGGTTGGGTGCCACCTGCCAGTGTGCTCTGGGTGTCCAGGATTGGTCCAGGAGGTGAGCAGGTTTGAGTACTGTGGGTTGGGTTCCCCTTGCCGGTGCAGCTCCGGGTGTCTGGGATTGACCCCGGAGATGTGCAGGTTTGAGTTCTAGGGTTGGGTGCCACCTGCCGGTGCAGCTCCGGGTGTCCAGGATTGACCCCGGAGGTGTGCAGGGTTGAGTATTGGGGGTTGGGTGCCACCTGCATGTGTAGCACCGGCTGTCCAGGATTGACCCAGGAGGTGCGCAGGGTTGAGTATTGGGGGTTGGGTGCCACCTGCAAGTGTAGCTCCGGCTGTCCAGGATTGACCCAGGAGGTGCGCAGGGTTGAGTACTGAGAATTTTCCTGCAATTTGTAATATAGGTCTCACACGCCAGGATTTCGCTAGGTTTGAGATTCGAGTATTGGCTGCTGTTTCTTCGCATAGGTTTCATTGCCCTCGATTGATTGACGAAGTTTGCTGGTTTGGGTATTGAGGACTGTCCGCCGAGTGTTGGTATGGGTCTGACACTGCGATACCTCTATAGGAGGGGTGTGCAAGTTTGAGGATTGAGGATTGGCTGTCATCAGTTTGTGTAGGACTGAGTATCCAGGATTCGGCCCCGAGGTATGCAGAGTTGAGTATTGAGACGTAAAACCCCATCTGTGGGTAAAGTTCTGAGTAGTCTTGATTGAGCCTCGAGATTTTCAGTTCTGAGTATTGAAGGTGGACCCCATCTGTTGTACAGGTCTCAGAGTCGAGGTTTATCTTTGTCTATGGCCCTAAGTTGTCCCTAAATTGTACCATAAATGCCTGGTCCCGGCGCTGCTCCACGGATTTTGTAGAGCTTTCAGCACTTTATGAAGAGATAAGTCGTAGCAGTGAGGATTATTTGCTAGCCAGTCTTAGGGGGGTGTGACTACTCGCAGGTTTATTCTCCCTTACTAACAATTGGCCAATTAACATAAACCTACTCATTCATATAGTTCAGAAATAAGGCGTGAATCAGCAAGTTATGTGAATACTGTGAGCTTATGAATGTCTGTTCGAACCTGCACTTCATGTGTCATTGTCTGGGCAATGTGTCTACATACCCAAAAGTCCCCAGCAATGCACATTCGTGTGTGTAGCACTTCCTTTTTTACCTGTTGGATTTAATACCATGGTGTCTTTCTCCTTCTGTATCTTTGGCTACTGGAGTTGGACGCTCACTAAACAAGTAATGACAAAGCCAATAGTTTTGACCTTTTACATAGTGAGAATTGTTTGGGTTTGCGCAAGTGATACCAAGTGATACCTTGGGTTGGGCCTATAGATGCTTTTCAGCCAGAGCTAGAGTAGCAAAGGTGTCTTGTCTGCTCTCAACCTTTGTTAGGTCCCTTGTTGATGACGTACAGGCCCAGTTTGAAAGTTGCATTCAAATGCTGTGGCCTACCTGAAGATTTAGTAAGGAAGTGTTCCCTTGATTCATTGAAAATGTTTGTGAATTGAGGTTGTATGCTAAAGTGGGGCTGTTTGAGACCTATGAATGGGGTTTGAGTACTGACTAAAGGGCCTGTCGGCTGTGCCAGCCCTCAGTAGTGGCCTCGCCCGGCACCTCAAGTAGCCATGGGGATGGTGGAAGGCTTGGCAGAGGAGGGCTCAAGATGGGGGTGGGGGCTACTGTCCGGAGTGGAGGAGGAGTTGGAAGAGCAGGAGAGAAGAGGGAAGAAAAAGAGATAGGAGAGAGCGAAGCCAGAAGGATGAAATGAAATGAAATTTGTACTTGTAAAGCGCACTTATACCCCCAAAGGGGTGTCCTGGCGCTGTACGCATACCGCTGTGGAACCCTTCCTGGCTTTTCCCTGTGAAATGTCCACTCCTGGGCACCCCCAAGGTGAAGCCAGGCATCCCAGCGCTGTTGGGGCCGTTGTGGAGATTAAGCAAGCTATTGCCCAGAGTTGCAGAGTGGGACCCATGATTAGAATAGGCACCGAGGCGAGAATTATCAGGTCCGAGGAAATTGAGCCCAAGACCCGCCGAGGCAGGAATTGAACCCTGGTCCCGGGCCAGATCTCTGCATCAGGGTCTGCCGCTCTAACCATTGAGCCACACTTCTCTGGTTTGAGATGAGAGAGAAGGGTGGAGATGCAAATGGAATGATGGGACAAGCAGCAGAAGGTGTGATGATGGAAGGAGGGGCAGGCGGTGGTATGAGAGCGGAAGCGAGTGAAAAGTAATAACTACCAGGACCTGTATTTTGTATAGGGAACATGGCCCTGGTCTGCACCACTGCGCCCCATTAACTGGGTGTGCCAGGTGCAGACTTGGTCATTGTGCCCTACTACAGTTAAAGGGCTGCTCCCAGGGCAGCTGCAAACGTGCGCTTGATCTGGGGGGAAGCACATTAGTGAAAGGCCGACCAGCTGTTTGATGCAGCCGACCGGTTGAGCGGCAGTGCGGCTTGCAATTCAAAACAGAGCAGAGACCCCCCTACAGGTGGATGCATTGCCATTGAGTGACTGAACCTGCTGCAAGAGGACGTCTGAGGGGTCTTTGGGGCCCCCACCCCTCTTTCAGGGGGCGGATTCACTGTGCACTACCTCATATGTCTTGTCCAATCAGTGCACCCCCTGAAAGCTCCTTCGCCTCTGACCCACTTCTGTAATACGGCACGCGCGCAGAGGCATCGCTCCCTCATTTGCATGGGGCCACACCCCGTTGGATCACGCCGCGCTTCTAGTGCACCGGTGCAGCCTCTATTACAGAACGGGCTGTGCGAGTGTCTGCAGCCCCTTCTGTGATACCAAAGGACCTTGGAGGGCACAGAAGATGGGCCCACGTCATTACGAGGGGGGACTTTCCAAAATTTGGCTTCAAAATGGGAGCAGAATGAAGAGAGAGAACATGTGTGATTAAAAAAAACAAAAAATTAACAGTAGAAGATCTGGTGTGAGGCAGGGTCCGGTGGTGGAAGAGAGGGAGCAAAAAGAGGAAGCAGGAGAGAGACGTTAGAAAATAAGAGGTGGGGAGAGAGCTGGCAAAAAGAGAAGACCGTGAAATAGAAACCGAAGTGAAGAAATGACTGATCGTACAAAGGTACACAGTGTGAGAGCATGTAGAGATAGACTCGAGAAGGCGGCGAGGACAAGCAGAGTGAACAGACAGACCCAAAATACGTGCACCAGTGGCAAGCGTAATATCACATTCGTAATTACTGTGGGGGGAGGGGAGGTATTTCACCCGAGGCCATTCCCCATTTAAGTGGACTCATTATTCTGATATTATACTGCCCACTGGTGCACACATTGCTAATGGCTGTAAAGATTGCAGCATCGGGGACTGAGCTCTGCAGAAATTTTGAATGACTCACTTCACCTCTTCCCACACAGCAGGGGGTGACTTTGTCAGAATGTTGTAGGTTCCCGTATTTAGGCGTTTAGATGATGGATTGTTTTCAGTTCCTAGATTTTCAATTCAACATATGGTGCAGGTTTTATTCCACTTAAAGTTAAAAAAAAAAAAAGATAACTTTTAGCACTGCTAATGGGCATAAGATTATTTATGTAATTTTCTACTTATTCTTGTAAAGCAAAAATTGAACCCTGGGGTTTCATGTATTTTATCTTGATTGCGCTTCTATGAAAACATACATATATCCACATCCTAGCAAGCAAATAAAAACTGTAAAAAGATCTGAAAATTGAAACAACGCGAGACTTGGAGGGTAATCAGAGGTTTGCAGTTTAATGATGTTGGGCCAGGACATTCCTCCTGGGGACAGCGGACCAAAATGCTGTAAGGAAGATGCATAAACAAGCACCATGTCCAGACCAATATCGGTGTTGGAAGGAGCTCAAAGTTAGTTTGTGTACACGTGTTGGGGCAGGAATATCCCCTGTATGATAAACGGCCTGTTTTCCTGCCCCGAGAGCCCGACTGCTTGTGAAACTGGTATCGTGACTTTTTGCTTCGCCCTTTGTGCACACAAGTCCAGTGTGGCCAGAGAGGCTTAGACCTGTCCTTGTTGATACTAGGATGAGAACGTGTTCTGTAACCTGTAACTAGGTAGGTATAGCTAGGACCACATTTCCATAGAAAAGTTATTTTTTGGTTCACTTATAACCTTGTCCACCTCAGCTCCTTCTTGGAAAGTTTGGGGTGATCCGTCAAGCGTGGGCAGTGAAAGAGAGGGTTTGTCGTCTAAGGTTATTCCCTGGTTTCTGGTGTGGGCGGTGGGTGCGGGTTGTAGGTCTGCTGACCACCAGGAGGAGACCCATGGGGAGGTCTTCTTTCTGAAAATCACAATTTTGGTTTTGTCCGAGGTGAGCTTGATGCAGTCATATCTCATCCAGGTGCGTCCTTCAGTCATGCAGGTGGCGAAGTTGGTTCTTGTGGCGGGTGTCTTGTCCGTAAGGGAGATAATCAGTTGTGTGTCGTCTGCACAGGAGAGAATGTTGATTCCGTGTGACCTGCAAGCTTGGATAGTGGAGTCATGAAGATGTTGAATGGAGTCTTGCTGAGAGATGATCCTAGGTTGACTGCACAATTGAGGTTCCAGTCTACAAATTGTAGGGTGGCGTGATGACTTTCTGCGTTCTTCCTGTGAGGAAGGAGCAGATCCAGTTGAGGGCGGGTCTTTGGATGCAAGTCTCGTTAAGTCTTACGATCAGGTGAAGTGGGAGACTGTGTCGAAGGCCGCTGAGAGGAACAGCATGATGAGTAACGCTGTTTCCCCTCAGTCGAGGATCATCCTGGTGTTGGCGGTTGTTGCGATGAGGGCTGTGTTTAGGTCTAAAACATTTGTGGTGGCTCCTCCGCTAAGGCATAGGAGCGTCGCCCCACTGCTTTATGCAGTGTAAAAAAAGGGAAAATAAAATGATAATAACTCGAGGTATTATCATTTTATTTGTTCCCGTTGCGGCGTCTTTGTGGGGCGAGGCTGCTCTCAGAGCATGTGAGCATGAGTGATTGGCCGGCCCTCGGGGGCAGGCCAAACAGTCATGCGCACTTGGCATGTTGTCCATGCAGGCTGCATTACAGCCTGCGTGGAGAACATGCCCACCCCTCCAGCCCTTGGGTGAACGCCGTGTCACGGCGCTCAGACCAATCACAACGCTGCTGCATTGTGATTGGCTGCGGGGAGCGTAGGAGCCCTGGTGTTTCCTGTTTCCCCCAAGAAGCCAGGAAGAGGACGCAGGAGAGGCGGCGGCCAGTCGGCTGGCCGGGAGGTAAGTGATTTTTTTTTTTAACCCAACCCCTCTCCCCCACCCAACCCCACGACTGCTTCCAGGTAGCAGCCGCCACTGCTAAAACCTCATAGAGTGGTATCCAGAAGCCGGTATAGGTCGAGGGGGTCTGTGAGTTGCTTATTGATTGCTTTTTCCATGACCGTGGCTAGATAGGGTAGTACGGAGATCGGGCGGTAGTTAGCTAGCTAGCTGGGTGCGGTCACCTGCGTGTCTGACCCACGCCTTTATGAAATGCTTTTTAGGTCTCGCCCTGATCCAGCGCTTGCGCTGGTCTGGCGAGACATTTAGTTGTGGGGTTTTAAAAGTGCGACCACAGCTTTTTCCGTGGCATACAGTGTGCGGTTACGCGCACAGCACGCGCTTCTGTCATGGCTCATTAAGCCTTCCGGCGCGTGAATCATGCTCCTCCACCACCTTGCTGTCTGCTCTCACTACCCCCTCCCTTCAACCCCCTCCCTTCTCCCCTCCCTCCTCGTTAGCTTGTTATTCTTAACTTCGGAAGCATCTGATGTGAATTCTTCAAGGAGCAATTCACTTCCGACTAAGCCAATGCCGCCTCAGACAGTAGACATTTTCTGGTGCTTGTTTATCTATCCCTCGACCCTCCCCCCTCTGTTGCTTCTTGCCTCTGTTCTTCCCCCTCCCGAGCTGTTGCTTATTTCTTTCGTCTGCTCCTGCCCTTATAATTTTATGGAGAGGCATTGACTTCACTCACTTTCAGTCTGTGGCGCCTATTTCATTTGAAAATCTTACGAGCTGCTTTTTCTGTCACCTCCAATGTCAACTTCTAATAAAAAGAAAAAAGGTTTGTGGGTGCCGTAGAACTGAAAAATAAATAGATCATGTGAGACCACGACGCTTTTAACTTATTTGTTAACACTGTTGAACGCACGGGTTGTTTATATAATTGACACACGTTATCCACTAAATGTGCTTGCTTCCGCTTCTGTTAGTTGTGTTAATCTGCAGGCAGATTGTTAAAAGAAACTGTGGTGATCTTTGCACTTGCAATTTACAATGAGACTCAGCACATTAAGACATGTTTTCTGTCAGTTGCCTCATGGCTAAGGAACTCCTAATTTTCATAGAGTGTCTCGTCAGAATACAGACAGGAGCTGACTACATTATATGTAGTTGGAGAACAGCGACAAACTCTCTCTAGAAACAAAATGACACATAGTAAAACTGTTGGCAGAAAGATTCACCGCGCCGTGACTCAGTGCCTGCTTTTAAGGCGCTGTTTCTGGCGAGCGGTATAAGATCTTGCAGCAAACATCGGCGTTTTATCACCAGTTAAAATGCAAAATAATTTCAAGGACTATAAAAGGAGTATATTGGATGACAGTGACCCACAATCTGCAGTTTTGTGAAGCTCACAGTGACGGATGCAAGATACAAAGCGCTGTGTAAAATATATAACATTCTAATAATCATGTGTTCTTTTTAAGGACATTGTTTAAATGTAAATTAGTGACTGAAAGCGGCTAGACTGCTTTATTTTAAGAAACACATGATGCTGTGTTTGCCAAATGACGCTTAGTCGAAACTGTTTATTTTTCCTTTCAGCGTTTATATTAGGCTATGCAATATTGAAAAACTAGCCAGCCTTATAAATCAAATTATGACATTTTCAACAGATGGATACGAAAACAATAGTGGACTATAAGATGGAGAAAACTCAGCTGACTGCACACCGTCTCGTGCTTCTGTTTTACTGGTAGAGCTGGACTCACAGACCCTCTCTCACAGACACTCTCTCACAGACTCTCACACTCTCACAGACTCTCACAGACACTCTCTCACAGACTCTCACAGACACTCTCTTACAGACTCACAGACACTCTCTCACAGACTCACTCTATCACAGACACACTCTCACAGACTCTCACAGACACTCTCTCACAGACTCACAGACACTCTCTCACAGACACTCTCTCACAGACACTCTCACAGACTCTCAGACACTCTCTCACAGACTCAGACACTCTCTCACAGACTCACAGACACTCTCTCACAGACTCTCACAGACACTCTCTCACAGACTCTCACAGACACTCTCTCACAGACTCTCACAGACACTCTCTCACAGACTCTCACAGACACTCTCTCACAGACTCTCACAGACACTCTCTCACAGACTCTCACAGACACTCTCTCACAGACTCTCACAGACACTCTCTCACAGACTCTCACAGACACTCTCTCATAGACTCTCACAGACACTCTCTCACAGACACTCTCACAGACACTCTCTCACAGACACTCTCACAGACACTCTCTCACAGACACTCTCACAGACACTCTCACACTCTCTCACAGACACTCTCTCACACTCTCACAGACACTCTCTCACTCTCACAGACACTCACACTCTCACAGACACTCTCTTACAGACTCTCACACACTCTCTCTCACAGACACTCTTACAGACTCACAGACACTCTCTCACAGACACTCTTACAGACTCACAGACACTCTCACAGACACTCTATCACAGACACTCTATCACAGACACTCTATCACAGACACTCTATCACAGACACTCTCTCAGACTCTCTCAGACTCTCACAGACTCTCTCAGACTCTCTCAGACTCTCTCAGACTCTCACAGACTCTCTCAGACTCTCTCTCACAGACTCTCTCTCACAGCCTTCTTGGTCATATATAAGGTAACAAAAATGCTTCTGGCACTTTTTTATTACAACTTTTCAGCATGCTGCACAGCAGCCACACTTCTCTACAGCACAGCTTAAACACATTGGCAAAGTAAATAGCTCTACCTAAACACTTATAAGGCCCCAAAGGCGAGACCTATTGGCTATGCCAATGCTTGTTGAGTTTGTCTCCAGCACTCCTGTACTAGAAGGCTTCCCTTTCAGCCCTTACTCTGGAGCCTCATCTCCAGTGCCCGTGTCGCTTCCTGTGTGCTGATGTGTCATCCTGTGTATTTTCACTGTGTCCAGCACTCCTTCAGGCGGGGAGTCTTGTGTTATGGTTCCCCACCCCCTGTTCCGCTCGGTATCGGCTGTTCCAGAATAAGAACGGATGCCCCCATGCAGGTCTCCAGGCTGCATGTGTGAGGGCACTGGGGGTTCGTGCGTTTGCAGAACTGTTGCGGTTTCAGATGAAGCTCTCTGTCTAGCGTTGCAGCACTGCAGAGCTGCCCTGGACAGGTTTATAATTAATAATAAATGCATTCAGGAAGCAGAAAGCACAGCTGGGGCCTGTGTGTGCCAGGATGACGTCTGTGGACTACACCAGCCTGCTCTTCCAGCCGCTGTGTGTTTTTTGGAACAGGGAGGGCTGGTTTTGGAGTTTAGGGGAGTTTTTGCGAGTTCCCTTGGGGCACAATCAGTCAGTCAAGTCATGCGGCAACGCCTCCGCAGAATATTCTAGTTTGTGTGGCGTTGCCTCTGCATGAGGCCATAGGACCCGGACCCCCCAGGTTGGCTCCCGGCCCCGCCCCCATCCAAATCAATACTTGACGCCCAAAGCTGTGGGTAAAAGAGGCCATGTTTATTACAAACCAACACACAAACATGACAATATATAATTAATACAATTCGATACAATATGGATTTATCAAATTCAATCGTTAAGCAATATGTACATTTAAGTTGATCATAAAATCATAATCCATCAGCAAGTCTGACAGAACCAAATTTATATACCAGAAGAATGTTGTCTATTGCTCCAGCACTAAGGGGCCTTCTGGCTCGCGTCCCCCAACCAACTGAGAGCCACGCAAGGCGCAACCCACCTGCGTCCTTGAGAGGTGAGCCCCTGCCATCTGGTCCTTGTCCGCCACCTGAGGGGCCCACCCCTCCACCACCAGGCTGCCCATCGGGGCTCGTAGGGAATAACCAGGGGCGGATGCCCCATGCCCTAGTTTGTAAACTGGCGCCCTTGCCCCCAGCCGGTGTCTCCATTCTCTCTGGGGTGAGCTTACCGTATCACCCCCTCAGTGCTGGCCTAGGGAGTATGCAGGAGGACTCCCCTTACCAATGTAAGGCAATTTATGTGGCCTCCTTACCGCCACAAGGGCGACCAGGGCAAACCGCCCTTCGCCCTCCCCACCACAAGGCCACCCTTCCTATCAATCTTCGGGCTCGGAGCCATGTCGAATTCAAATGCACGGGTTCCTCATTCTGGTTACCTCTGTAATGCAGGATAGTCCTGGCCCCCAATTCCGCCATGGCACTATGACACCATGCTATTTTGTAACGTCAAACTCAACTGGGCACATCCGGACCACCGAGCCTCCCTTGCGGCCCTGTGTCCCAGCCCAAACATATTACTTCCTAAACGTCCGATAACCAACTCTGGGAACTGCAGTCCCCCATGGTACAAAGAGTCTTCCACCAACTGGCACATGTATATGATCATAAGGCCCCCAATGTCAATCAAACAAATGGGGGACAATCTCAACGCCCACCAGCTTCATCTCATGCCCCTGTTAAGTGGCCCATCGCACGAGCAAATGACCCAGCACCGTTTTATTTCTTATTCCCTAAGAGGGAATTGCTCTCATCCCCTAAACTTGGCGAAGCAACACATCACCGCCCCTTGGGCTCTTGCGCAAGACACCACCCCGCTTTGTGCCCATGATCGCTGCCAGTTGCACTTTAGGCATGACCTCGGAGTGCGTCCATAGCGAGGCCCCTACCACTGCGATAGGGCCGGACTCCAAAACCACCGAAGAGATGTTGAGAACCTAGCCATCAGAGCCACTGCCTGCCAAAAGAGGCCTGATGGCCCCCTTGATTCCGCCAATGCTACCGGCGCAGCTGAACCAGCTAAGCCTCATCTTCTACTGACATTGTCGCTTAGCACCAGAACAGTAATTACTTAGGTGCAGCTGAGAGTGCCCCCAGCGTCAGCAACCCACCCCCCGACCAGTACGCTCCGCATGTTCAAGTGGGACCCCACCTCTTGGACGGATGAACGGTGCCCCCACTGTGAAACATCAAGGGTCGGTGCCAACTACCTGCGTGCACCATCGCCGTGCGCCCTGTACTGTCTAGCAGCCACCCATCTCCCTCCTTGGCTGAAAAATGACAAACTATTTGATGGCCGGGCTATGACAGGGTGTATTAAGTGCCCTGTTAAACTAGAAGGGAGGATTTCTAGCCCAGCCACAAGAATTCAATCAAGCAATGAGCCCATGAAAGATCAGATCCTGTGGTAAGCCGGGATAAGCACAGACGCATACCGGACACAGACGGGATGGGGCTAATTAGAAGGAGTTAAAAGATGTTTAGATGGGCGAAGACGAGACACTTTAATCCAGCCCTCAATATCCGAAGACAGGGTACACGACCGACTGGTATTCAGAAAGCCAAAATTAAAAAAAAAAAAAAAAAAATTGGAGTCTAGCAACCAAGACCTGCTGCCAAGGAAGCACTGTCCTATGAAATTCAGCTAACTGTCCCTAGGCCTTGGAACACCCGGCGGCCCCCGTGAACAGGGGGGGGGGGGGCTTGAAATACAAGCACAAAGCACTGATCATGTTCACTGCCCGCATGCATGCCTGCGTAAGATCCCCAACACACACCTAGCACATGAACGCTCCCCAATGGAAGGCGTAATGCCGCAGATAGGTCAGGGACCCAGGATTGAAAATGGGCAAAGAGCCCCCAAGGCAGGAGCTACCTCTGCTTCCCACAAGGCTCCACTGACGCCGTAGTACATGTCCAGAATGACCACCTTACCCCATTGGGCTCTTTCATCTATGTTCCCTCCAAGCCAGTACAAATCCCTCCCCAAGAGTAGCGCACACCAGAGGATAGATCTCCTTCCCTTTACTACACAATTAGTAGCCCGAGCAAAGGGGGTCACTCCCCGCATGCCTCATTTCTCAGCACTGTCCAGAGGCGTGATTCCAGGCCCACACTAATGTATGTATCGCATGAACCCTAGGGGTGAAACCTAGAACCCCTGCAAACAGTCACCGCTCCCCGCACTGAGCATCATGCTGATCGCCCCTTTAGACGTCACTGTCCCCTGCTTCTCCCCCACACAAAGTTCATGAAGCACCTCAACTCCGGCTGTGACCCTATGCGTCGCTACTGCGCTCCTTCCCCACCTGTTTTTAAGGATACCATTGTGCTGCTGGTGACGCCATCCTCACCGACTATGCAGCAGAAAATCTACTCAGCCCTCAAGGAGCGTACCAATGCACCGTATTGTACTATCGGTTTATAGACGATTTTTTCACTAGTAGCACTGCCCAATTATTAACCCCCACACAACCAATTAGCGATAAGATATCAGAGCGCTTCAAATAGCCACTCACGTTACAACGGACCCAAGCCCTGCGAACCTATTTGCCGCTAAATCATCAAATATTGCGGGTCTCTGATGAAACTCGACCACATCACGGGGAACTCTACACTGGTCCATCGGAACAGTGCCCAAATGCCGCCAAGCTACCCCGCTCTGAATGCCATGCGCTTTGAATATCTCACTAGAGACCAATATCATAGGTGTGACCATACCGACTAGCAACTCTGTCCAATTATTCAAGCACACAGTACCTAATCGCGTTCGGGATATCAGAACACTTTGCGTGAGCACCAATCAAGACACAATGCTTTACGTGTGCCCAGAATCGCACCTTGTTGTGCCTTCGTGCTGAAACTCGCACTCCACCCCTTGGCTTCGCATACGATTGCCCAAGCCGTAGGGCCTGTTCCCCTCCTAGGGCCTGTTGGCGCTACTGCAAAACCAGCTGCGCCACAGAGACGTAAACAGCTCCCCCCATCATCCACCGGAATGGGCCCAGCACGTTGGTGCCTGCTCTAGCTATCCTGCAGGACTCACAAGAAATACGTGAATGTTAACACGTGTATGTTAAACACACCGTGAAGGCGCAACACTCCGTGTATGTGACGGTTGCAGGTTTGCAGATCCAATCTGCAGGCAGCGTATAATATGACGCACTGACCATCCAACAAGGATAGAAGATATGCACCCTGGCCATATGCTCCCATTGTCCATGATTTGAGGATAGGATAGACCCCCATTGTCCATCATATATACATATCAGGATACAATAATCGAACGCTGCCCCTGGGACAGAATATCCGCCCCAAGTCCATGCTACGCGGGTATACCATTCACAATCCCATTCTTATGTAGATATAATATTCACACACTGCCCGTCCTATTAGTATATAGATTCTCTATCCCAAGAGGGTGTAATTAAAATTCCTACACCTTGGAGATACAACCTCCACACTGGTATGGCATACAGACTGTCCCTCCAAAGGAGATATAATATTCGTAGACTGTCCAACGTGTATGACATATCACGCACTGTCTATCCTATAATAATGTAATACCACCACTATCCATCCAATGGGGATTTACACTGCCTATCCCATGAGGGTATCCATATATAAATATGCATATATAATATGCGCCGACTGTCCAACGTGTATGACATTACATCACGCACCGACCATCCTATAATAATGCAATACAAACATTATCTATCACGCACTGTCTGTCGCCTGATAATGCAATACCAACACTATCCATCCTATGAGGATATACACTGCCTATCCCATGAGGGTGTAATATTCTTACACTGTGGAGATACGGCATACAGACTGTCCATTCTTGAGGAGGATTCGCAGATCGCGTGCCCCAACATCCTACCCCCGAGCGTACCTCCAAGCTACTGCCCCAATCTACGGACTGCAGGGGCAGATTCCCCAGAAATTCAGTTGCATACAAATATAGGAGTCGCCCAGTGCGTGCCGAACGCGGCGAGCTCACCCCGCAGCTGCCCGTGATGAAATTATATCACGCACTGTCATCCTATAATACAGTAATACAAACATTATCCATCCTATGAGGATATACACTGCCTATCACATGATGGTGTAATATTCATACGTTGTGTAGATATGGCACACAGACTGTACAGCCCTGAGGATGATTCGCAGATCGCGTGTCCTAACATCCTACCCCCGAGACCAGGGCCTACCTCCAAGCTATTGTCCCAATCTACGAACTGCAGGGGACGATTCCAAAAATTATTTAGCTGCATACCAATAAAGGAGCTGCCCTGTGAGTGCCGAGCGCGGCGAGCTCACCTCACAGCCACACACGTGCCAAAGAGCCGCCCTGTGAATGCCGAGCGCGGCGAGCTCACCTCACCAGCGTTGCTAACCCATACGATACTATTTCTGAGAGACCTATTGTCTTTCTTGTCAGCCAAAATAAAGTATGCCTAAAATCGGGCCCCAAGTGAAATGCCTACCTTAGGCAGGGCGTGCCACGCCCGGGTTCGCTCTACCTGCTCCGCCACCGGGACTCATCCAGTGCAACAGTGACGGCCCCAGACGCAATCCATCGATCGGCCCACCACAACAGAACCCCTGCCCCGCATCCCGGAGCACTATGAAGTCCGCGCGTGGCGGGGGGAAACAATTGCACCCCCACGACAACTAATTACAACCCCAGGCGCCCCCTTCACATCCCATTGCCCATATATTTACCGTCTCCCCCACGATGACAACAGGGGCCAACCTGCCTCGCATGAAGCCTCCACCGAGCACCACAATCAAGCTGGGCGAGTAGTACTTCGGCCCGTACAGCTTCCGGTTCTCGCGGCGGTGCGCCCAGCGTCCCGATGCACATTGCCCTGCAAAACAAAAAGGGGCGGGGAGGAAAAGAAACCGCCACACGGGTCAGAAGTCCCCGCCGTCCTCTCCCGTTGCGTGACTCTTCCGCTCTACAGATTCACGGAGACCCCTGCATTACGGGGCCGGCGCCGTAAGGAAGAGAGGGCGAGGACCAGGGCAAGTTGCCCTAAATAGGCCCACGCCCACTCCTCCCCCTCGCTGTTGCCTGCTCTGGCCGGAAGTGACGTCACGGAGTTGCCCCGGAAGTGATTCACGCTTACGCCCAATCCTTTGAAGAAGAACCACGAGGGCGTGGCCGGGTTCCCGGGGGGCCGCGTCCTAATGGCGCGCTTCCTTACATTCCGCGCTTTTCCAGACTGACTGCTCGAAAAGCGAGTCCAGCGAGAAAGGCAGAGTGCGAAAGAAGGCGCTAATCTTGAATAAATGACCCGTATTTCCCTTTACAATTTCCGCTCACTTAGAATCAGGGCTACTGGGATTGTGCGGCAGAGGAGGACCAAATTATACGGCTGGGTTGACTAAATTATGCGCCAAGGAAAGGAAAATCAAGTGGCATAATGCAGCACATTTTGTGATAGTATGTCATCGTTATTTTGTTATTTATACTCATGCAAACACTGTATGGGTAAAGGTTTCACCTCATTAATATCAGTTTAACACCAACGCTCATCTGTAAGCAAATGAAAGGTGACCAGTCAGTGTTGTTAAGGGCCTTCCATGGCGCAGCAACACGTGGAGCTGCGTTTTTAGTACGTTTTGATTCGTTTGAGCTAGAAACAATATTTTTTGTTAACATCTCCCTATTATGCAGCAAATGATAGGTTATGTGGCAAATGTTGCAAATCCTTAATTATGCGAAAAACGCCACTGCTGCAGAATCACATCATTCCAGTGGCCCCGCTTATAAGCCATTTCTAAGTAGTCGTCGCTTTGACTGAAAAGGCCAAAGTGAGGTTCAAAGACACGATATGCCCAGCATTACACATTTATCTAAAGAGGCCACGACAGGACCAGACCACGCGTCTCCTAGTTATAAAGTGGCCATTAGTACCTCAGGCTATATCTCTGCATTGAGAAGTATTTATTAAAAGTGAGAGTTTTTAAACATGAACTGAGAAACATTCCTGTTCTCCCTGATGACAGTGCTATTAGTGAACTAAGAGGGAAGTCCGCTATAAAATATATTGCATACGTGGGCTGTATTCTTCTTATAGATTGAGCACCTACATAGTCTATAAATCAAACGAGAGGTGCTTGCACGGTGCATATCCTGGACTTGCCTTTGTAAAGGTGCTCTCATATGTGAAAATAAATAAAGGCGTCTCGGGGAAAGAAAGTATTTGCCTAGGATCACACAATTTGGTCAAGCAGGAAAGCCAGGATTGATCTCAGGTTTTCTGGTTTCACACTGTGGAATCCGGTCACTACAGGTGCATCTATCACTCACATCAAAGATTAATGATGTGTCTTTAATTCCAGAAGAATGAATTATAGCGTGAGTGACGGGTAGAATGCACATTTTATTTTTGGCACTTTTACATAACCTGAACCTTGCCCAAGGAGATAAAAGTGCTTCACAACAGACAAAGATTATGTTACACTTTTGTCCCGGCCCAGGGGGGTTTGCCAGGGTTGAGAGGATGCTGAGACGAGGCCAGATTCAAACCTGGGTCCCCATGTTGCAGGGTCGGCAGCAGTAGTCGCTAGACCACATCGCCTGCTGTGAAAGCTCTGCTCGCGCTGGGCTTGAGGTTCCAGGGGGACCTCGAGCTGAGCCAGAGACACCTTTCAGTGGCTTGCCCACCTATAGCTTTGTTCTGGGATTTTCCTACCCTAATATATGCTTTTTAATCACAGCAGGACTCTGAATGAGTCAGCACTTTTTTATGCCAGAGTTCATACTCTAAAGCAAACACAAGGAGATGATGGACGGAGGGTTGAAACTTTTCAGACACCCCCAGTCACAGATCTGGGTTGAATCCATCATCATTCTTTAGCTCACTTTGCCACCCCAGTTCAGACACAGCTATATGCAAATCAGTCTTGACCCTGTGCCTCATGGGAACAGTCCAGCCCGAATTGCCAAGCCATGTCTTCCCTGGACCGGAAACAAGCATCCTGGGACCGGTTTGGGGCTAACAGCCCTCATCAGCCAGGCTAGCTTGAATCCAGTGGCAGAGTGTGTTTGCTTAGTTCGCCCTAAGTTGGCAGGGTATGCCCAGACGTGGGTCCCTTGCTCACTTTGCCACCGGATTAAAGCTAGCCTGGCTGATGAGGGCTGTTAGCCCCAAACCGGTCCCAGGATGCTTGTTTCCGGTCCAGGGAAGAAAGTTCAGGTGGGTCAGCCACAAGTCCAGATGGACGAAACGCCTAATTTAGCTTTTATTTTTATTTTTTTATTTATTTATTTATTTATTTAAAAGTCTCCCCTTTCTTTTGACCCCCAAATACAAGCTGTTGCAAAATCTCTTAACTTCTCTCTGTGGTCCTTATCCAAAGCCTGCCCTCTGCTGATGGTTGAACTCTGTTAATTAGTGACTGCAGTGATGAGGATCAGACTGTAATATTCGCATCTTTAAATGTCCCCGAGGAGTCTGTACAGCAGCTGCAACGCACACGACTAGAGCTGTTAGCATCACGTGGCTTGAAGCGGGTGATCCCATCACGCCGGGACATGTCATCTGGCACCAGATTCAGCTCACGGATTAGGGCTTCGTCTGGAGAGCAACCAAGAGAAAAAGCCTCAGAGAACCCAACAGATCTCTTCTCCCGCTCAACCGGCCAGATTCCTGCACCTTTGCAGTAATAAAAAACATCCATTTCAAAATGGCGTCTGGCCCAGTATTCAGGCAGAGCACTAAAGGTGACAGGGCAGCACTTTGGACCCAGCTCTTGCAAGACCTCGGCTGCAAAAGGAGCTGAGACTCCGCCCCTGCTCAAACTACACATAGGACAGAGAGGTTGTCATAATCCGAATATTTACATTAGGACCTCCTCCCCCGTCAACCGGTTTCTTTTGTGTTGATGTGGTCTTAAGTATTACAAGTAAGTTTCAGCTTCCTTTTTTAACTATTTGAGTTGGGAGTCAGCCCTATTGTTTTCTTTGATTGGTTTTTTCCAGCCCTATTTTTCTTTTCTGATAATTTATCTTTTCCACTTTTTGTGTATTTATTGTTGGCTGCATCGAGCAGTGCTTTGCGGCCTACAAATGATGCACTTACACAATTAACCTAAACTGACTTTATTTCCATGCTTAGTGTCCATCCTGCACGTTTGACTGGATTTGGCCCTCCTATGCTCACGTTGGACATCCCTGACTTGCCATGTAAGCCTGTTCTGAAGGTGTTGAGTATTGCTTCTTCCAGAGTGCTTCACCAATGTCTTTTCTATAAATCTACAGCTCTGCAGTTGTGTGATTTCTGCTCTCTTGGCCTTAAGTCTGGATCTGCACAGGATGCATGTAACAGTCTCTGCGCTCCCTGAAAAGTTTGCCACGGTTCTCTCTCTTTCAGACAAGCGAGGGAGTAAAGTCGAGGACACTTTGTGATTGTACCACGAAAATGGAAAATGCTAATTACATTTTTTTTATTATTATTATTTTTAAAAAGTCGAGGACACTTCGTTGGCAACCGCACAAATCCGGGCCACCACTTGTTTTCTAGTGTGAACTTTGGCCTGTATTTCTAGGTGTACGAATCTGACTCCAGTCATATCCTGTGGCGTGAGATGGGCCTTTCTTGGATGCAGACTGTGCATGCGCAGTTTCGCTGGCTGTGTAGATAACATATAGTTCATTCGTGGAGTGTGGTTGTTATTGGAAGAAATGATGTGTTGCTTCTAAGGCATGAAGTTCAGCCTTCTGACTGGTGCGTTTTAGGGGTTACACCAGACTGTACCCTGAAGTCACAGGAGCATAGAGGTTAGGTGGGTTGCAGGGGAAGTGATGGGCTCTGGAACCTGGCCACCTTCGTTTCTCTCTCAGCTGACCCTATTCCTGTCCCCATGTGGGCCTGGGGAAATGAATATTTTAACATGGCTTCTCATATCTGACCGTATTGGGCCCAGAGGTCAAAGTCCAGCACTTAATGTCACGATAAACGATGAAAGTGGTTTGTAATTGGCACCAAATCACTAAGGTGGCTTTAATGGATTAAATTGCTGTCTGTGCAAATTCACCATGTCAGCGGCAAGGCCTGCACGTATCCAGTTCAGAGCTGCTTTATTTATTTGAGAGTTTTATATAGCGCTAGCTAGACCCAAAGGTATTGGAGCGCTTTACAACAGCAAATGTTCACATCAAAGATAACAAGTCAACATAGAGCATCTGAGTCAAAGCGTTACACAACAGCAAATGTTCACAACATAGACAAGTATAGTAGACAACTGGCCCCAGATGCCTGGTGTACGCTTTCTAGCACTTAGATGCTGAAGCATGGGAGGAAACGAAAGGAGTCGTCACATCTGAAGTTATTCCTTCTGAAAGGTTGTCCTAGTTTTTTTTTTTTTTTTTTTTTAAATCATCGATGGCCCTACACACAACACATTTTATACTTTTAAAGATGCGAAAGAAAAGCAATGACTGAAAATTGGCAACACGTCTTTTCTACACGTGCACCGAAGCTCTGTTCTTTAATGCCTACTGAGAAATGGCCTCTGAGCCTAAAGTGCACTGAGGATGGGAAACAATCGAAATGAAACTATTTAATTGAGAAGACAGTGTAACCTACTGAAATTCTAGTATGCACAATTATAAAGTGGATTTTTGATTGACACCTGACGTGGATAAACATTTTTTTAAAAACTTGTCATTGAAAATTAACGAGCACTTTTCTTGAAATCACACTTGAAAGTGTCATATGTAAAACAAAGTTTTATAGCTGTACAAGCCTGTGGCTAGATGTTCGTGTACTTGGAGACACTCCTTGGGGTCCAGTGTCTGGGGTGTGGTGTTAATTGGCTTCTGGACCAATGAACTCTCTCCAGAAGTCACACTCCAGGCCCAGTTCATGTCAGACAGTGCAAAAGTACAGTTACAGCCCTACAGGTCCGCCTGGGCATTCTTTTACACTTTTTGGGCATTCACAAAATCGGTCTAATAGTAGGCCTGGACTTAGCATACAATTCCGCACTTCGGGCAGGCAGCCGAATGTGCAAAACAAATGTATTTCTGTTTATTTTCTCCGCGGGGAAAACATTTTCTCCGCCACTGCAAGAGTCGGAGAAAGGTGCAGGGAGTCTGGTGGTGGATGGAAAAGGCATGAGGTGGAAGCGAGACATATTCGGCGCCCCCGCTGCATGGCGGCCGGCTTTGCAGAAAAACTTTGGGTGCAGACACTTATTCGTTTACAAATGAATCACTGTCCAAAACGAGTACCTTTTACCATTCATTCTCCTTCCTAGTATCACAAAAAGTGAATTTATTTCATGCCATTTACCATAAGAACTTAAACAGTTTGACTTGTGAAAAATGCACTTTTTGGGGTTTCTTCTAGGGAATGCAAACTGTATGTTTCTGGTGCATAGTTTATATCTTAGGACCCTCAGGAGGCATGCTATAACCTTCCTTGGGGGTCAAAGAAATTCATTGTAACCAGGGGCCCCTGGAATGAAGCAATCCTGCAACCTTTTCTGCGTAATTATGGATTTGCCACACTTGCCATCATCTGCATAGTTTGTAGATTTTAACAAAAAAAAGTTTGTAGCTCGGTCTGTTTAAAAGTGACTAAAAACGCTACCCCCGTGTTGCCGAGCAGTGACAGACCATGCATCGCGCGAGGGAAGGTCGCCTTTTATTTGCTGATTACTGTATTAAGGTGTTAAACTGATATTAATGACCTTAAACTGATATTTATGCGGTGAAACTTTTGCCCATACAGTTCTACCATATATTAAAAAACGAAATAGTTAACTAATCCCTGCTTCCAAATGTGTTGCATTACATTGCATAATTTGCCTTTTAATGATGCATAATTTGGCAACCCTGCTGGACCATTTGTTTTCCACTGCTGCATAATTCCACTGGCCCTGATTTAACCTCAGCTGTACTCAAGGGTAACCGCATAATATCATTCTCGATTGCCATCAAGGGCCCCTGGTGGCATCATAAACCATAAAAATGAAGGCCCAGTGATTTGTAAATGTTACCAGAACCCCAAGGGTCATATTGCATGTTACTTATTATCATGGCCACTGGAATTATGCGGTGGGGGGTCACCAAATTATGCAAGACGGTTAGCTAAATTATGTGGCAAGAAAAGGCAAATTATGTGGCATATTGCAGCACTTTTTAACTTCATTATTTTGAAATTTTTAAACGTGGTAATATCTGTCTGGGCAAAAGATTTCACCTCATTATTAGGACCAGTTTAAGAACGAATAAATAAATAAGCAACTGAAAGGTGACCAGCTAATCTTTGCAAAGAGCCTTTCCCTGCGTACAAACACAACTAGGACACGGACTCCCCAGGTTGCTCCCAGCCCCGCTCCCATCATAACCCACAAACCATTGATTCAGTAAACAGTGCTTTGGGTAAAAGAGTCCATGTTTATTACAAAAACATCACAAATAATCACGACAATTCATAACTAGCAAGACTCCAATTCAATAATTCAACACTATAAAAATTATAAAAACTTTTTCAAAACCACAATTAATATTTACATATGCGTTTGTCCTAATATCATAATCCATCAGCAGTAATGTCAAATTTGAAGATGTTATCTATAGCTCCAGCACCAAGGGGCCTTCTGGCTCGCACCCCCCAATTGAGAACCACGCAGGCGCAACCCACCTGCGTCCTTGAGAAGTGGGCCCCTGCCATCTGGTCCTTGTCCGCAACCCTAGGGACCCACCCCTCCACCACCAGGCTGCCCAAGGGGGGGGCTCGTAGGGTATAACCAGGGGCCGCAGCCCCATGCCCTAGTTTGTAACCTGGCGCCCTTCCCCCCCAGCCGGTGTACCCATTTCCTCTGGGGTGAGCTTACTGTCTCTCCCCCTCAGTGCTGGCCTAGGGAGTATGCAGGAGGACTCCCCTTAACAATGCAAGGCAATCTATGTGGCCACCTTATTGCCACCACACCTAGCCCGTCCTACACCTACCGAAAACCTAGCTCTAAGGGATGGGTGGGTGGGAGATTCGCAGGGTCAGCTGCATCCGGGGCCGGCGCTGGAGGGAAAAGAGGACGAGTGCCTGGGCAATGCGCCCTAAATAGGCCCCCATCCTCCCCTCCCCCCACAAGCCCCACAAGCACCGGCACCGCCCGGAAATGACGTCATGTCATTTCTTAACCCCGGAAGTGATACCCGCCAGACGCGAGGGCCAATGTGGTCACCAGGAAGCACGGGCCGTGGCCAGGACCCCGGGGTTCCGTGCCCTAATGGCGTGCTCCTGATAGTACGCGCTCTTCCAATCGCCACGTTTTTAGTAACTTTTGATTTGTTTGAGCTAGAAACATTTTTTCTCAGTTAAAATCTATTGATTCTGCAGCAGATGATGGACTATGTGACAAATGCGGAAAATCCTTAATCATGCGAAAAAATCTGCAGCCGCAAATTCGCAGAATTCCAGTGTCCCTGCTTATTATGTATTTTTATAGTGCACGTTTATTTTGGGGCAATTAGATTCAAAAGAATGTTGGGTTTTTTTCAAACGGGAATATTTATTGAAGTCACTAAGTGAAATACTCAGCTATATTGTTTAGCTGTCTGAAACAAATAGAAGGGGAACAAACTTATTTAAGAACCTAGAGTGGAAGATTTGGCGCTGGCCAGCCAATCAGAATGCTCCCTTTGGTGGCTGTATCTAATGTTACAAGCCCGCAAAAGGAGCATTCTCTGCTTGGCGGCTTCCCGTGTCCTCCCTCGCTGTGGGCAAGTTCTGGTCCAATCGGAATGCCTCTCACCTGAATGAATGGGTGAATAACCCCCTTCATTTCCTGCAGCGCCTCCTTAGCCTCTTCCGAAACAGCCAGTTTCATACGGCTGCCCAGACTCCTCCCCTTTCTTTGCTGAGAGTGAATCCCAGTCAGCCAAAAACCAATTAGAAAAAAGTTTGTTTACAAGTTTCTCCTTTTCTTTGGCTTGTTTGACTTCCCTCTCCCCAGCTGTTTTCTGCAAGGTGCAGCTAATGGGCTCGGATTGGAATTAGAATGTTCAGGTTTAGTTCACTTTTGCATATAATGTTGATTAAACAATGGACAACAGTAAAGCACTGCAGAGTGCTGGTTTATGGCTCTTATTATGACAATGAATCCCACATTTCACAGCGACCCAAGATGTTTTCTATATTGCAGGGGTCAATGTAAAACATGGGTGTTTATACGATTGTATTTTGCACCGTAGCAGCACCCAAACACACATGTAAGTAACGTGTTTGTGTGAAACAAAATAAGTTTTACAAAAAATCATACGTTTCTGGAAGTAATGCACTAGCATGTCCTCACTCCTATAAATTCGTTTTTAAATCAGTTTTCATACTGAAAATAACCAAACCTTTGTATGTGTAGAATATGCAGTCACAATGGATAATTCAGAAGCAATGCAAACCTAAATTATAACTAGCAGTGGCAAAGACAGTAGGTCGCATTGGATAACGGCCTCTTCACATTGGCAATGCTTGTTGTTTTTGTTGGAATTCTGCCAGCCATCACCAATTTAAAAAAAAAAAAAAAACCTTAGTTAAAATTAAAAAATAATGTTGGTCTCAATAAGCACACTTTGCCATAGAAAGGAACATCTCTGTGGGCAGATGTGCTTTTTATGAAAAAGCAGAATGCTGCCACTCACAGTGACGCTGCTGACATGGGCAATGGTAACTCCTACTAGCAGTGCTACTGGTCATTAAAATCACACAGAGAAGTCTGTGTGTACGCACTACTTTTGTTAGAAACAGGACAGGGGTGAAAGAGACGCGTCACTTTCCTGTAGGCAGAGGTTAAACTCCAGATTGTGCTTATAGCCAAGATGGCATTGTTGCGCTATACAAAACTGCGATATTAATCCCTTGAGATGGACCACGACAAGTGTGTAACTATCCAGAAATCCCATCATCCTGCAAGCGTCTGCCCTCTAGCGGCTGCAGGTGGATGCGCAGCTGCAGCCCCTGCTCCGAGTGGTACAACGGGGCTCGTTGTTCAGGGACGTAAACACTTGGAAGCAGCCTGACATTCAGTCTGACACTCGGTGGTTTCAGCACCCTGCTTTACCGCCCTAGAATGCACTTACTCAAGATGAGGTGAGAAGCTCAGCGGGCAAGGGAGAGTGCCCAGCGATCTGCAAGTCACGTCTCAGAATCCAGGAATGACTCCGCCTTTCATCCTTCTCAAGTCGAATAAACATATGTTCGAGGCATATGAGCTGTAGATCGTATACTTGTGCATAGATCGCCATCTGGTGTTGGGCTCGGATGTTTGCACTTTGTTTTTGTGTTGGAAGAAGTCTTTGTAGTCACGATGTAGGTGACTCCTCCTTAGGACGATAGTGCGCATGGGCATCGACTCCATCTCCAGATTGTTTTTTTCCGCCATCGGGTTCAGATGTGTATTGCTGCGCTCCGGTTCGGGATCCTCTTCGAACCTTTTCGACGCGCAACCATTACCCCTCGACGGTATTGTTTCGATCACGGTTTTCCCCTTCGACGCGCATCGTTGAAATCCAGCAACTTCGATCGAGAGCTTCGACGCGGGCCGCAAGGCCTACCCGCGCCGACCACGCCAGCAGTCGATGGAACGGACTCCATTTAAACAAGCATTGGCATAGCCAATAGGTCTCGCCTTTGGGACCTTATAAGCATTTAGCAATGCAGTACATTATCCCCCACTGGCATACCCACACACTCTTAACATCTTCGAATAATCGTACACGTTTTTTTTTCTTTTTTTAAAGTCAATATGAACCGAGGAAAGTTAAAATGAGTAACTATTGCTTTTAATTTGAACTGGCGATTTTATTGAAAACGAAAATTTACATTTGCATTATGATGATACAATACTGCAGAGTGCACATTTGGTGCCAAATTAACCTTCCTGCATTGCTACCTCATAGCGCTGCCTCTTACAGAGAAGCGCTAGCGGCTGTAAGGAGATAGTGCCTCGCTGCCTCTTCAAGAACCACTAGCTCTGACCTGTTGACTGTGAATGGACAGTGCTTTGTCACTTCCCAACGTCTCCTCCTAAAGCGCTCCTTCGACCCATTGAAAGCAGCGCCTTCCTCGTCCATGTGCCTGCGGATAAGCGCTACCTCTGTTCTGTCGCTTGTAAGTGAATAGGACCTCTCTGCCTCCTGGCATCTCATGCTGTTGGCCCTTTTCACTGCCAGCGCCTTGAAAGCAGCGCCTCCCATGTGCCTGCGAACAAGCGCTAGCTCTGGTCTTTCACTTGTAAGTGAATAGGACCTCGCTGCCTCCTGACATCTCATGGTGCGGGCCCTCTTCACTTCCAGCGCCTTGAAAGCAGCGCCTTCCATGTGTGTGCGAACAAAGGCTAGCTCTGTCTGTTACTTGTAAGTGAATAGGACCTCGCTGCCTCCTGACATCTCATGTTGTTGGCCCTTTTCACTGCCAGCGCCTTGAAAGCAGCGCCTCCCATGTGCCTGCGAACAAGCGCTATCTCTGTCTGTCACTTGTAAGTGAATAGGACCTCGCTGCCTCCTGACATCTCATGCTACTGTACCTTTTCACTGCCAGCGCCTTGAAACTAGCGCCTTTCCGATCCAAGTGTAATGAACGATCAATAGCTGTAATCTGTCAGCATGTAAGTAAACCATGTCTTGCAGCCTCCCTTCACCACCTCCTATGGTCGGAGGTCTGTAATTGGAGAGGAACTCAGCGCCTCGCCTTAACTCTTCTCAAAGCCTGCATCCGCAGCGCCTTAAAAATAACCCCTTTCCAGTTCGTGATCATCCGAAGAAGCGCTAGGTGTGATCTGTCGGTTGTAAATAAATACGTCGCCTCTTCCTACTACCTCCAAAGCCCACCTCCCCTGCCACTGGCAGCTGAAAGTAGTGCCTTTCCAGTACAGATTCTTCTGAGCACGCGCTAGATCCGATCTGTCAGCGGGCATCCTGTTCCTAGCGCTACCTCTCTACCCACTACCTCTGGTCAGAGGTTTAAGTGGGTGTAGTACCTCGCGACCTCCTAACACCTTATCCCGACCCAAAGCCTAATGATCAACGGCTTGAAAGTAGCGCCTTTCCAGTCCATTTCTTGTGACCAAGCGCTATCTCTGTTCTCGTGGCTGTAAGTGGTTAACTCAACAAACCAATAAACAATCCATGGAATCACAGGACCACCGCGTTTCGGTCTCGCTGAGACCTGGCTCACGGTAACGCCCCCTTGTATCTCAAACCATATATGCATTATCAGTAATTACCTCATTTCTTGTTGTCACAAGATGGGCATTATGGGAGTTGTAGTTTCCACAATGCAATCATATGAATGGTTTAGAATGCAGTTGTCAAAAAATTGTTTTGTAGTTAAATTAAAAACACAATGAATTCACTATTAACTCATTTGAATACTTTTGTGATCATGCGGGTAAATTACATCATTTTAAATCCCATGAGTAATCAGATCAATATCATAGATCACTCTTCCATTTCTGTTCTAGCTTATTTTTACATCATTACCAAGAAACAGATTTATTCTACGCACCACCGTAGAGCGCTGCGAATGAGCCAGCAAGGGTGAGCCACCTGGAGTGAGAGTTAGAGGCTGGCTGAGGCGACCGCCGGCAAAATCGTTTAAAGGAAGAACGCGCTACCGGAATAGGACGCAACTCTGGCAGCCGGAGGGTGGAGGAGACGGCGTACCTGCGGAAGCGGTGCAGCTTGCGAAAAGACACGAATATTGCTTGTGATCAAATGCCGGTTGGCCCGATGTATTTAAACCTTAGCCCGCAAACAGCCAAATGTGAAGTGGTCTAACAGAGACCGTTGGCAGATCGAAGGGGAATAACCAGTAAATACAACGGCGGGGAGCTTTTGTTTTACCTAATTGAGGAAACTTGCGAGACAGCAAGAGGCAAATTAAGGGTAATCAAACCGAACAGACGTGAGAAACACGGGAATGGAGAAACGTGAAGCAAAGCGTAATTAATTATTGGCTTCTAGTTCTTTTTTTGAACAAGTAATAACTAAAGCAATGAGTGGGGAACACAAAGCGCCATCTAAAACAAGCGGGGCCCCGCGGCCGCGAAAGTTAAAGCGACAAGCAGCGCCGTGCTTGTGCTAGCATACCCCTTGCGAGAGCGAGCAGCGGCGTGCGGACCATCCGTGTTTTTTTCAATTAGCGCGCGCGCCGCTGCTCGCTCCCGCAAGGTGGATGCCAGCACAAGCACGAGCGCTGAAAAAGAGCTGACCAATTTCTAAAGGTCATCTCCTAGAGCAGCGCATGCGCGCTGCCTAGGCGAGACCTAAAAATGCCCCGGGTGTGGTGCTAAATTTCCACACACAGACCTACACAAGGTTTATAATCTGTGCCTATCCCTGGAGCACGAAGAAAGTAACTGCGACGCCTGTCGATCATTCCGATCAAAGAAAACGATTTGTGACCGTCGGGCTCGACGTCACGAGATGAGACGCAGCACTAGCCCGGTGCCGGACATCTTCGGAGAACAGGGTGATTCTCATCAGCACAGCGCTGAACAAGAGGAAGACATCTCCGTGTCTGAAGCTGACGACTCCGACATGGAGGAAGACTCTCACATTACTCCGGGTCAACGAACTGTGAGTAACAAGCCCCAAGTCACCGAAAAACACATTAAGGCTCCGGTACTACCTTCGCCCTCGGGCCTAGGGAAACACCAAAAACATGGTTCAGATGCCCCGCCCTCCGGCCCGGCTATGAAACCAAAAGACAAAGCCTCCGGCTCGGGATCCAGCCGTCCCCACGGTACCGAAACTCCATCTCCGGCACCGAAAACCAAATCCAAACATGGATCCGATGCTTCCATACCGGCACCGAAGTCGTCTTCGGCACTGAAAGACTCCGACCCGAAATCTCATAAACCAAACATTTCGGAACCGGCAATAACTAAACCCAAATCTTCGGAGCCGAAACCCAAAGATAAGCCTTCGGATCCAAAACCTAAAGACAAACCTTCGGAACCGAAAGTTACAAAGCACAAGCCTTTACACAAACCTTCGGAGCATAAACAACATGCACCAAAGGATTCGGAACCGAAAAAACAGACTACCCATAAAATATCCTCTGAAACACCCAAACAGAAGGAATTACCACCTAAAGAACTTCCTTTACAAGAACCAATGGATCCCAAGCAAAATAAATTGCATATTGATCCAACAACTGGACGCCTTGTAGCAACCCTTCCTAAGAAACGGAAACAGGACATTTCAGAGGAACACCATATACCTCTCAAAAAGAGTAAGGATATGGGTACTAACCCCTCTCTCCCTTACATACCTCCCTCTCCTCCACCTATTGATCCTAACTTACTAATATCTCCATATAACTCACCACCACCTCATTTCTCCCCTGAACAACAAGGGGATAATGACACGGATGACGACACTAATAGGGATGGGGATGAGGATGGGGATAATGACCATCACACCATACCACAACACCCAGATCCATGGGGCAAGTATGATAAAGACCCAGACAATAGTAATGATCCGGAACTATATCCCTCCAGACCATCACCGCCTGATAATATAGGATTCGCACAGCTTATCAATAGGGCTGCTCTATATCATGGAGTAGAATTGCACACCTACCCATTAGACTAGGATTTCCTCATGGAAACTTTCGCTCCATCCCAAAAATCTACTAATACATTGCCAATGTTAAAAGGCATGCTAAAGCACAATAATGAAGTATTCAAGGACCCAGTTAGAGCAAGAATACTTACCCCAAGAGTTGATAAAAAATATAAAGCTGCTCCTACTGACCCAGTTTATATTAGAGGTCAAGTCCCCCTGGACTCCCTTGTTGTATCTAATGCCCGCAAGCGAGCCAATTCACAAGCCACAGGAGACGCCCCTTCTCCTGATAAGGAGTCAAAGCTTATAGACGCGTCAGGCAAACGAATTGCGTCACAAGCCGCTAATAGTTGGCGTATTGCCAATACGCAAGCCCTCTTAGCACGTTATGACAGAGCGCACTATGATGAACTAGAAAAGCTAATACAGCATTTACCAGATCAATACAAGGGTAAAGCCAACGACCTCATTCAAGAGGGTAAATTAATTACAAACACCTCTATAAAGTGTGCACTTGACGCCGCTGACACAGCATCCCATGGCATTAACACCAGCATCTTGCTACGCCGCCATGCTTGGCTTCGAATCTCCGGATTCAAACAAGAGGTACAGTCAGCTATACTAAACCAGCCCTTTGACCAACAACATCTCTTTGGACCATATGTTGATTCTTCATTAGAAAAAATAAAGAAAGATACAGAAACTGCCAACTCTATGGGAGCCCTGCAACTACCCTCTAACAGAGGCTCCTTTCGTTGCTCCTTTTATAGGGGCGGCTCCAAAGCAATGTCGTCAGAGAATACCTCCTCTACTTACAAAAACCAAAATCAACCTTCCTCCTCCCGAGGATACTATCGAGGAGGATATAGAGGAAACAACAATAGGGGACGAGGCAAAAATAATTCCACCCGCACTTCCCCTACAACCAAACAGTGACTTCCCCCCGACCATTCCACTCCTGTCGGGGGACGCCTATCACAGTTCCTACCTGTCTGGAATTCCATTACAACAGACAAGTGGGTAAAACAAATTATCCAGTATGGTTATTGCCTGGAACTCACTGGTACTCCACCAAACATTCCTCCCAGAATCCAATGTCCTCAGAACATCTCACTCTTCTCAAACAAGAGGTTCTTTCCCTGTTACAAAAACATGCAATAGAACCTGTCCCTTTGCCTCATCAAGGCACAGGAGTGTATTCACTATACTTTCTAATACCAAAAAAGGACGGCTCTCTCAGACCAATAAAGGACCTCAGGTAATTAAATCTATACATTCAGTCAGACCATTTCCATATGGTCACTCTCCAACAGGTACTCCCACTGCTCCAACAAGGTGACTTTCTATCCACTCTGGATTTAAAGGACGCCTACTTTCACATTCCCATTCACCCCGCTCACAGGAAATACCTCAGGTTTGTGATAAGCGGCCAACACTACCAATTCAAAGTCCTCCCATTCGGAGTAACCACAGCACCCAGAGTCTTCACCAAGTGCCTCGCAGTAGTGGCGGCTCACTTACGAAGACAACATATTCACGTTTTCCCTTACCTGGACGACTGGCTCATAAAAGCCAAGTCACACAGCAGCTGTGTTCAACACACATACAAAACGATACAGTTGCTGCACGATTTGGGATTCACAGTCAACCTCTCCAAATCCCATCTCCAACCGTCCACAACACAACAATATCTAGGAGCTACAATAAACACTTCAAAAGGCCTAGCATATCCCAACCCAGTCAGAATAAGCACCATACAAGCTCTAATAGCAAAATTTCAGCCTCAACACTCACTACCAGCGCAAGTGTTCATGCAACTAATCGGGATGATGGCCTCTTGCATTCTCATCGTCCCTTATGCAAGACTCCAAATGCGTCCCTTACAGGAGTGTTTGGCACGTCAGTGGAACCAGGCTCAAGGTCAACTAACAGATCTGGTGTTGGTAGACGACCGCACCCATCGCTCTCTGCAATGGTGGAACACACAAAACCTTTCCAAAGGGCGGTCGTTCCTCGACCCGGTTCCACAGATAGTGCTAACAGCAGACGCATCGCTCACTGGCTGGGGAGCTCATCTTCAAACCCATACCATTCAGGGCATATGGACCCCTCAACAAAAACAATTCCACATAAATTACCTGGAATTGTTGGCAATCTTCCTAGCGTCAAAATCTTTTCAACTCCACCTCGTAAGCAAAGCTGGCCTAGTCCGTACAGACAACATGACAGCAATGTATTACATACAAAAACAGGGGGGGAGGGGGTTGTTTTCACAGCTAGCTCAAAGCATATGGAGATGGGCCATTCCTCAAAACATATATCTCCTTGCAGAATACCTCCCAGGAATACACAATCAAATTGCAGATCTACTCAGTCGCCAAACACAGCAGATCCACGAATGGGAACTTCATCCTCAAGTTCTGCTTCCATTCTTTCGCATGTGGGGCCACCCAGAAATAGACCTGTTCGCCACACACCAAAACGCAAAATGCCCAAGCTTCGCATCCAGGTATCCACACCCATTGTCCAAAGGCAATGCACTATGGATGAACTGGTCAGGCAAATTTGCTTACGCTTTTCCGCCTCTCCCGCTCATTCCGTTAGTGGTTCGGAAGCTCAGACAGCATTCCCTCACAATGATCCTGGTTGCTCCAACATGGGCCCGACAGCCATGGTTCACAACCCTCTTGGAACTAGCGGTAGTTCCTCATCAAAAGCTACGCCTCTCACCCAAGCTTCTCACTCAGAACCATGGAGAGATAAGGCATCCAGATCCCAGTCAGCTCAACCTTGCGATCTGGCACCTGAAATCTTGGAGTTTGGCTACCTTAATCTCCTGCCAGACTGCATGAACATCATTAAAGAGGCTAGACGTCCTACCACTAGAGCCTGCTATGCCGCAAAATGGAAAAGATTTGTAATTTACTGTACAAATAACAAAATCAACCCACTAGATGCTTTTATTCAAAACATCATCTGTTACCTTTTACATCTACAACAATGTAACCTAGCGTATACATCCATTAGACGATATCTCGCTGCAATAGCAGCCTATCTCCAAAACAGACAACACTTGTCTTTGTTTAGGGTACCAGCTATCAAAGCATTTATGGAAGGACTTAAAAGAATAATTCCACCTAGGGTTCCACCCTCTCCAGTATGGAACCTAAATGTGGTACTGACCAGACTCATGGGTCCCCCATTTGAACCTATGCATAAATGCGAACTACAATTTCTCACTTGGAAAGTAGCCTTCCTGGTGGCGATCACCTCTCTCAGACAAGTTTGTGAACTCCAGACATTAACCATACAAGAACCATTTCTCCAAATACATCATACCAAAGTGGTTCTTAGGACTAACCCAAAATTTCTACCTAAAGTCGTCTCTGCTTTCCACCTTAACCAGTCTGTAGAGCTCCCAGTCTTTTTCCCTCTACCAGCCTCAATAGCAGAACGAGCTCTTCACACGCTAGACGTAAAAAGAGCCATACTTTACTACATTGAAAGAACAAAATCCTTTAGAAAGACTAAACAACTTTTTGTGGCTTTCTCCCACCTCATAAAGGCAATCCTATCTCAAAAACGGGGATTGCAAGGTGGATTGTTAAATGCATCCAGATATGCTATGCCAAAGCTAAACGCACCTTAACCATTTCTCCTAAGGCTCACTCCACAAGTAAACTAGGGGCATCTATGGCATTCTTAGGGAACATTCCCCTAGATGACATCTGCAAAGCAGCAACTTGGTCTACACCACACACGTTCACAAAACACTATTGTGTAGACGTTCAAGCAAAACAGCAAGCTAGTGTGGGCCAGGCTGTGTTAAGAACACTTTTTCAAACCGCTGCAACAGATACAGGTAGCCACCGCTAACGAGGTAACTTCTGTATAGTCTATGCAAAAGTATACGATCTACAGCTCATATGCCTCGAACGGAAAATGCTACTTACCAGTATGCATCTGTTCTTGGCATATAGAGCTGTAGATTCGTATACGCCCACCCGCCTCCCCGGATACCTCTATCTGTTCCAGTACTAGCTTACCTAGATACATTACACATGGACATCTTTTTCTATTTCTTACTAACTCCATCATAACCCTCCATGGCAAAACAATCTGGAGATGGAGTCGATGCCCATACGCACTATCGTCCTAAGGAGGAGTCACCTACCTCGTGACTACAAAGACTTCTTCCAACACAAAAACAAAGTGCAAACATCCGAGCCCAACACCAGATGGCGATCTATGCACAAGTATACGAATCTACAGCTCTACATGCCAAGAACAGATGCATACTGGTAAGTCGCATTTTCCTTATATATAACATTTTTATTGTTTTCCAGCCATAGCATGCAGGTACATATAATAGCAAAACTCTGTGCAGGTAATTGTCAGGTGGAGACAGTCATAAAGAAAGTAAAATAAGGAAATCCTCCACCCGAAGGGTATCCATCACTGGAGCTTCTGTCTAACTCGATGCCAGCTATGGCTGCTACAAGTATCTTAACTAGTAAAACTATAAAAGCAAGCCAAAGATTCCACTTTCAATGTTAAGAGGTATAACCTTCGGAGTAATAACCAAAGAGTCAGTCCTTCAAACATGCAGTGCGCTGTGACTCATGAAACCACATCTCCCTTCCAACCCTCCCCACCCCCTCCTGTCCCTCCTTGTTCAATGGAGATCAATAAGCTAATATCTTGTATAGAAGATGAAACAGGAAGAAGAGGAAAGATGAAAAGTCAGAAATCCGATCTACCCTGGGGTCCACCCCAGTGTCAGCAATGGGCAGTCCTCTCGGGCAGGGGGCTGTCCTCACTCCCTAGTTACAACGGTTGGTATCCCACGTCATGGTCGAGAAAGTTCCCTGAAATCCTGTCCCAGCGGGGGAGGCGATCCTCTAATTTACATATAATTCTTTCCTAAGAGGCAAGAAGGGTAATTTCCCTGAGACGGGTGTCAATCGTGAGGAGGGCTGTTGTCTTCCAGTGTCTGAGGAGGCCTTGTGTGGCGACCACCAGTGCTGATGTGCACCATCGGCCCAGTTGTGGAACTAGTCACGGATAGGGGTAGAAATTGTGAAGCAGCACAGTTGCACCATTTAGGGTCCCCGCGACCCCTGCGTATGTGCCGCGCTCCCTCAGATCTCCTTCCAGTATGTCCTCAGTGACTTCAAAAAGAGAGAGTGGCCCCACACTCCAAGAGACAGGGTACCATATACAATAGAATGATATACAACTGATATCCCCTAATCAGCAGGAATACTTTAATCATAAGGCATATACTATATTATTTTATTCTCGAGAGGGACATAAAAATTGAGAGTCCTGAAGAAGGTGGCTTATCAATACTTTGTCCACCGAAACGCGTCAACGCTTTTCTTTTTCCTGTTAAATTCGAGGAACGGTGGAGTCTAGATACAACAGAATTTACAGACTCTGATAATATTGATTCAATCGAATTAACATGTCTATGACGATGGATGTTTGTCACTCTGATTGTCTCTCGTTTTAATGGTTGTTGGATTGTTTTTTTATGAATTGGATATCAACTTTTGGATTGTTTTTAACCTTTGACTATTATTGTGTTTATGAATTGCGTTTTACATGATTATCATTGTTTTTTAATAAATGTGCGTTGATATATACATAAATTCTTTATAATTGATTTTTGGGTCCTGTCTCAATAGTTTGTTGAGGATATTTGAAAATCGCATGAGTGAATGAGTGTGTGATACAATCAATGATATAAAGTCATCCAAGAGAAATTGTTTTTGAATACATTTATTGTCCTCAGTGACTGACACTCCCAGATTATGTGCACAATGTCGCTGTCCTCTGCCTTGAGTCTCTAACAGAAGGGATCAGTAGAGATGCTCGCCTTGTGCAGCCTGAGCGGGTACCAGTGCCACCCGTGCAAGACCTTGAAATATGTCCATTTCAGGCTGGCCTCCCGCAAATGTTGATGATGTTGCGTGAGGCGGTGGGCCCAGCCTTCCTCTGTGTAGTCCATGGAAAGTCTTACAGGCCACCACTCTGAGCTGGTTCCCTACTGAGGTGGAAAACAGTGAGTTGAGGAGGCCGTAGCGTCCGGCCTGTCTCCCATGAAGGGCCACCACTCCCTTGAAGGCCCTTTACTGTTGGATATTGAAGAAGTCTGGAGGGCAATGGGCGAGCCTCCTAGAGGCATGTAAGGCTGGGACAATTGATGGTATCTCCAAGAGTGTGGTACCGGAAGGATGTAGGAGACGCGGGCTTCCTCAAACGACAGTAGCCTGCTGCCCTTAGGAATTGATCACTGTGGTGTAACCTCTTCTAAAGTCAGTCCATACGGGTTTTCGGAAGCCTATTTGAACTGTGCCGGTGCTCCATCCAGGCGCCCATGGGCGCAGTTTCCCCATCTACTTTTAGTAAGCCCTGGGCTCTGCGCCTTGCAAAGGAGGTGCTGCCTGTCCCTTGAGTAAAGCACCCCCCATGCACCCTGTTTTACCCATGAAGGACTTTTCAGTGGACAGGGGGGGCAGGGTCGGGAGGTGTTAGCGATCAGCCCAGATATGGGCGGGAGGGGGCCCAGCCCAAAGAACGCTTAGGTCTCCCAAATGTTGCTTATGGGGAGGTTTGGAGGAATGTGGCGCCCCCACGGCAGAGGGGGTGAACCAGTCCCAAGACTGTGTAATAGCCAGCATTCGTTAAATCACCCCACATGTCTCTGTTGTCCTCCCACGTCCCGTGTGCTGTGCGGTTTTAATAACCCGGGCAGGCTGCGTTATATACCAGCGAGGCCTTTGAAGGCTGCTGTTAGATTTAACTGGTTCCTGTTAACAGCAGACTCCCTGCCTGCTTTCACTGCACCTTTCATCGCCGTGTAATTTCCCAGCAGCACGCGAGTCGTAATCTTTACGGCGCTGCATAAACCTTTATTGAAAACTGTCATTTAAATACTGTGAGCTAAAATGTAGCTGATAGGAGCCGGTGCCGCGTGCGTGTAGCAAGTGGGCGTGAAATCTGCGTACAGTAGGGGCGATGAAGTATTCAGGGGGGCTGCAAGCAAAAGGCGTGACACTTGACCCTGAGTGGGTTCGGCACCTGCTGCAGAGATAAAAGGTGGTCAGGTTTGTGGGTTTGAAATCCGTGCCGGAATAACTCCACCTTTCATCCTTCGAGTTGAGTTGTAGTAATGCCTTAACGAGTCAAGAGACAGTCTGCACTGTGCACTACAGTGTCTTTATTATTACAAGAAAGCAGTAATATCACGTTTATACAGCGGTTGAAGTGCATAAAAAGTATTGGCAGCTGTGAGCCAGAGTACAGTGGGGGCGGGGACTATACAAAGGACAACATTTTCTGTTATTATTTTGTTCACCTACAGGTGATTGCATCTAAACTATAATGCATACCCCTTAAATGGAAAAAAGGGCAATTAATCTAATCCTGGGAGAATGCGTTGTTCTGGTAGGAAAGCTGAGTTGGTTAATGCACTCACTGTCACTTCAGATGTTTGTGTGTCTAACCGGAGGGTCACCGATTTGAATCCTGGTTGTTGCACTGGTGAATAGTGACGTGTGTTTGTACTGCCATTCATCAGATTAAATATGTGTTACACGTAGTAGAACAGGCTGACGCGTTTATTAAAAAATGCAGCACGCACCGTGTAAGACAGTCTGCACACAGTATAGGATAGGTTACTGCAAATTCTGCAAAACTAACCAGTGTTTAAGTTCAAACCGTGCTTTCAAAAGTCATACATTTAGCAATATGCAAACAGACTGTTAATGCAAACCTTTTTTTAAATAGATTTTTATTAAAAATACCTCACAGAGCTGGAGACATCCTTCCAGTAGCTCTAAAAAAATACCTCTTGTCACCGTAATACTTCAGATAATTATATCAGTCAAAACCTATACTGCAGTGCTTAAGTTGTAAATAAAAAATGAAATAAAAAGTAGGTGCCAGGGCCCTCGTCAGAAGTCCACCGCAGCTTGAACCTCGCATTGCCCCTGCCAGCGCTGCCAATGACATCACCAACACAACTACTAATAATCACACTGCTACAAGTATGACAATTCGGACTATTCCAACCCCCAAAACTAATAGAATGATTTGGGAGGCAGACAATAGTCATCTTTAATGTATACTTAATTAAAAATTAACTGTTGTTGTGGTAATCTCAGACAGCGCCACCTTGTGGTGGATTTCCACAAGCACCGGCTCAAATTAAGCACTGCTATACTGCCCCCCCAAGAAGAGCCTTTAGATTCCTGATTAACCAGTTGCACGTATTTATTTACCTTTCGCTCAGGTAGGAGGCATCCCGGAGAGGCGCTTTCTTAAGAGGGTCGGGGTCCCTCCGGTCGCAGACCCGATAGTAATTTAAGACAGACTTTGAAACAGGTCACTTTCAGGCCCTTAATTCACGTCTTTAACTTTTCATGCAAAAACACTGATCGATTTCTGAACAATAAGTGTACAAAACGTTACGGTAATCCATGTCCTTCCTGCTTATTTTTCACATGCTGTACTTAATCTTGCATTCCCAAAAAACAACCAAAGCACACACACATATAGTCCATATTTAAAGTATAGCTGGGATATAATAATCTTCTTATTCCAGAGTCGTAGAGTATAGTTATAGGCGCTTTATTCTCCGCAAGACATATGATGATTCAATGATGATGCATTCCTGGTTAGACAAAGGCAGCCGACACGTGTTTCGTCCAAAGACTTCCTCAAGGCTGTGCCGATAAAGATGTTCCTGAGCCCATAACGTTTTTGTTCGTGAAGGTAAGCTAACTCTGTGAAAATATCACTCGTCTTTGTGCCCTGGAAACAAGGTCATGAGAGAATTCCCGCGGGAGGGTAAAGTAGCAGCGCGGGACCCTGATAAGACTTGCAAACTGACGCACCCGCGTGAGGTCTATGCCGGATAAGGGCTTCCATATATGTGCAGGGTTGTATGGCATAGCCACAGGTCCTTACATTTGATAATCTTTCATTCCCTATGAGTGTTTACTTTTTCCAGGAGGATGTGTTATGATTTTTTCGGGAGGTTGCATTACGTTTCTTTTCCGGCAGCTTATTACTCCTGTCTAGTGCATAATTTGGATTGAGTCATATCAGGTGTTCGTATCAGGGCACAATTGAGTTGTGGCTGAAGGCAGTGCAAGTTTCTATCAGTACCTGTCAGTGGGGCAAAAAGGTTTTCAGAATACATGGCCATCCAATACTTGGCCTCACTGCAAAGTGCACAGAGCAATGGCCACGTAAGCCAGTCGCAGTTGTTGTTAAATGCAGATGTGTGGATATGGGGGCGCTGTACGCAAATTTGAGTGTATATGTTTGAGCCATGCCCTTATATAGGCCCGTCCTTTTCAGGGACCCCCTTTTTTTTCATCCTACTTAAGTCCTGACTGGAGACCCCGCCTTCCTTTTCTGCCGGAGGCAACCACGGTTATTTAAAGCTTGGGATTGTCATTCGTAGTAGGTCCCGCCCACTTCGATCTCTGATTTAATAATATTGTTTTGAAAGCTATGCCAATTAAAATTGAATGTAGAAGTTGCACCTCTGACAAAACACACCAGTATACTGTGCACAGTGCACCAGCAGCTGCCTCCGGCTCTGGGCCCACTGCGCCAGAAGCTGCTCCCACCCCCCCCCCGGCTCTGGGCCCAGTGTGCCAGGAGCTGTCTCCAGATTTGGGCCCAGTGCGCCAGGAGTGGCCTCCAGATCTGGGCCCAGTGCTCCAGGAGTGACCTCCGGATCTGGGCCTAGTGTCCAGGAGCGGTCTCCAGATTTGGGCCCAGTGCTCCAGAAGTGACCTCCGGATCTGGGCCCAGTGTCCACGAACGGTATCCAGATTTGGGCCCAGTGCTCCAGAAGTGACCTCCGGATCTGGGCGTGGTGCGCCAGGAGCAGTCTCCAGATTTGGGCCCAGTGCTCCAGAAGTGACCTCTGGATCTGGGCCCAGTGTCCAGGAGCGGTCTCCAGATTTGGGCCCAGTGCTCCAGAAGTGACCTCCGGATCTGGGCCTAGTGTCCAGCAGCGGTCTCCAGATTTGGGCCCAGTGCTTCAGGACAGACCTCCGGATCTGGGCCCAGTGTCCAGGAGCGGTCTCCAGATTTGTACCCAGTGCTCCAGAAGTGACCTCCGGATCTGGGCCCGGTGCACAAGGTGCGGTCTCCAGATTTGGGCCCAGTGCTCCAGAAGTGACCCCTGGATCTGGGCCCAGTGTCCAGGAGCTGTCTCCAGATTTGGGCCCAGTGCTCCAGAAGTGACCTCCGGATCTGGGCCCAGTGTCCAGGAGCGGTCTCCAGATTTGGGCCCAGTGCTCCAGAAGTGACCTCCGGATCTGGGCCCAGTGTCCAGGAGCGGTCTCTAGATTTGTGCCCAGTTCTCCAGAAGTGACCTCCGGATCTGAGCCCGGTGCACCAGGAGCGGTCTCCAGATTTGGGCTTAGTGCTACAGAAGTGACCTCTGGATCTGGGCCTGGTGCGCCAGGAGCGGTCTCCAGATTTGGGCCCAGTGCTCCAGTAGTGACCTCTGGATCTGGGCCTGGTGCGCCAGGAGCGGTCTCCAGATTTGGGCCCAGTGCTCCAGAAGTGACCTCCGGATCTGGGCCCAGTGTCCAGGAGCGGTCTCCGGATTTGGGCCCAGTGGTCCAGAAGTGACCTCTGGATCTGCGCCCAGTACTCCAGAAATGACCTCCGGATCTGGGCCCGGTGCGCCAGGAGCGGTCTCCAGATTTAGGCTCAGTGCTCCAGAAGTGACCTCCAGATTTGGGCCCAGTGCTCCAGAAGTGACCTCCGGATCTGGGCCCAGTTCTCCAGAAAATGCTTCAGATTTGGGCCCAATGCTCCAGAAGTGACTTCTGGATCTGGGCCCACTGTCCAGGAGTGGTCTCCAGATTTGGGCCCAGTGCTCCAGAAGTGACCCCCAGATCTGGGCCCAGTGCACCAGGAGGGGTCTCCAGATTTGGGCCCAGTGCTCCAGAAGTGACCTCTGGATCTGGGCCCAGTGTCCAGGAGCGGTCTCCAGATTTGGGCCCACTGCTCCAGATGTGACCTCGGATCTGGGCCCAGTGTAAAGGAGCGGTCTCCAGAATTGGGCCCAGTGTTCCAGAAGTGATCTCCAGATCTGGGCCTAGTGTCCAGGAGAGGTCTCCAGATTTGGGCCCAGTGCTCCAGAAGTGACTTCCGGATCTGGGCCCAGTGTCCAGGAGCGGTCTCCAGATTTGGGCCCAGTGCTCCAGAAGTGACCTCTGGATCTGGGCCTGGTGTGCCAGGAGCGGTCTCCAGATTTGGGCCCAGTGCTCCAGAAGTGACCTCTGGATCTGGGCCCAGTGCTCCAGAAATGGCCTCTGGATCTGGGCCCGGTGCTCCAGAAGTGACCTCCGGATCTGGGCCAGGAGCGGTCTCCAGATATGGGCCCAGTGCTCCAGAAGTGATCTCCGGATCTGGGATCAGTGTCCAGGAGCGGTCTCCAGATTTGGGCCCAGTGCTCCAGAAGTGACCTCCGGATCTGGGCCCAGTGTCCAGGAGCGGTCTCCAGATTTGGGCCCAGTGCTCCAGAAGTGACCTCTGGATCTGGGCCCAGTGCTCCAGAAGTGACCTCCGGATCTGGGCCAGGAGCGGTCTCCAGATTTGGGCCCAGTGCTCCAGAAGTGATCTCCGGATCTGGGACCATTGTCCAGAAGCGGTCTCCAGATTTGGGCCCAAAGCTCCAGAAGTAACCTCCGGATCTGGGCCCAGTGTCCAGGAACGGTGTCCAGATTTGGGCCCAGTGCTCCAGAAGTGACCTCTGGATTTGGGCCCAGTGCACCAGGAGCGGTCTCCGGATTTTGGCCCAATGCTCCAGAAGTGACCACCGGATCTTGGCCCATTGTCCAGGAGCGGTCTCCAGATTTGGGCCCAGTGCTCCAGAAGTGAACTACGGATCTGGGCCCAGTGTCCAGGAACGGTGTCCAGATTTGGGCCCAGTGCTCCAGAAGTGACCTCTGGATCTGGGCCCGGTGCGCCAGGAGCGGTCTCCAGATTTGGGCCTTGTGCTCCAGAAGTGACCTCCGGATCTGGGCCCCGTGACCAGGAGCGGTCTCCAGATTTGGGCCCAGTGCTCCAGAAGTGACCTCCGGATCTGGGCCCAGTGTCCAGGAGCAGTCTCCGGATTTGGGCCCAGTGGTCCAGAAGTGACCACTGGATCTGGGCCCAGTGCTCCAGAAATGACCTCCGGATCTGGGCCCGGTGTGCCAGGAGCGGTCTCCAGATTTGGGCCCAGTGCTCCAGAAGTGACCTCTGGATCTGGGTCCAGTGCTCCAGAAATGGCCTCTGGATCTGGGCCCGGTGCTCCAGAAGTGACCTCCGGATCTGGGCCAGGAGCGGTCTCCAGATTTGGGCCCAGTGCTCCAGAAGTGATCTCCGGATCTGGGACCAGTGTCCAAGAGCGGTCTCCAGATTTGGGCCCAGTGCTCCAGAAGTGACCTCCGGATCTGGGCCCAGTGTCCAGGAGCAGTCTCCGGATTTGGGCCCAGTGCTCCAGAAGTGACCTCTGGATCTGGGCCCAGTGCTCCAGAAGTGACCTCCGGATCTGGGCCAGGAGCGGTCTCCAGATTTGGGCCCAGTGCTCCAGAAGTGATTTCCGGATCTGGGCCCAGTGTCCAGGAACGGTGTCCAGATTTGGGCCCAGTGCTCCAGAAGTGACCTCCGGATCTGGGCCCAGTGCACCAGGAGCGGTCTCCGGATTTTGGCCCAATGCTCCAGAAGTGACCACCGGATCTTGGCCCATTGTCCAGGAGCGGTCTCCAGATTTGGGCCCAGTGCTCCAGAAGTGACCTCCGGATCTGGGCCTAGTGTCCAGCAGCGGTCTCCAGATTTGGGCCCATTGCTCCAGAAGTGACCTCTGGATCTGGGCCTGGTGCGCCAGGAGCGGTCTCCAGATTTGGGCCCAGTGCTCCAGAAGTGACCTCCGGATCTGGGCCCAGTGTCCAGGAATGGTGTCCAGATTTGGGCCCAGTGCTCCAGAAGTGACCTCTGGATTTGGGCCCGGTGCGCCAGGAGCGGTCTCCAGATTTGGGCTTAGTGCTCCAGAAGTGACCTCTGGATCTGGGCCTAATGTCCAGAATCGGTCTCCAGATTTGGGCCCAGTGCTCCAGAAGTGAACTCCGGATCTGGGCCCAGTGTCCAGATTTGGGCCCAGTGCTCCAGAAGTGACCTCTGGATCTGGGCCCGGTGCGCCAGGAGCGGTCACCAGATTTGGGCCTTGTGCTCCAGAAGTGACCTCCGGATCTGGGCCCGGTGCGCCAGTAGCGGTCTCCAGATTTGGGCCCAGTGCTCCAGAAGTGACCTCCGGATCTGGGCCCAGTGTCCAGGAGCAGTCTCCGGATTTGGGCCCAGTGCTCCAGAAGTGACCTCTGGATCTGGGCCCAGTGCTCCAGAAGTGACCTCCGGATCTGGGCCAGGAGCGGTCTCCAGATTTGGGCCCAGTGCTCCAGAAGTGATCTCCGGATCTGGGACCATTGTCCAGGAGCGGTCTCCAGATTTGGGCCCAAAGCTCCAGAAGTAACCTCCGGATCTGGGCCCAGTGTCCAGGAACGGTGTCCAGATTTGGGCCCAGTGCTCCAGAAGTGACCTCCGGATCTGGGCCCAGTGCACCAGGAGCGGTCTCCGGATTTTGGCCCAATGCTCCAGAAGTGACCACCGGATCTTGGTCCATTGTCCAGGAGCGGTCTCCAGATTTGGGCCCAGTGCTCCAGAAGTGAACTCCGGATCTGGGCCCAGTGTCCAGGAACGGTGTCCAGATTTGGGCCCAGTGCTCCAGAAGTGACCTCTGGATCTGGGCCCGGTGCGCCAGGAGTGGTCTCCAGATTTGGGCCTTGTGCTCCAGAAGTGACATCTGGATCTGGGCCCGGTGCGCCAGTAGCGGTCTCCAGATTTGGGCCCAGTGCTCCAGAAGTGACCTCCGGATCTGGGCCCAGTGTCCAGGAGCAGTCTCCGGATTTGGGCCCAGTGGTCCAGAAGTGACCTCTGGATTTGGGCCCAGTGCTCCAGAAGTGACCTCCGGATCTGGGCCCAGTTCTCCAGAAAATGCTTCCAGATTTGGGCCCAGTGCTCCAGAAGTGACCTCTGGATCTGGGCCCACTGTCCAGGAGTGGTCTCCAGATTTGGGCCCAGTGCTCCAGAAGTGACCTCCGGATCTGGGCCCAGTGCACCAGGAGCGGTCTCCAGATTTGGGCCCAGTGCTTCAGAAGTGACCTCTGGATCTGGGCCCACTGTCAAGGAGCGGTCTCCAGATTTGGGCCCAGTGCTCCAGAAGTGACCTCGGATCTGGGCCCAGTGTCCAGGAGCGGACTCCAGAATTGGGCCCAGTGCTCCATAAGTGACCTCCGGATCTGGGCCTAGTGTCTAGGAGAGGTCTCCAGATTTGGGCCCAGTGCTCCAGAAGTGACCTCCGGATCTGGGCCCGGTGAGCCAGGAGCGGTCTCCAGATTTGAGCCCAGTGTTCCAGAAGTGACCTCCGGATCTGGTCCCAGTGTCCAGGAGCGGTCTCCAGATTTGGGCCCATTGCTCCAGAAGTGACCTCTGGATCTGGGCCTGGTGCGCCAGGAGCGGTCTCCAGATTTGGGCCCAGTGCTCCAGAAGTGACCTCTGGATCTGGACCCAGTGCTCCAGAAATGACCTCCGGATCTGGGCCCGGTGCTCCAGAAGTGACCTCCGGATCTGGGCCCGGTGCGCCAGGAGCTGTCTTCAGATTTGGGCCCAGTGCTCCAGAAACTGCCTCCGCATCTGGGCCCACTGTCCAGGATCGGTCTCCAGATTTGGGCCCAGTGCTCCAGAAGTGACCTCCGGATCTGGGCCCAGTGCACCAGGAGCGGTCTCCAGATTTTGGCCCAATGCTCCAGAAGTGACCACCGGATCTGGGCCCATTGTCCAGGAGCGGTCTCCAGATTTGGGCCCAGTGCTCCAGAAGTGACCTCTGGATCTGGGCCTAGCGTCCAGAAGCGGTCTCCAGATTTGGGCCCAGTGCTCCAGGAGTGACCTCCGGATCTGGGCCCAGTGTCCAGGAGCGGTCTCCAGATTTGGGCCCAGTGCTCCAGAAGTGACCTCCGGATCTGGGCCCAGTGTCCAGGAGCGGTCTCCAGATTTGGGCCCAGTGCTCCAGAAGTGACCTCCGGATCTGGGCCCAGTGTCCAGGAATGGTGTCCAGATTTGGGCCCAGTGCTCCAGAAGTGACCTCTGGATTTGGGCCCGGTGCGCCAGGAGCGGTCTCCAGATTTGGGCTTAGTGCTCCAGAAGTGACCTCTGGATCTGGGCCTAATGTCCAGAATCGGTCTCCAGATTCGGGCCCATTGCTCCAGAAGTGACCTCCGGATCTGGGCCCGGTGCGCCAGGGCGGTCTCCAGATTTGGGCCCAGTGCTCCAGAAGTGACCTCCGGATCTGGGCCCAGTGTCCAGGAATGGTGTCCAGATTTGGGCCCAGTGCTCCAGAAGTGACCTCTGGATTTGGGCCCGGTGCGCCAGGAGCGGTCTCCAGATTTGGGCCCAGTGCTCCAGAAGTGAACTCCGGATCTGGGCCCAGTGTCCAGATTTGGGCCCAGTGCTCCAGAAGTAACCTCTGGATCTGGGCCCGGTGCGCCAGGAGCGGTCTCCAGATTTGGGCCTTGTGCTCCAGAAGTGACCTCCGGATCTGGGCCCGGTGCGCCAGTAGCGGTCTCCAGATTTGGGCCCAGTGCTCCAGAAGTGACCTCCGGATCTGGGCCCAGTGTCCAGGAGCAGTCTCCGGATTTGGGCCCAGTGCTCCAGAAGTGACCTCTGGATCTGGGCCCAGTGCTCCAGAAGTGACCTCCGGATCTGGGCCAGGAGCGGTCTCCAGATTTGGGCCCAGTGCTCCAGAAGTGATCTCCGGATCTGGGACCATTGTCCAGGAGCGGTCTCCAGATTTGGGCCCAAAGCTCCAGAAGTAACCTCCGGATCTGGGCCCAGTGTCCAGGAACGGTGTCCAGATTTGGGCCCAGTGCTCCAGAAGTGACCTCCGGATCTGGGCCCAGTGCACCAGGAGCGGTCTCCGGATTTTGGCCCAATGCTCCAGAAGTGACCACCGTATCTTGGTCCATTGTCCAGGAGCGGTCTCCAGATTTGGGCCCAGTGCTCCAGAAGTGAACTCCGGATCTGGGCCCAGTGTCCAGGAACGGTGTCCAGATTTGGGCCCAGTGCTCCAGAAGTGACCTTTGGATCTGGGCCCGGTGCGCCAGGAGTGGTCTCCAGATTTGGGCCTTGTGCTCCAGAAGTGACATCTGGATCTGGGCCCGGTGCGCCAGTAGCGGTCTCCAGATTTGGGCCCAGTGCTCCAGAAGTGACCTCCGGATCTGGGCCCAGTGTCCAGGAGCAGTCTCCGGATTTGGGCCCAGTGGTCCAGAAGTGACCTCTGGATTTGGGCCCAGTGCTCCAGAAGTGACCTCCGGATCTGGGCCCAGTTCTCCAGAAAATGCTTCCAGATTTGGGCCCAGTGCTCCAGAAGTGACCTCTGGATCTGGGCCCACTGTCCAGGAGTGGTCTCCAGATTTGGGCCCAGTGCTCCAGAAGTGACCTCCGGATCTGGGCCCAGTGCACCAGGAGCGTTCTCCAGATTTGGGCCCAGTGCTTCAGAAGTGACCTCTGGATCTGGGCCCACTGTCAAGGAGCGGTCTCCAGATTTGGGCCCAGTGCTCCAGGAACGGTGTCCAGATTTGGGCCCAGTGCTCCAGAAGTGACCTCCGGATCTGGGCCCAGTGCACCAGGAGCGGTCTCCGGATTTTGGCCCAATGCTCCAGAAGTGACCACCGGATCTTGGCCCATTGTCCAGGAGCGGTCTCCAGATTTGGGCCCAGTGCTCCAGAAGTGACCTCCGGATCTGGGCCCAGTGTCCAGGAGCGGTCTCTAGATTTGTGCCCAGTTCTCCAGAAGTGACCTCCGGATCTGAGCCCGGTGCACCAGGAGCGGTCTCCAGATTTGGGCTTAGTGCTACAGAAGTGACCTCTGGATCTGGGCCTGGTGCGCCAGGAGCGGTCTCCAGATTTGGGCCCAGTGCTCCAGTAGTGACCTCTGGATCTGGGCCTGGTGCGCCAGGAGCGGTCTCCAGATTTGGGCCCAGTGCTCCAGAAGTGACCTCCGGATCTGGGCCCAGTGTCCAGGAGCGGTCTCCGGATTTGGGCCCAGTGGTCCAGAAGTGACCTCTGGATCTGCGCCCAGTACTCCAGAAATGACCTCCGGATCTGGGCCCGGTGCGCCAGGAGCGGTCTCCAGATTTAGGCTCAGTGCTCCAGAAGTGACCTCCAGATTTGGGCCCAGTGCTCCAGAAGTGACCTCCGGATCTGGGCCCAGTTCTCCAGAAAATGCTTCAGATTTGGGCCCAATGCTCCAGAAGTGACTTCTGGATCTGGGCCCACTGTCCAGGAGTGGTCTCCAGATTTGGGCCCAGTGCTCCAGAAGTGACCCCCAGATCTGGGCCCAGTGCACCAGGAGGGGTCTCCAGATTTGGGCCCAGTGCTCCAGAAGTGACCTCTGGATCTGGGCCCAGTGTCCAGGAGCGGTCTCCAGATTTGGGCCCACTGCTCCAGATGTGACCTCGGATCTGGGCCCAGTGTAAAGGAGCGGTCTCCAGAATTGGGCCCAGTGTTCCAGAAGTGATCTCCAGATCTGGGCCTAGTGTCCAGGAGAGGTCTCCAGATTTGGGCCCAGTGCTCCAGAAGTGACTTCCGGATCTGGGCCCAGTGTCCAGGAGCGGTCTCCAGATTTGGGCCCAGTGCTCCAGAAGTGACCTCTGGATCTGGGCCTGGTGTGCCAGGAGCGGTCTCCAGATTTGGGCCCAGTGCTCCAGAAGTGACCTCTGGATCTGGGCCCAGTGCTCCAGAAATGGCCTCTGGATCTGGGCCCGGTGCTCCAGAAGTGACCTCCGGATCTGGGCCAGGAGCGGTCTCCAGATATGGGCCCAGTGCTCCAGAAGTGATCTCCGGATCTGGGATCAGTGTCCAGGAGCGGTCTCCAGATTTGGGCCCAGTGCTCCAGAAGTGACCTCCGGATCTGGGCCCAGTGTCCAGGAGCGGTCTCCAGATTTGGGCCCAGTGCTCCAGAAGTGACCTCTGGATCTGGGCCCAGTGCTCCAGAAGTGACCTCCGGATCTGGGCCAGGAGCGGTCTCCAGATTTGGGCCCAGTGCTCCAGAAGTGATCTCCGGATCTGGGACCATTGTCCAGAAGCGGTCTCCAGATTTGGGCCCAAAGCTCCAGAAGTAACCTCCGGATCTGGGCCCAGTGTCCAGGAACGGTGTCCAGATTTGGGCCCAGTGCTCCAGAAGTGACCTCTGGATTTGGGCCCAGTGCACCAGGAGCGGTCTCCGGATTTTGGCCCAATGCTCCAGAAGTGACCACCGGATCTTGGCCCATTGTCCAGGAGCGGTCTCCAGATTTGGGCCCAGTGCTCCAGAAGTGAACTACGGATCTGGGCCCAGTGTCCAGGAACGGTGTCCAGATTTGGGCCCAGTGCTCCAGAAGTGACCTCTGGATCTGGGCCCGGTGCGCCAGGAGCGGTCTCCAGATTTGGGCCTTGTGCTCCAGAAGTGACCTCCGGATCTGGGCCCCGTGACCAGGAGCGGTCTCCAGATTTGGGCCCAGTGCTCCAGAAGTGACCTCCGGATCTGGGCCCAGTGTCCAGGAGCAGTCTCCGGATTTGGGCCCAGTGGTCCAGAAGTGACCACTGGATCTGGGCCCAGTGCTCCAGAAATGACCTCCGGATCTGGGCCCGGTGTGCCAGGAGCGGTCTCCAGATTTGGGCCCAGTGCTCCAGAAGTGACCTCTGGATCTGGGTCCAGTGCTCCAGAAATGGCCTCTGGATCTGGGCCCGGTGCTCCAGAAGTGACCTCCGGATCTGGGCCAGGAGCGGTCTCCAGATTTGGGCCCAGTGCTCCAGAAGTGATCTCCGGATCTGGGACCAGTGTCCAAGAGCGGTCTCCAGATTTGGGCCCAGTGCTCCAGAAGTGACCTCCGGATCTGGGCCCAGTGTCCAGGAGCAGTCTCCGGATTTGGGCCCAGTGCTCCAGAAGTGACCTCTGGATCTGGGCCCAGTGCTCCAGAAGTGACCTCCGGATCTGGGCCAGGAGCGGTCTCCAGATTTGGGCCCAGTGCTCCAGAAGTGATTTCCGGATCTGGGCCCAGTGTCCAGGAACGGTGTCCAGATTTGGGCCCAGTGCTCCAGAAGTGACCTCCGGATCTGGGCCCAGTGCACCAGGAGCGGTCTCCGGATTTTGGCCCAATGCTCCAGAAGTGACCACCGGATCTTGGCCCATTGTCCAGGAGCGGTCTCCAGATTTGGGCCCAGTGCTCCAGAAGTGACCTCCGGATCTGGGCCTAGTGTCCAGCAGCGGTCTCCAGATTTGGGCCCATTGCTCCAGAAGTGACCTCTGGATCTGGGCCTGGTGCGCCAGGAGCGGTCTCCAGATTTGGGCCCAGTGCTCCAGAAGTGACCTCCGGATCTGGGCCCAGTGTCCAGGAATGGTGTCCAGATTTGGGCCCAGTGCTCCAGAAGTGACCTCTGGATTTGGGCCCGGTGCGCCAGGAGCGGTCTCCAGATTTGGGCTTAGTGCTCCAGAAGTGACCTCTGGATCTGGGCCTAATGTCCAGAATCGGTCTCCAGATTTGGGCCCAGTGCTCCAGAAGTGAACTCCGGATCTGGGCCCAGTGTCCAGATTTGGGCCCAGTGCTCCAGAAGTGACCTCTGGATCTGGGCCCGGTGCGCCAGGAGCGGTCACCAGATTTGGGCCTTGTGCTCCAGAAGTGACCTCCGGATCTGGGCCCGGTGCGCCAGTAGCGGTCTCCAGATTTGGGCCCAGTGCTCCAGAAGTGACCTCCGGATCTGGGCCCAGTGTCCAGGAGCAGTCTCCGGATTTGGGCCCAGTGCTCCAGAAGTGACCTCTGGATCTGGGCCCAGTGCTCCAGAAGTGACCTCCGGATCTGGGCCAGGAGCGGTCTCCAGATTTGGGCCCAGTGCTCCAGAAGTGATCTCCGGATCTGGGACCATTGTCCAGGAGCGGTCTCCAGATTTGGGCCCAAAGCTCCAGAAGTAACCTCCGGATCTGGGCCCAGTGTCCAGGAACGGTGTCCAGATTTGGGCCCAGTGCTCCAGAAGTGACCTCCGGATCTGGGCCCAGTGCACCAGGAGCGGTCTCCGGATTTTGGCCCAATGCTCCAGAAGTGACCACCGGATCTTGGTCCATTGTCCAGGAGCGGTCTCCAGATTTGGGCCCAGTGCTCCAGAAGTGAACTCCGGATCTGGGCCCAGTGTCCAGGAACGGTGTCCAGATTTGGGCCCAGTGCTCCAGAAGTGACCTCTGGATCTGGGCCCGGTGCGCCAGGAGTGGTCTCCAGATTTGGGCCTTGTGCTCCAGAAGTGACATCTGGATCTGGGCCCGGTGCGCCAGTAGCGGTCTCCAGATTTGGGCCCAGTGCTCCAGAAGTGACCTCCGGATCTGGGCCCAGTGTCCAGGAGCAGTCTCCGGATTTGGGCCCAGTGGTCCAGAAGTGACCTCTGGATTTGGGCCCAGTGCTCCAGAAGTGACCTCCGGATCTGGGCCCAGTTCTCCAGAAAATGCTTCCAGATTTGGGCCCAGTGCTCCAGAAGTGACCTCTGGATCTGGGCCCACTGTCCAGGAGTGGTCTCCAGATTTGGGCCCAGTGCTCCAGAAGTGACCTCCGGATCTGGGCCCAGTGCACCAGGAGCGGTCTCCAGATTTGGGCCCAGTGCTTCAGAAGTGACCTCTGGATCTGGGCCCACTGTCAAGGAGCGGTCTCCAGATTTGGGCCCAGTGCTCCAGAAGTGACCTCGGATCTGGGCCCAGTGTCCAGGAGCGGACTCCAGAATTGGGCCCAGTGCTCCATAAGTGACCTCCGGATCTGGGCCTAGTGTCTAGGAGAGGTCTCCAGATTTGGGCCCAGTGCTCCAGAAGTGACCTCCGGATCTGGGCCCGGTGAGCCAGGAGCGGTCTCCAGATTTGAGCCCAGTGTTCCAGAAGTGACCTCCGGATCTGGTCCCAGTGTCCAGGAGCGGTCTCCAGATTTGGGCCCATTGCTCCAGAAGTGACCTCTGGATCTGGGCCTGGTGCGCCAGGAGCGGTCTCCAGATTTGGGCCCAGTGCTCCAGAAGTGACCTCTGGATCTGGACCCAGTGCTCCAGAAATGACCTCCGGATCTGGGCCCGGTGCTCCAGAAGTGACCTCCGGATCTGGGCCCGGTGCGCCAGGAGCTGTCTTCAGATTTGGGCCCAGTGCTCCAGAAACTGCCTCCGCATCTGGGCCCACTGTCCAGGATCGGTCTCCAGATTTGGGCCCAGTGCTCCAGAAGTGACCTCCGGATCTGGGCCCAGTGCACCAGGAGCGGTCTCCAGATTTTGGCCCAATGCTCCAGAAGTGACCACCGGATCTGGGCCCATTGTCCAGGAGCGGTCTCCAGATTTGGGCCCAGTGCTCCAGAAGTGACCTCTGGATCTGGGCCTAGCGTCCAGAAGCGGTCTCCAGATTTGGGCCCAGTGCTCCAGGAGTGACCTCCGGATCTGGGCCCAGTGTCCAGGAGCGGTCTCCAGATTTGGGCCCAGTGCTCCAGAAGTGACCTCCGGATCTGGGCCCAGTGTCCAGGAGCGGTCTCCAGATTTGGGCCCAGTGCTCCAGAAGTGACCTCCGGATCTGGGCCCAGTGTCCAGGAATGGTGTCCAGATTTGGGCCCAGTGCTCCAGAAGTGACCTCTGGATTTGGGCCCGGTGCGCCAGGAGCGGTCTCCAGATTTGGGCTTAGTGCTCCAGAAGTGACCTCTGGATCTGGGCCTAATGTCCAGAATCGGTCTCCAGATTCGGGCCCATTGCTCCAGAAGTGACCTCCGGATCTGGGCCCGGTGCGCCAGGGGCGGTCTCCAGATTTGGGCCCAGTGCTCCAGAAGTGACCTCCGGATCTGGGCCCAGTGTCCAGGAATGGTGTCCAGATTTGGGCCCAGTGCTCCAGAAGTGACCTCTGGATTTGGGCCCGGTGCGCCAGGAGCGGTCTCCAGATTTGGGCTTAGTGCTCCAGAAGTGACCTCTGGATCTGGGCCTAATGTCCAGAATCGGTCTCCAGATTTGGGCCCAGTGCTCCAGAAGTGAACTCCGGATCTGGGCCCAGTGTCCAGATTTGGGCCCAGTGCTCCAGAAGTAACCTCTGGATCTGGGCCCGGTGCGCCAGGAGCGGTCTCCAGATTTGGGCCTTGTGCTCCAGAAGTGACCTCCGGATCTGGGCCCGGTGCGCCAGTAGCGGTCTCCAGATTTGGGCCCAGTGCTCCAGAAGTGACCTCCGGATCTGGGCCCAGTGTCCAGGAGCAGTCTCCGGATTTGGGCCCAGTGCTCCAGAAGTGACCTCTGGATCTGGGCCCAGTGCTCCAGAAGTGACCTCCGGATCTGGGCCAGGAGCGGTCTCCAGATTTGGGCCCAGTGCTCCAGAAGTGATCTCCGGATCTGGGACCATTGTCCAGGAGCGGTCTCCAGATTTGGGCCCAAAGCTCCAGAAGTAACCTCCGGATCTGGGCCCAGTGTCCAGGAACGGTGTCCAGATTTGGGCCCAGTGCTCCAGAAGTGACCTCCGGATCTGGGCCCAGTGCACCAGGAGCGGTCTCCGGATTTTGGCCCAATGCTCCAGAAGTGACCACCGGATCTTGGTCCATTGTCCAGGAGCGGTCTCCAGATTTGGGCCCAGTGCTCCAGAAGTGAACTCCGGATCTGGGCCCAGTGTCCAGGAACGGTGTCCAGATTTGGGCCCAGTGCTCCAGAAGTGACCTTTGGATCTGGGCCCGGTGCGCCAGGAGTGGTCTCCAGATTTGGGCCTTGTGCTCCAGAAGTGACATCTGGATCTGGGCCCGGTGCGCCAGTAGCGGTCTCCAGATTTGGGCCCAGTGCTCCAGAAGTGACCTCCGGATCTGGGCCCAGTGTCCAGGAGCAGTCTCCGGATTTGGGCCCAGTGGTCCAGAAGTGACCTCTGGATTTGGGCCCAGTGCTCCAGAAGTGACCTCCGGATCTGGGCCCAGTTCTCCAGAAAATGCTTCCAGATTTGGGCCCAGTGCTCCAGAAGTGACCTCTGGATCTGGGCCCACTGTCCAGGAGTGGTCTCCAGATTTGGGCCCAGTGCTCCAGAAGTGACCTCCGGATCTGGGCCCAGTGCACCAGGAGCGTTCTCCAGATTTGGGCCCAGTGCTTCAGAAGTGACCTCTGGATCTGGGCCCACTGTCAAGGAGCGGTCTCCAGATTTGGGCCCAGTGCTCCAGAAGTGACCTCGGATCTGGGCCCAGTGTCCAGGAGCGGTCTCCAGAATTGGGCCCAGTGCTCCATAAGTGACCTCCGGATCTGGGCCTAGTGTCTAGGAGAGGTCTCCAGATTTGGGCCCAGTGCTCCAGAAGTGACCTCCGGATCTGGGCCCGGTGAGCCAGGAGCGGTCTCCAGATTTGAGCCCAGTGCTCCAGAAGTGACCTCCGGATCTGGTCCCAGTGTCCAGGAGCGGTCTCCAGATTTGGGCCCATTGCTCCAGAAGTGACCTCTGGATCTGGGCCTGGTGCGCCAGGAGCGGTCTCCAGATTTGGGCCCAGTGCTCCAGAAGTGACCTCTGGATCTGGACCCAGTGCTCCAGAAATGACCTCCGGATCTGGGCCCGGTGCTCCAGAAGTGACCTCCGGATCTGGGCCCGGCGCGCCAGGAGCTGTCTTCAGATTTGGGCCCAGTGCTCCAGAAACTGCCTCCGCATCTGGGCCCACTGTCCAGGATCTGTCTCCAGATTTGGGCCCAGTGCTCCAGAAGTGACCTCCGGATCTGGGCCCAGTGCACCAGGAGCGGTCTCCAGATTTTGGCCCAATGCTCCAGAAGTGACCACCGGATCTGGGCCCATTGTCCAGGAGCGGTCTCCAGATTTGGGCCCAGGGCTCCAGAAGTGACCTCTGGATCTGGGCCTAGCGTCCAGAAGCGGTCTCCAGATTTGGGCCCAGTGCTCCAGGAGTGACCTCCGGATCTGGGCCCAGTGTCCAGGAGCGGTCTCCAGATTTGGGCCCAGTGCTCCAGAAGTGACCTCCGGATCTGGGCCCAGTGTCCAGGAGCGGTCTCCAGATTTGGGCCCAGTGCTCCAGAAGTGACCTCCGGATCTGGGCCCAGTGTCCAGGAATGGTGTCCAGATTTGGGCCCAGTGCTCCAGAAGTGACCTCTGGATTTGGGCCCGGTGCGCCAGGAGCGGTCTCCAGATTTGGGCTTAGTGCTCCAGAAGTGACCTCTGGATCTGGGCCTAATGTCCAGAATCGGTCTCCAGATTCGGGCCCAGTGCTCCAGAAGTGACCTCCGGATCTGGGCCCGGTGCGCCAGGGGCGGTCTCCAGATTTGGGCCTTGTGCTCCAGAAGTGACCTCCGGATCTGGGCCCAGTGTCGAGGAGCGGTCTTCAGATTTGGGCCCAGTGCTCCAGGATTGACCTCCGGATCTGGGCCCGGAGCGCCAGGAGCGGTCTCCAGATTTGGGCCCAGTGCTCCAGAAGTGACCTCCGGATCTGGGCCCAGTGTCCTGGACCGGTCTCCAGATTTGGGCTCAGTGCGCCAGACGTGCCCTACGGATCTGGGCCCGGTGCGCCAAGAGCGATCTCCAGATCTAGGCCCAGTGCTCCAGAAGTGACCTCCGGATCTGAGCCCAGTGCGCCAGGAGCGGTCTCCAGATCTGGGCACAGTGCTCCAGAAGTGACCTCTGGATCTGGGCCTTGTGCGCCAGGAGCGGTCTCCAGATCTGGGCCCATTGCTCCAGAAGTGACCTCCGTATCTGGCCCCAGTGTCCAGGAGCGGTCTCCAGATTTGGGCCCAGTGCACCAGAAGTGACCCTTGGATCTGGGCTCAGTGCTCCAGAAACTGCTTCCAGTTTTGGGCCCAGTGCTCCAGAAGTGACCCCTGGATCTGGGCCCACTGTCCAGGAGCGGTCTCCGGATTTGTGCCCAGTGCTCCAGAAGTGACCCCTGGACCTCCACTGTCCAGGAGCGGTCTCCGGATTTGTGCCCAGTGCTCCAGAAGTGACCCTTGGATCTGGGCTCAGTGCTCCAGAAACTGCTTCCAGTTTTGGGCCCAGTGCTCCAGAAGTGACCCCTGGATCTGGGCCCACTGTCCAGGAGCGGTCTCCGGATTTGTGCCCAGTGCTCCAGAAGTGACCCCTGGACCTCCACTGTCCAGGAGCGGTCTCCGGATTTGTGCCCAGTGCTCCAGAAGTGACCCCTGGACCTGGGCCCAGTGCGCCAGGAGTGGTCTCCGGATCTGGGCCCAGTGCGCCAGGAGTGGTGTCCGGATCTGGGCCCAGTGCTCCAGAAGTGACCCCTGGATCTGGGCCCAGTGCGCCAGGAGTGGTCTCCGGATCTGGGCCTGGTAGTGCACCAGGCGCGGCCTCCTGCTCTGGGCCCAGTGCACCACAAGCAGCACTCTGGTGTAGGACTAGTGCGCCAGAAGAGGCCTCCACTTTCAGGCCCAGTGCTCCAGATGCAGCTTCTGGCTTAGGGAGTATTGCACCAAAATATTTTGTCAAAGATATTCTGACGTCAAAGATATCTTGAGGCAGAATATTGAAGGTAAGAATATTGTATTATTATTAATGTTTTTTTTTTAACTTTTATCAGAGTTTTAAAAAATATAGTTGTGCATAATATCGTATTTTGTTGAGTTATATTTCGTGTTCTAGGAGTGGCCTCCAAGCAAGTGGCGCGGGGGGGTCCAGAAAACGATCCCAACATGGGTGAGGTGATTGAAATCCAGAAGGGGAATAGCGGTAGAGGCGAAGCAGCTAGAATCGAAGAGTATGAGACAAGAACCGCAGAATTAAAATATGCAAAAAAGATAGGAATTAAAATATGCAAAAATATAGGAATTAAAATATGCAAAAAAGATATAGTTTCAGCATGCAGAGAGGGCCTTGTCAAAATTTTGCAGCTTTGTAACCCTTCTCACAGGAGGTTAATGTTCCATTCTACGGTACTTATTTTATTAATGTCTGGCTGATAAAAGGCTGAGCCTGCAGTGCGTGGTTTAAAAACTGCAGGAGTCGCGCAGGGCTTCGTAACTAGAACTCACCCCTGAAGGCTACTTTACCAGATTCTAAATTGTTCTCTTCTACCTGTCCCACCTAGGTTTTTTAAAAATCATTTTTAAAGCGGTTAGTGTGTGTGTGTGTACGTTTTGTAGGCGGAGGAAAGACCGGCTCTTAACAGCGCTTCGAAGAATCATCCCTGTGTTACTAAGTGCTATGGAAATATTGCATCACTGCAGTTGAACGTTATTACTTTCTATGTTCACTTACAATAATTGTAATAACAATATTTATTAATAAGAGTGAAATAGTAAAATGTAAATATTGCTTCCAGGGTTCGAGCCGCTGTCAGTCACAAGAGGAAACGTCTTTGCGCTCCGCCTGAACTACCGATAGGACGAGGCTGCTTTTTATTCCGTATTGAACCAGCACTTTGATTCCCCACTCTCTGACATGCTGTTATTTAACCAACACATCGGAGTCGTGAAACAATTTGCGGCGTCGCCCCTCCCGCCCCCAGCCCGCCGCCTCCCAGCACAAACACACTCATGCTTTTAGTGCTGTCACTGGGGATTGTTATCCGGGCGGCGCCTGCAAGGAGCCGTGTTCTCTGTGACAAATGACAGCCCGCTGTGATAATACCAGAGCGCCCGCGTGTGTGGGGGGTTGTGGCGTCGCCCCTCCCTGCAGCAGGAGACAGGTACACTGCAGAGTGGGGGATGTGACAGGCTTGCAGACTCACTCTGGCTCATTTTGAAAGGGCGATGGGGGAGGGGGAGTTTCATCATTAGAGGGAGGCGGGCTCAGGGGGCGCCGCAGTCTGTGAAGGGATGGCAGAGAGGGGCTGTTTATGTAACACTGAGACATCTCTGACACACCAATCACAGTATCTGCTGTCCTTGGGGTGAAAGGTGTGGGGGCTCTACCGTACTATTTTGGGCACGTTGAAGACACCGGGCCACGTGGTTGGTGTGTTTCAGATACTGTTTCCGTATTTCAGATGAGAACCCGCACATTCACCGGCTGCTGAGCCCAGGTGAGAGGTGGCAAGTAAAGGCACGGCTGTGTCTCTGGGTGTTTAAGCCTAAAAAACACCTCTTCAGATGAAATTTGTGCTGAAGGAAGAGGCCAAATTTGATTTGTCCGTTTTTTTATTTTTATTTTAGAGTTTTATATAGCGGGAACTAGACCCGAGACATCGGGTATCAGAGCGCTTTACATAAGTACCAGTTTCGTTACAGAAGGACACATTCATTTTTGTTAGGCACAGGGAGATTAAGTGATTTGCCCGGAATCACAGGATGTTGAGCATCGTTGCCGAGGGACCGCTCTAGCCGTAAGCCTACATCCTCTCCCCAATAGACCGCCCCGCCCCCGAGGGCCAAATTACTCCGAATTATAAAGTGATAGAAGCCAGCTGAATGAAAACCAGAGGATGACGGTCTGTCGCCACCTCTCCTGGCAGACGAGCCATCACAGGAGGGGAACAGCCCGGGCTGTTTACCCCAACACCCCGCTCTTTTCAGCCCCACACCCCCATCCCTGATAAATGTTAGTATTTTTCAAAAAAGTAGGCTTGGCATGGTTTGCTTCTGATATATGCTCGATAAGGCAGATAACCTTAGTTGCCACAAGGGGTCACTGTCACCATTAAACCAGAGGAGGGCCCCACATCCATTTGGTGACCCGAGCCCCACAAAAGCTTCTGACTAGGATGTTTGCAGTATTGGGTGATTCCTAACCACATTAGTGGTGAAAGGGCGTTCAGCATTTTGATGCTACATTAGGGGGATTTAATCTCACTATAATGGTTCTAGAGGGAGGAATTATTACCATCCACGGTACCACTCCATATGATCTGAACTCACAAAAGGTAACCGGATGGTGTACCCAAGCTACTCACCAGAGAATCATAGTGAGGGGGGGGAAGGGACAGACGCACATGTGTTAGGACGAGAACCCTCACTCACCCTAAGGCGACGTGCTTCATCATTGGGCTCCCTCTTGCACACTGGGACCGCAAGGTACCCAGTGTGGGCTACAACTCACCCGCAGGAGAGGAGCGTGAGGTGTTTTATATCATCCAATGTAGGGCAGAGTGAGGGGCACAGTGCAAAACAAGCATTTGCAATGCAATAGGTCTCGCATTTACGCGAGTTTAAGCTATTGGCATTGTAAATGACAATTCCTTTAATTTATGTTTTGGTTTTTAAAACATAAATAAAAGGCATTGTCATTTACAACGCCAACAGCTTAAACTCGCGTAAATGCGAGACCTATTGCATTGCAAATGCTTGTTTTCAAAGCGCCGCAAGCTACCAAATGCGCTGGGAGGCTGGAGAGGGGACGCCGTGCTTCGGTGGGTGAGTGCTGTCTCCGCTTTCTTTCTCCACCCGTCCCCGGTGCCCCCGCCGGCGCGCGCTGCTTCCTGCGCTGGTGCCAGCCTGCCTCCCGGTGCCAGGGGGCTCGCGGCTGCTTTGGGTACGGCTGGCACGGACCGAGGGCTCCGCTTGACAGAGCTCGGGGGTCCTGTGCTCCTGACACCTCGCATACTTTTTATAAAAGCAAAACTTTCCTTCAAACAAACTCCGAGCCCTCTCCGTGCTCCAGGTTAACGGGACGAGATCCCGCCTCCCCCTCAAGCCTCCACCCCAGCTCTCTCCGGGCAGGATGTGGCTGCCGGGCTGTGTTTAGGGTGTCAGTCCCCAGCGCTCTCAGTGTGCGTGTGTGTGTGGTGTGCTGCTGGGGTTTGTGTAAGAGGGAGTGGGGTGAGAGGGGCGCCGGGGAATCTTACTTGTTCCCGTTTCTAGGCCTGAACTTCGGTAAAAGACGAGGCTTGGGAAGGGCAGAGTTACGGGACATGCTAGCACAGCTGAGCGAGGCGCAGAGACCTGCCAGGAAGGGACGGGGTGTGAGGAGGGAAGGGAAGAAGAGGAGGAGGGAGAGGAGACTATAATGAAAAGAAGGCGAGAAACGGGGACGAGAGAGAAGAGAAAAGAAGAAGCGCGAAGGAAACCGGAGGAAGGTGAAGGGCAGAGAGCGAGAGAGTGCGAGGAAGGGGTCAGGGGGAGTGAGAGTCAAAATAAATAAATAAACGGAGCGCGGTGTCCCTAAAGCGGGCGCTGCGCTCCGAAATAAAGTAACAATAAATAAATAAGGCCCCGGCGGCGCCCGAGGGAGATGGCGACAGGAGGACGCGGCGCCGCCTGGGGTCCGTAAACAAGCTGTCGCCATTATGACAAAAATATAGTGCGTCCCGACTAATGAAGGAGACTGTGTAACGCCGCAAGTGAAAAATCCAGTCCGGATGGGCCGTCCGAGAAGGAGACAGGGCGCTAACAAAGAAGCCTCATTTTTAATCGGAAGCCAGCGTTTAGCATAAACGATGATGCCAGCCAATAGGAATGATGGGCGGGGCTTCAAGTCCCCTTCTGAAATCTACTCGAGTACAAAAAGCCTCGCAGAGCGAGCAGCGCATGCGCGCTGCAACGCAGGTCTGCGAGACCTAAAAATGAATGTGAATTAAAACTATCTCCTGGTTGACAGGGTGAGTCGTTTATTGGTGTCCCCAGTGGGTAGATTAAAATAAGCTCAGTGAAAATAGGGATATGGATGTTCCCTATTAGGATCAGGTCAACATGTTTCTGCCTCAATAGACCGAAAAGGTTCTTGGCATTCTTCAGGACCGTTAACTATGTCACTCCACTTGATAAGTGTGAAAAATAATATTAGAAAGTTACCCTACTTTTACTGGTTTGGAAATAGTCAGTGGTACCAGCTTGTAGTCAGGTCCACATTCAATTGGAGACTACTATTCAACATCCACCTTCATAAGTCCTTTTTGTAGCAGGTCTCAGGGCTCTTATTCTCCTGGCTGCTGCAGCATGCACGAAAGGCTTGAAGGGGCCCCTCACATTAGGGGGATTCTCATGAGAAAGTCTGGGGCCAAGTTGGCGAATTTTTCAAGATTGGTAGCGTTTCATTTTAAAAAAATTTACAGACCTTCGTGCGTCTATTGCCCTTTGTAGGGTAATGTTATTGGCAAGGAAGTTCCCAGGCTTGTTTTCCTGTGCTGACCCAAGCCTGGGGGTGTTTCCTTATGTAAAGAACATTGTGCTGTACCTGTGGAAGTCTAGTCAAGGGCCTGGGGTACTAGTTCAAGGGATAAGGGAGATGGGAGATGGCTAACCCCTCAACTAGTCTCCCATCTGATGGGCTTAGGTGTTGATTGAAGGTGGCGGAAAGACCTCTGACTGGGACTGGTCAGGAAGAAAAAAATAGATCCAAGTTTGCACCATGCAGAGGTTGGGGTGAGTTGGTGGTCTCAAAGTCAGCCAGCAGATTTAAAGTTTTCAATACGAGACACGTCACCATCCTCTTATATTAAGAGGTTGTCCATCACCCAGAGCTCTCAAGAGCCTTTCAAGGACGGAAACCTATTTGGCGCGCGTAAATTATATCCCATTGTTCTGCATATATGTGTAGATCTGCTTCCAATACAGGTTCTAGAATGTTCTCCGGAGAGGGGAGCAGGGACATGGGCTGGAAAGTTATGGGGTCCCTCAGTGATAGTTCAGTAATGTTCTTACCACGGCAGCTGTCACCACACTCTGCACCAGTGGGCGAGGAAGTCACCAGCTGAGCTCTTTGGTGATGTCCGTGGCACATGGGTAATGGAGGGCGCAAGTTGATTTAGTAGTTGCCATGGGATTTGAAGAATGGATGGAGCTGTGGCCTCATTTGATTTTGAACACTGCGCGAGGTGTACTGGAAGCTGAAATAGACAATCTACATTTTTATTTGGTTATGAGTGCAAATTTCAAGAGGTTTTGAAAATTGTAAATTAGCCCCTATTCAAACTTCTGAAGGTTCTCTCTTAGGTGGGCCGCCAGATTGGGTCTGTGAAGTGAACGTTGGGTAAGCTTTCGGTGCTGAGCAGCAGCACACGGACACGGTTCTTTCTGTTCAGAAGCCTCAGGTTTGAAGAGGTCCTCTTGTCCACTGTTTGTCCTGTTCTCCTTCAGGAGGCTTCATGTATTCTTCAGGACCACGCGCAGACTCGCATGCCCTTTGCAGATTTAGGAATCCAGCGACCACACCTCACATGACCTAGACATGCTTAACTTTAATTTCTGGGAGGATGAAATAAGCACAGGTAAATGTAAACCTGTCACCCCACAGGGGATCAGACATAGGTGATTTCTGTAAGATCCAAGTGCCTTGGGTTACCTGCCTGATGGTGGAGTGACAGATTGGACCAACTAGGCCTACTTGTCAATAGGGATCGGTTTAACGAAAGGATGGGCCCTTTTAAATATATAATTCTCTAATTTACTTCTCATCAGCGGTGGCATTCAAATTCCCCTAATCACATGTCCTTTACTCCAACAACCAAGTTCTAAAAGGCCTCTATTTTGTCATCCTAAACTCTGTCTACCCGACCAACCGCATCCTGAAGACACTCATCAATTTCATCCTAATATGGTCTCCCTCAGTGCTGTCAACCCAGCCTCCCTTCACAAACACAGAGCATCTCCTTTCCTTTAAGACGCACTTTGATGTCTCTCCCTCAACAGTGGCATCCCAGTCCCTCCCTCAACCATGATCTAGTGATCTCCACCCACCTACTGATGGTCTATTTAGGAGTGTCCAGTGAAAAAACATTCAGACTAGGATTTTGACTTAAGATGTGAGGAAACAGGAACAGAATCGAGAACTAGTACGGTGACCACAGGAAGAAGTAAAAAAATAGGCCTTGGCAAAGCCATTAGGTCTCGCCTTTGGGACCTATTGGCTTTGCCAATGGTTTTAGCCATGTGGCACAGCATGAACGATGCTGTGCGGCATGGCCAATGAATTAAAAGTAAAAAAGGTTTGATGCAGCTGGCTGTGTAGATTTTGTTGTCGCTCACACCACGCGCACCTATAAAATGTCTCAGCTGCTTTTTTTCTTCTTTGTATATACTGATTTGAGTTAGATCGGTTAATAAAAAGGAAGGAATAACAAGCTGATCGCTGGTGGGAGCAACATGGAGGGTGAGGGGCTGAAGCGGCCCCTGGGGAGAGTGTTTTTTAAAGCAGGTGGGGAAGCAACACGGGGTGAGCGAGTGGGGGCGGAAGCCACATGGGGGATGAGGGGTGGAAGCAGCACAGGGAACCAAGGGTGGTGGGATCAAACGGGCGAAAGAGAGCAACGTGGATCTAGCTGGGAGAAAGTACAGAGGTGAGAAGGCAACGCGGGGGAGCAGGGAAGAGGCATATGGGGGAGAGAGGAACACAGAGCGCGGCGGAGAAGGGAGCCATCAGGGAAACATGCACTCTCGGAGAGAGCTTAAACCAAATGAAAAAAGAAGGTCCTGAAAAAGCGAGCATTGGAAAGACATAGTAATGCGTCCAGACACTAGATGAGGGAGGAAAGTCCATGCAGCTTAAGAAAAAAGCAAGCAAATGAGTGATAATGAAGCTAACCAAAGGTAAGCAATGGGCGGGCTCTAGGCCCACTGTAAGATAACAATATGTCTTGCAACAGACTGCGCAGGGTACTGTCTTAGACGAGACCCAAAGAACTGAGAAGATTTAAAGTGGGCGAAGCCACAGCAAATTAAAAGATAATGTAGATAATCTATAACTCAAAATGTAAAGCAAAACAAAGCCATCCAGAAGGCCAGGCACAGGGAGTGGTGTGAGGAGAAACAGGCAGTTTGGGCAGAAAACATATGGAAGAAACTGGGTAAAGAGCAGAACGAGAATAACTCATAAGAGCAATCACAACACATTAAAATAATGGAGGCAAGAAAATAATCAAAGGAAAAAGGTTAGGGTAGTCTGGAATTGTAGAAGACTGAATTTATGGCTACCTCAGAGTTTATAGTTTGAAGGACAAGAAACATAAAATATGGTAAGTGAATGATAAAGAGTATTATTCAAAGATGGCGCCAAGTTTATGGGACAAGAAAGGGGTAAAGGAGGGAAGAATATAGCAGAAGCTGGAATAGAGGGCGCAAGCGTGTTAAGCACAGAAAATCAAAGTTTGTGTCTTTGTGGTACTAAAATGGATAAAGTGAGAGGGCCTGCGAGACTTTACCGCAAGGGCAGGTGAAAATGTTCCCCGAACAGAATCAGAGGAAAAAAATAAACTAGAAACTGTGAATCTGGATTCTAAAGGTGCAGTTCTAGAGCGAAGGAGGAGACAAGAGAAGTCATGTAGATAGAGAGTAAGAAGGTGTCAAGAACTCAACTTAGCGGAACACCACAATGGAGTGAGTGGGCCAACCAAGATAAAGAATTAGAATATTTTGTATAGTTTTTTTTTCTTCAAAGTCCGAATTATGAAAACCTGCATTATTATAACTTTGTTTGACGAACTGTGATGATTGATGGAACAAGGACCCGCCGCATTCGAGCACATAGAACCCAGGTCAGATTGGTGAAGAGGGAAGAGTTCAAATCTTGTTAGGCAGATTGTGGAAGTGAACAAACATGGTCAATATGTGGCGATGGAGAGTGGTGAGGAGGAACGGGATGAGAGATGTCAGAGGAGGTCTAGTCAAGAGTACGCTTTTTGAAAAGTGATGTATGGCAGCATGTTTCAAAGAAGTCAAGAAATTGCTAAATGCTGTATGCTCACTTTTTGTAGCCCTTCCCATGCTTGAACCTGTAGCACATGTTGGGTCATGTGTGCCGGGTACCACTTTTCTAACACTGACCCTGCATCCACTTCTCCTGTCGGTTTCTGGTTCCTCAGGTCTTCTTCTTGGCCCAGCCTCGAGTTCTTGGACCCCACTGTAGGGTTCCCGTGCTAAGTCTCCCAGAATGCACCACGCTTGCCGTGCCCTGTCCTACAACAGTCTAAGACAGTCACCTTGTAAACCTTGATGAGAATATTAGAATTACAACGCTCTATGGTCAAATACAAATGCCAAAGTTGTGAAAGGCCCGAGTTCTTTAATTCGAGCCTGCCTCCGGCCACTTTCTCAAAAATATTATACAAATTTAAGTTCACGCTTCGGTGGTGAGAGAGGTACAACACCAGCTCTTAGAAGCCATGGACGCGGGCTTCTAATAGTGAATGCAGTCTTTTTTTGGGGGGCCGTTTAATATAGCGCGAACTCGACCTGAAGGTATTGGAGCACTTTACATGAGCACCAGTTACATTACACAAGGACAGATTCATTTTTGTGGGCACGGGGAGATTAAGTGATTTGTCCAGAATCACAGGATTTTGAGCTGACACTGATACTCGAACCTGGTTCCCCAGTTCCAAAGTCGGCAGCTCTGGCCCTTACGGCACAGCCTTGAAGCCCTGCCTGAGGGCGGAGATTGAGGCTTCGTCAAATGAATCTCATGCCAGGGATGAAGCGGCGAGCAGAAGCCATGGCGGGTGAGCCCGGTGTCTCTAGTGGCTATAAACAGTCTTGTTTATAAAGCCCTGATTCAGCAAATGCTTTGTTAGTTCATAGATGAAAGCTTAATGGCGGCTTAATCACTGCAAGAAATGCGCACCCCATTAACGCACACCTTCGGACTAAGCCCCGACTCCCCCAGTGGTACCATAACTTATCCGACCCCTAAGGGAACCAGCCCCCCGTCTAACCCAGACATAATGCCTCCTGCCACGCCAAACTACTCCAACCCCCCCACACCGAACTACCTAAAACCGCACGGCCCGAACTCCTTCTCGACTAGTTCCCCCCCAACCTCTCACCCAAAGCGAAAAAAACCTCAAACACAAACTGATTAGACAACACCCAGAATCACTATTTGCAGACATATACCACTGCTCCTACAAAGGCCAGATAAAAATGGATCTCATCTTTCACACCGAAAGACCCGAAGAGTGGAACTCCATCCTCAGATCACAACTCCACATTTCCAAAACTACTAACACTCCCCATAGCTGCAAACTGACGATCTCAATCCCGAACCGCTTGAGGCGGAGCGGGAATACCTCTGTGACCATCTACTCCAACGGCACAGTCCTGATCCAAGCCAACAATGACAACCTTGAAGCATTCGACTCCATCTTCCCTTCACTTCGGAATACCCCCTCTCACGCACATCTCCCCCACCCCTTCCCCCCGGACAGCCGGACCCTCCAGCAGAGCACACCTACCATTCCTGCGCCCCCTATCAACAACACCAGCTTTCCACCACATGACACCACCCTCACCTCTGCCACCAAGAACAAGGCTCTCCCGCCCCCCTCAGACCATCTCCTCGACCACCACACCGCCTACAACCTCTGGCAAATAACAACGACCGACCTCATCACACAGCACTCGACTCACAACTACCTCCCCTTACCCTCACACAAAAGAACGCGGATGCCATAACACGACCCCTCACACCCGCGCCCACGGCCCGCTCAATAACTACACGGACAACACAATAACAACAAGACGACAAGACAGCACCGCTTGGCCATCCCCCTCTCGGGAGGAACCCGCCCAGAACCCCCCTACCCTCACCCCCAACTACCTCCCTATTCCCACATACAGAAGAACGCAGATGCCACAACACGACCCTCCGCATCCCGCGCCCACGGCCTCGCTCAAAGACTACATGGAGCACACATTAACAACAAGCCTACTAGACAGCATCGTCAGGCATCCCCCCTCGTGGGAGGACCCCGCCCAGAATACCCTTACCCCCACCCCGGAAGAGACGGGGCAGCGTCTCACCCTACTTGAAAGCCAGCTAGCAACCATAATCCAGGGTTTTAATGTAATCCTAACCAACCTCGCCACGCTCCGTAAGCCTTCCCAATATCCTCAATGCACCCCCACCGTCTCCAACCCCCACACCAAAAGCCCCACAAGGCTCCTCGCCCCAGTTGGATCTCAACCCCCCTCTCGAATCAAAATCATAATCGTCCCAACAGAACAAGAAAGGCTATGTCCTCGAGTGAAGCGACAGATCTTGCCTCCTCATACGACACCCCATCTACTGCTACCCCCCAATCCAAGATTCAGGTGATCACCGGATTCAGAAGAGACCACTCCCCTCCTAAACCTCCAAGACCCCCTGCCTCCCATATTAACATCCCCATGGCCCCCCAAGGAAGAAACCCAAAAAAGAGGCACCCACCACCAACTGCATGCTCATAAACTGCAGATCAGCCACCAATCATGCCACAGAGCTAGCAGAATCCATCCTCACCCATGACATAGACATAGCCTTCATCACAGATACTTGGCTAAATGACTGCTCGCCACCAATCATGGACACTCTCGTGCCCCCCAGGCTTTGCAATCATCAACAAAGATCGTAAAGACCAAAGAGGCGGGGTATAGCAATCATCCACAACAACAACTTTTCCGTGACGGAAAATGACACCTTTAACTATAACACCTTTGAATGCCTATCTGCAAACATTAACACAAGTGACAACGATTCACTTTACTGTCATCTCCTATACCATCCCCCTGGCAACAACACCACATTCACCGAACATCTGTCCGACCTAATTGCTCACTGCTCACTCCGAGACGCCAACAACCTAATTCTGGGCGACATGAACCTACACTGGAATGAAAAAAGCAACCCGCTAATCCAAAACCTGAATGATCTACTACTCAGTAACAACCTTAACCAGCACTGCTCAGATGAAACCCATAACAAAGGAGCAATCCTCGACGCCATTATCGCCCAAGGCGACATAATCGCAATTGACCACATCCTGCCCGTTGACTGGTCCGACCACCACCTAATCCTATTCCACATCACTCAACCAATCACATATCAACCTCCCACCCAAGACCCCCCCCAAATGGACGAGAAATCCAGCACAGATCACCATGGCCGACCTAGAGGAAAGGGTAGGCTCGCTCCTGCCTATCTCCACAGATGATCTCTCCACAACGGAACTCACCTCTCACTATAACTCAACTATGACATCCATCCTGGACCAATTAGCCCCACTGAAACTAAAAAAAAACTAGGAACATTCCATCCAGATCCTGGTTCAACACAGACATCAACGCCGAAAGAAGACAACTAAGAGCCACAGAACGACTATGGAGGAACAACCCTTCTACTAGCCTTCACAAACAACTCAAAGCAACCTGAAGGAAATGCAAAAAACACATCCACAACGAAAAAACCACCTTCTTCTGCACCGCCCTAGACAACGCGAAAAACAGGCCTAAAGAACTCTTCAACATCATCAGGCAACAAACTTCCAAGCCCTCCGCTACCCCAGGTCAGGCCTCCAAAGACCTGTGCGACAACTTCGCCAACTTCTTCAAAGACAAGATCACCAAGATTGAGCTTTCACTAGACATCAACCACAATCCCTCCTGCACAAACCCAACCCTAGAGACCGAAACCAGCACACGCAAGCACCCCATGAAAGCCTGGAAATCCTTCAACCCCATACCTGAGGATGAGATTCTTAAACTGATCTCCACCTCCAAATCCGCATCTCACGTCCTAGATCCGATACCCACCCAATTGACCAAAAAGCTTAAACTCTCCTTAACCCCATTCTGGTGCAAGATCATAAACAGCTCCCTAAAAACTGGCGTCATACCAGACTGCCTCAAAATCGGCCAAGTCACGCCACTACTGAAAAAACCAGGCCTTGACACCAACGATCTGAATAACTTCAGACCCGTTTCCAATCTCCCCCTTTTATCCAAAATCCTCAAAGTTTGTTCTCCTACAACTGACCCAGCACATGGACAGCATCAACCTGCTAGACCCCCACCAATCGGGCTTCAGAAAAAACTGTAGCACCGAGACCGCGATCCTGAACATTGTGGACGACATCCACAAGTCTTTAGATACTGACCAATGCTGCCTACTCATCCTCCTGGACCTATCGGCAGCCTTTGACACGGTTGATCACAATCTACTCATCAAGGCTCTCCAAGATAGAGTAGGCGCAGAGGAGGTGGTCCTACACTGGTTCACCTCCTTCTTACACAACCGCTCCCAAAGGGTAAAAATCAAAACCTTTACATCCGACCTACACCCAGTCAGCAGAGGTGTCCCCCAAGGCTCAGTGCTCTCCCCTCAACTGTTCAACATATATATGGAACCCCTCACCTCCCTACTCAAAAAATCCAACATCCCCTTCCACCTCTATGCAGACGATACCCAGATCTATCTGGAAACCTCCTCCATTGAAGATATTCAGAGACTTAATGACACTCTTAAAGAAGTCCAACACTGGCTATCTATAAACCACCTTAAACTCAACCAAGACAAAATCGAAATCCTCCTCGTCTCCAACAAAGAAGAAAACCCTCAAATCGTGGAATGGCTAAAAGCAATCGACGCTCTCAACGGTAATCTCACTTTGGCCAACTCTGTAAAATCATTAGGAATCACCCTAGACCCAAAACTCGACATGGCCAAACACATTAAGAACTCCGCAAAGAGCGCCTTCCTCAATCTGAAGCTACTCAATAAAATAAAACTCTTCATCCCGCCCAAGGACCTCAAAGAAGCCACCCAATCACTGGTGCTATCTAGACTCGACTATGGGAATGCAGTCCTCACCGGTACAGCAAAATCCCACCTAGCTCCCCTCAAAACAACTCTTAATGCAGCATTCAGAACGGTCACCGGAGTTAAGAAATACGATCACATTTCACCCGCACTCAGAGAACTAAAATGGCTCCCTGTAGAAATGCGTGCCAGCTTCCGAAGTGCCTGCCTCACGCACAAAGCCCTACACAAAGGGAAACCTGAGTACCTGGCCTCCAAACTCAAGAAGGCCGGTCAGACAAGGAACCTCAGGAGCTCCAACACCCTACTTCTCATCCCTATGAAAACACGCAAACAAAAAACCGCTGCACGATCCTTCGCCGGAAACGCACCCAAAATCTGGAACTCCATCCCAGCTGATATCAGGACTATCCCTTCCATTGTAAAATTAAAAAAACTCCTAAAAGACTTCTTCCTCAACCGTGCCTTCCCAAACCGATAGCCACCGACGAAGCGCACAAGCCAGCACTCTGCAGCACCCTGACACTTTGTCATTAAGACCTCCCTCCCCCCAGCGCCCCGACTACCCTCCTCGTCCCCCCCTCCCTGAATGAGGTTCAGCCCATGACAACGTGCCCGCATCGAGGTTTCTCAGGACTCCCATACCTTAATGGTGCACTGCACGCTGGGAGTTCCAAATCAATATGTATACTTATGCCTTATTGTGTGATTCCTGCATTATAACTGTTGTAAAGCGCTCCGATACCCTCGGGTCTGGCCAGCGCTATATAAAACTCCTTAATAAATAAATAAATAAATCTAAGGCAGTTCTGGACTTCTCGTGGCTTCCCTAGTGAAGCTCCACAGTATTCACCATGCTGCTTTTTGTCCCTTTTTTAGGTCTGGCTTTTGACACATCTCAAAAGCCTTTTCACCAGACTGTTGTTTTCCCCAGAAAATCATGCTTATGCAATGAGCTGAAAGACACAAACTCAAAACGTATGACATGAGCGTTCGTGACACCCACAGAAAAGGGCTTTTATACGTTTCGCTGAGGAAGCCACTGCAGAGACCGAAAACAAGTGGTTGAAGACCACAAGCGTTACACCAGAAATTCCCTCAACACCTACGTAGCTACTCATAGACAAAATTGACACAAAAGGGCAAATTTGCAAGAGCATCTTTGAGTATGTAAGGTGGTACTATAGTAGTACTACTTTACGTACTCCCAAATGATATTCACTCACTTTGGGGTGGCGATCTCTGCCTGGAATTGGTAAACACCATCTGGGCAGAGATTTAAGCCCAGGTGTTGGTGGAAATCTGGGTGTGCAGAAATCACTGCAAAAAGAACAATTGATGGACAGAATGCAGAACAATGTCATACATTCTCCCCAGTACAGAGATCTGGGCCTAATCCATTGTTTCTTTGCTCACTATGCCATTCCAGTTTGGACCCAGCCATATGCAAATCAGTCTTGACCCTGCGCCCAATGGGAGCAGTCCAGCCCGAACTGCCAGGTCAGGTCCTCCCTGGACTGGAAACAAGCATCCTAGGACCGGCTTCGGGCTTTCAGCCCTCATCAGCCAGGATAGCTTGACTCCAGTGGCATGGAGAGCACGGGACCCACGTCTGGGCATACCCGTCCCACTCGGGGTGACAAATGCAAAAAGAACAATTGATGGACAGAATGCAGAACAATGTCATACATTCACCCCAGTACAGAGATCTGGGCCTAATCCATCGTTTTTTTGTTCACCATGCCATTCCAGTTTGGACCGAGCCATATGCAAATCAGTCTTGACCCTGCGCCCAATGGGAACAGTCCAGCCCGAACTGCCGGGCCAGGTCCTCCCTGGACTGGAAACAAGCATCCTAGGACCGGTTTCGGGCTTTCAGCCCTCATCAGCCAGGATAGCTTGACTCCACTGGCATGGAGAGCACGGGACCCACGTCTGGGCACAAGCGTTACACCAGAAATTCCCTCAACACCTACGTAGCTACTCATAGACAAAATTGACACAAAAGGGCAAATTTGCAAGAGCATCTTTGAGTATGTAAGGTGGTACTATAGTAGCACTACTTTACGTACTCCCAAATGATATTCACTCACTTGGGGTGGCGATCTCTGCCTGGAATTGGTAAACACCATCTGGGCAGAGATTTAAGCCCAGGTGTTGGTGGAAATCTGGGTGTGCAGAAATCACTGCCTGTAGATTTCCAAATCGAGCCCGGTGTCTTTCAGCTGAGATGTGATACGCCCAGTGCTTTAACTCATAAGAAGTGTTCAGGACGCATGAAAAGAAGCTCAGTTAAATACCTACCAACGACCTTCCCTGCCTGCTCTCTCTCACAGCATCTCCCTGCTCCACCCCGCTCTCCTTTCTTCCATGTTTGCTTCCTCTTTTCTTCATTCACTCTCACCATGACCCAACTTCTTTATCAAGGTTCCCTGCTGATTTGTATGTCATCTCCCCTATGCCCTGTCTAACTCTTGTTCATTTCTCCTTCCTTTTACTTCTTTTCATCACAATGCACTTTTCTTGTTTTCATCCTCTTTTGCACTCTTTTTGAAGTCTCTAATTTCTCCTGTTCATCATTCCACTACTCTCTTAATAAATACGAGCTCCAAAGTAAGTGCCGACGGCCTTCGTATAAGCCAACAAGATGGCTCAGCAGGGCTTTAAGTAGGATAAAAAAAACTGGGGGTGCTCTAAAAGGGGCGTGGCAAACCTCTTAAAGAGGTGTGGACAGTCCAATTAGGGGCGTGGCTTAGATCATGAGAACAAGCATTGTGTGCCGCCTCAATAGAATGATGCAATTGTTGATGCCCTAGAGGATATGGTTCCCCTTCCTCAAGACTGTATTGTTTACAGCATGGTAACATAAGGGCTTTTTTTCATCTCTGTATCGACCACAAGCAACTAAAATAATGACAAATCAAATAGGCTAAAATATGTCACTGACATTAATAAACAATGCTCACAGTAGGGACGCAGAGTTTAACAGTGTTTACTCAGTTTGACAAATGCACATTGAAAAAAATGTCTGCACTCAGTCGTATTACAATAATTCAATTTGTGAACTACTACTGACACTGGGAGCATCCAACAAAGCCAGTAGGGCTGAGCGGCAATGTGCACAATCATCCTTTCCTCCGTAGCTTATCACTATTAATGTGGTAAAATCACTTTGTGTCTTAAACGATTGCATAAATCGACAAAATTGAACAGTGATCGCTATACATTAATTAATCACAGTACACACACCCCCACTGTTCACGAACAGCAGCTCAACATCCATGAAGACAGGGCTAATGGACAATCACGGATCCAACAATGGCTACCTCGTGCCAGGCCTGAATGACAACTCTGGGAATGACAATCCACTAAAAACTGCAAACGCTATTCACTTGTGACCGCAGAGAATGTGCTACAAATGATTGGCGATTCGCACCCGATTCCTTCAGTTAATGCCCACGTTTGTTCAAGAGTAGAAGGCTCTCGCTTCAGATAATTTGTTTCTCTGCGATGGATTTTGCAAAAACTAATTTGCAGATATAAAAGTTTAATTGCTCAAAGTCGCTATCTGCAACATTTCCTCTCCGCACCAACCCTGTAAAGCATAGAGGGAGGGGATATGGGGACCCTCACCACCCCCCTCCTCAATGGCTGACACCACGATGATGTTGCTACTCCTGCGTTGTAAAAAGAGAAGGGAAATCCAGAGAGGAAATGACTCTCTTTAAAGGATTTCCCTTCCCCTACAATGCTCACCTGGCATGACATCATGCCGTATCTTCTCCACTAGTGAGTAGCGGGCAAAATGAGCACACGCACATCGATGTGCCTGCTGTCACTGCAGTCTGGAAAAAAACGGACCACCTGTGCCAAGGCATAAAACTGAGCCTGATAGGGACCCGTTTCTTGGCCCCCTTTAAAAAACTGCTGGTGCTCACCACCGGCAGGACCCTGCCCACTTAAAGCCTTGTGGCTCAGTGAGTTAACACTCACCACTCCCATCTGCTGTGATCTGCAAATCAAATGTCTGCATCTCAGGATCGCCAGCGTCCACTCACACAAGATCAGTTAAGTGAGTACGACTAACACGGGAATTAAGAACATAACACATTTAGAGATGTCATCAGTGACTCATGAACGACTATATAAAACAGGTTATTATTTTTTGGTGCTAAATTAGGATAGAAATGAGTAGTTGGTGCGGTGGAGACACGGCTGGTGACAGTGGGAAAATCCGCTTGGCCAGAGAAGGGGTGGTTAACCTTCACTACCTCCATATATGAAAAGCAAAAACAAGTTGGGAAAGCAATTCCTTTCTTCTAGCTCTTCGAAGCCCTCCCATCTTAAAACCGGTGCTCACATTTACATTTAAAGTTGCTGATTGTGGGCCAAGTATTAAGAATTCAGGGCTTAATTTGTAAAACAAGAAGTGTCCGGCCCAAAGTTTTGTTCCGGAGCCCGTGACCAATGGTACAATTATCGAGGGTGCTGAATATTAATTGTGCGTAGCCTTGATTCCACCTCAGGCCTCTTTCTACCACCACTAGACCCTCCTTGCCTCTTTACCTCACTCTTGAAGCTTCTTTTTCATCCCCACATATCTCCCTTTATCACTGTTTTTCTGTCTTTCTCGTCCATTTTCTTTCCCCTTTTTGAGTGTCTCTCTCTCTTGCTGGTGGTGAAAGTCTAATGAGGAAAAATAAGTGTTGTTAAAATGCAACCATCCGCTCAAATTAAGCACTGATTTAGATGTTTAAAGAGTAAAAGGTGGAACCTTGCTTCTGGCCACAATCCTGGATCAGGGGCGAAGGCAACTTGATTGCGAGCCTAAGAGACAGGCGTGTGACGTATCAGACCAGACCGGGAGAGGGTGCAACTCAACGGTTAGCCGCCAAAATGTCAAATTGTCACAGTCTTGGCTGACCCACCTGGTGGCTGAGGCAAACCCTGTGGTGTCTTCCGGTAGGTTAGGAGGGGAGGGGCGATGAGGGAAGGGAGCCTGAAGGGGCAGCCAGGACTGGTTAAAAAGCTAGGCAATATTGTTTATCGGCATCCGGTTAACTTGCTGCCTCCCTGATGACCACAGACCCCTCTGTGGCTTCGGAACGATCATCAAAAAAGGATTCCCATTTCTCCCACCCACATGACCCATTGATGGGTTTCTTCGGAGTGGGAGGGGTGGGGAAGGAGTCGTTGGAAAGGAGTTGTTTGGCCACAAAATAAGTATAAAAACTTGGCAGTAGAAAGATAAGCACAGGCAAATTCAGGATGGAATTGGTTTGTGGAGTTTATCTCGATCCGGGGCAGGAGTATTACTTGATCTATTGTGGGGCCACAGATGCCCGCTACCACAAATGTCCATGACCTTAAATGTTACTCCAGTACACGTCACCAGGGCTTGAGGGGTGATGTTGGCTGTGCCAGGGGGCCAAGGTATGGCCTGGTTGCCCAGCCCCCATCTCCCTTTATGTGCCAGGCGCATCCCGGTTTGGGTGACTCCGGTACGGCACTTGGGGGCCAGATTTCGTGCTGGCCTACGCTACCTTGATGGGGCAGGTGAGTGTTATACTTGCTGCTCAGCCAGTGTGAGTGTGGTGTAGGATGTTGGTGCGTGATGATGCTGTGGAATGTTTGATGAGTGAGGTTGGCAGTTGATGTATGGGCTGAGCACCAGGAAGGCTGCTCCTGGTGGGGCTCTCTGTACTTTTACTCCTGAACTTACCATCTTAATAAATACCACCTAAGATACCCAGGAGTTGGATCTTCGTTTATTTACAACATTTTTTGGCGACGATTTGAGAAAAAAGAACCTGCGTGTGATATGGCCAGGTACGGCCTAGACCCCTCTTCCTATGACCACCAACTCTTACTAGCATTGGCCCTTTTACTTTACCGTTTTTGAGGGTTAGCGCCTCCCATCCACCACCCCCAAGGAGGTGGAAAATCATTTTACCAAAGAAAAAGGGTTTTGGGTTAGGGAGTCGTAAACCCCCGGCCGTATTTATTAAAATTACAATTAAACAATTTTATATATATATACATTATTTACACAATACGTAGAAAGTCCATTACGTTACTCTGATTACATTGATAGGTACATATGTCATGTTGGCTAACCTTAACATATCTCTAATACATAGACATTCCTGTCCGAATCTAGACATTACATAACCAAATACTTTTACTTTCTGCGTATCCCTATTTGAGCCTACGGCAAGGTCAATGTCTGGTGCCAGATCCTGATTAAAACTATGCCCGCCCTCCAACCGGAGTGCGCATGCGCAGGGGGCCCGTTCCCCGGGAGGTACTCCCTACCCCCCCCCTGAGCACCCCCATACGCCCCGCAGATTAACTCCATAAGGGGCCCTTGCAGTTATGCGCCGTTTACTTGCGCCCTTGTGCGCGTGCGGGGTGGCCAACCAGCCTACTGGAAAGCGTAACTTCCCTCCCCCCGCACCCTTCCAGCCAACCGGCTGTAACTGCCCCTGGAGTTCCGTGAGAGACCACTTGTCCCTCCCCCTTGGGCAACCCCATTCAAGAATGGCGCCGCCCTCTAAGGACCTTAAATTTACTGCTCACCAATCATGACCTTACCGCCACAGGCCTGGATAGTTGCCCGACTATCAGGCCCCCCCCAGAAACTGCTCCCTGAAAGGTCATGCCCTGTCCTTATACCCAGCCACCAAGCCAGAATATTTTCCATGAAGATTTAATTTCCTACTCTGGACAAATGGACGCCGTCTTTTAGGAAGCACGGCTCCCCCCTGATGCACCCATGTGCGATCGTCTGTAGATGCGGAACCCTGAATAACCTCGCCAATTTGTTATTGACTCTTTTCACTGAGTGATTCAATGCCCTCACAGACTCACCTCCCCGCCATTGGAATCTCGGCACCATCTGTGACCAAACCAGGGTGGACCCTGGACATAGCCGTGCCAACCAACCCACTTCAGTGATTAGTGTTTCAACCAGCCCCTTTTTTCCAAGGTGTACCAAGTCATTCCCTCCCAAATGCAAGATAATAATGGTGGGGCGAGCCCTATGCTTGTCTAGTAGGTTCGACACTAAGCCTCTGAATTGACCCAAGCGCAGCCACCCTTGTCCATGGAATGATAACCTAAAACCTGCCTCAGTTGCCCTCCTCTCATAGTTGCCTGAAAAAAAAAGTTATTTAGGCGTTTCACATAAGAATGGCCAATAACCCACACGACGTGTGTTCCTCGGTCCCGGGCGTGCACCCGTTCTTGCGATGATCCAGGATGATGCTGTGTTGCTGCCAGTTTCCCTCCTGCGTGACAGGTTCGAGAAACTGTAAGATGAACAGAAAAGAAACACAACATCAGAACAACAATGCCTGAGTAGTTCTCATAACATATGCAGCCGCACATAGCGCTTATAGCAATTGGAGGACCACCTGCCAATCTTTTGCACCTCGCCCCTGGTGAAACCCCTTGCTGTTGCTTTAGTGGCGGCCCCTATTCTGAATGAATGTGTTCCAAAGTTGCTGGGATCTAGACCGGTTTGCAGCACTGCCATGTCCCTCTTAAATTGAAACCTAGTAAGCGGGGTACCATCAGCGTGAATTAACAATGGCCCCTCTGATCCCCTGGGCCTTTGCCCCAAAAAGGCCTCCAGGTTAGTGATAGGGCAGCAAGTGCTCCCCTGCGCTCTGTGCAGCACTAACCCTTCCCCGCGGGCCTCCTGGTCGGTCTTGGATCTCTGAATAGATATGAATAAGGAGTCACCTTGAAATGAAATGAAATGAAATGAAATGAAAAGGGGATTTGTAGAGCGCATGGTTACCCTGGAGCATCCCAGCGCTATGTGGTGAAAGAGAGGTTGGGCTAACGGCTAGGTGAATAGCCATGTCTTCAACAGCTTCCGGAAGCCGAGATGGTTTGATTCCCTTCGAAGATGGAGAGGGAGGGAGTTCCATAACTTGGAGGCATTGTAGGAAAATAGCCTACCACCACTTCTAGCTCTCTTGATTCTTGGCATTTTGGCTAAACGGAGGGAGTCGGATCGAAGATTTCTAGAGGCTTTGTACGGATGGATCAGGTTTTTAAGGATGGGAGGTCCATTCCCCTCCAAAGACTTGTGGGTCACGCAAAGGGCCTTAAAGTTGATCCTTTCCTGCACCGGGAGCTAGTGCAGCGCGCGCAGCGCGGGCTTGGCCGAGCAGTGACGATTAGTACCAGTAAGTAATCGGGCTGCCGAATTTTGAACAGTCTGAAGTCTGGTAATCACTGCTTTGGGGGACCCAAGGTATAGGGCATTACAGAAGTCGATCCTGGATAGGATCAGGGCTTGGATCAGGAGCTTTTTGGCTAGGAATGGAAGTACCGGGAGGATTTTTCGGATCAATTTAAGCATGCCATAGCAGGCGGCAACCGTCTTCCTGGCTTGAGTTTTAAAGGTCAGATCTTGGTCCAGCCATATGCCTAGACTTTTTATTTCGGGCTTTGGGTCCGGGGCAATGCCCATGCAGGCTGGCCAGATAACATTCAGGTTAGTGCTAGGGTAGTTACCCAGAAGCATTATTTCAGTTTTTTCGCCGTTGAGTTTGAGATGGGAGAAACTCATCCATTTTGCCACTTCTGCTAGGCAAGTGTGGAGGTCGGTGGGTGACTGATTAACTTGGTTCAATGCCACGACCAGCTGTGTATCGTCATCGTAAGACACAATGTGAACTCCAAAAGGGGCTACTGTATCCGCCAAAGGGGCCATATAAACATTAAATGATGTCGGGCTCAGGGAGGAGCCCTGAGGGACCCCACATTGTAAAGGCAGAGGGTCAGATACAATATCGTCTTCGAACACCTGGAAGGTCCTGCCTTCCAGGAAAGATTCGATCCAGGAGAGAGCCAGACCTGACACTCCTACGTTCCTGAGACGGTGAACCAAAATTTGGTGGTTCACCGTATCAAAGGCCGCGCTTAGGTCAAGGAGGATAATGGCTGAGGAACCTCCTGAGTCAAGGATCTTCCTTGCTTCCTCCACCACCATAAGTAAAGCGGTTTCAGTCCCTTGACGTGGGCGAAAACCGGTTTGAGATGGGTGGAGCAGATCATGTGACTCAAGAAACGCTGAAAGAGTAGTGTTGACATATTTTTCAGCGATTTTACTCACTCCTGGAAGGAGCGAGATGGGCCTATAATTACCAAGATCCTTAGGGTCAAGGTGAGGTTTCTTCAGTAAGGCTTTCACCATAGCTCTTTTCCAGTCGGACGGGATCAGGCCCGAGGTAAAGGAGGCGTTGAGCATGCTAAGGATGTAAGGGGCAACAATAGGGACGGCCAATTTCAAAATATTTAGAGGAGCGGGACCCACTTTTAACGGAGGCCAATATGGGTAACAGGGAATCCAAAGACAAGGGTTCAAAGACCTCCAAGAGGGGTACATTCTTAGCTTGGGAAGGATAAGTGGAGTTCGTGATAAATGCGTTATCTTTCACCGGGAGGTTTTTGAGAATATTTTGTACTTTTGCAAAGAAGAATTGAGCGAGATTATTGCACCAAAATCCCGAACGATCAGGGAAAGTCGGTGGGTCCGGAACTCTCAGTAGCAATTTAGTGATCCGGAAAATTTCTCTATGAGAGTTGGCTGCGGAAAGGATCTGCTCCTCGAAATAGGATGCTTGTGCCTTTCTGATTTCCGCCTTATATGACCGTAAGGTTGCTCTGTATTCTGCTTTCTTATTACACGAGTATTCTTTCCTCCAGAGCCTCTCCCTCTTTTTACATAATTTTTTGAGGAGACGTAACTCGGGGGTATACCATGCTGATATATTAGATCCACTCTTTTTTTGAAAAGATTTTTTTGGAAGCACCAAATTAAGGGATCCTTCGATCCAGGAGGTGAAGCGGTTATAGGCAGTTACCGGGTTGGTGTGTGGGGCAGGAAGGCTCTTATTAAGTTCCTGAGACCATTTCTCCACTGAGATCTTAGACCAGGGACGATTGAACACTCGAGAGGGCTGAGTATGACCTTGAGTACAGATCGGAGACCATAGGAAAGGGACTAGGAAATGGTCCGACCAGGGTAGAGGGATGGGAGGTTTCCCTATTATGTCATTCAGCGTGGAAAAAATTGGGTCAAGAAGATGACCCTTAGAATGTGTAGGTAGGAGGACTTTTGTTGCAATTGAAAAGACGCAAGGTCTTGGGCAAGATCAGTGGCAATCAATGCCGAAGGGTCATCAAAATGGATATTGAGATCCCCAAGAAGCGTAAAATTGGCATTGGTATTAACAAGGTCACTAGTTGCCTCCAATAGGGAATCACAGAATTGACCCATCCTCCCTGGAGGACGGTAAATAAGAATCCCTGAAAAAGACAGTGCCGGGGTGAATTCAATAGAAAAGTGAACATTCTCACATTCTACTACTGGGCTACCTAGCAGGCGGCAGGTCAAGTGGTTTTTATAGATGATGGCAATGCCACCACCTATACCTGTCTTTCTATCTAATTTTTGAATGGAGTAGCCCGGAGGGAGGGCTCCGACAATATCCGGTTCTGAGCTTGCCGAGAGCCACGTATCTGTGAGAAATAGCACTTCTGGGTCAAGATCAGATAGTAGTAATGATATCTCGGTGGAATGTTTCGGAAGGGATCTGCAATTCAGCAGCAAAAAGCTAAAATGTTTCTCTATGCGAACTTGTGTATGAGGGGTCATGGGGGGCTCAAATAAACAATGTGAACATTTCTTCTGGTTATTCTCTAATATAATGGAGTGAATACATTGAGGATCCAGTGCTATGTTTAGCGATTTCAGCTGAGCTGGAGAGTAGACATATTGGGCTAAAGGATGGGGGACAGGGGGACTGGCACCTGGGCCCGGATGGACGCGGACGGGCGCAGACGGGCTTGCCTTAGGCGCGCCTTTGGCGCGCCAGCGGCGCGTCCGCTGCGCGGTCGCATCAGCTGTGACTTATAAGCGTCCTTAGCGAGGCTCAGCAGCTGAAGCGCTGACCCTGCGCATGCGCACTAATGCCCTCCCCAAGCTGAGACACAGCTCCCTAGTGCAAGTGCAAGTAAAAAGGCTTAAAAGGACATCAAATTCATACAGTTAGTTAAAAACGATATTTAGGAACAAAATAGCAGCAAAAGATGAGCGAAGGGGTATTTAAAAAAGCTTTACAGGCTATGAGGAGCGGGAGGATCTCCTGTACGTTACCAACAGGTACAACCTCTCTAACAGCCGCTGCGCGGTCGCATCAGCTGTGACTTATAAGCGTCCTTAGCGAGGCTCAGCAGCTGAAGCGCTGACCCTGCGCATGCGCACTAATGCCCTCCCCAAGCTGACTAAACTGCAAACCACCCTGCAGATCCTGCTTGTTTTTGGATACCAACTCTCCAATTCTGAATGCGCCGTAAAATGCCAGTGAAAACGCGGCGCGGAACAAAAGGGTTTCTGCCTTAGTGTTGCACACCCGGCTAAGAGCCCCAAGGATGGAAGCCAGGAGATCGATCCCTACGGGCCGCCTAGAGTCCGGTTGTGACCCCTGAAGGCGCTGCCAACCTTTCAGAGCTTTCCTGACTGTAAAATTGTAAGCAGGGTCCCCTCTACCCTTTGCTTGCGCGAAGAAAGAGATTGCTGCTATATGTCTCCTTGCTGCTGCTACGGAGCGCCCCTCATCTCTCAACGCCCTCAGGTAAGAGAGCACAGCCCCAGTATCATGCCACCTCTCCCCCCACTCCTTCCCCAAAAAATTACAGTAAGCCCAAAACGCCCCTTCGTAGGCCTTCTTGGTCTTGGGTGCTAGGCTAGCTGCCATGAGGTCCGGTAGTTGTGGGCACCAATCTGCCAAAGTCGTTCGGGGAAGGGTGTCTGGTTTTCTGCCGCAGCTGGGAGATGTGCCCTGAATACCTGCATCTTGAAGCGAGAGAGTGCATCAGCCGCATGGTTTAACACTCCCGGGACATGCTGAGCCCTGAATTGTATATTCAATTTCATGCACAACAAGATTATCTCTTTCAACAGACGGATGATCATTTTACACCTTGCTGCCTGCTGGTTAATGCATTCCACTACTGTCATGTTATCTGACCAGAAAACCACTGACTGGTTACGTAGTTGCTCTAGCCATACTGACAATGCCACCCAGATAGGAAAAAGCTCGAAGAACCCAATGTTGCTCGTCAAGCCGATGTCCACCCACCATGTCGGCCACCGCTGTGCCACCCATTCAGTGCCCAGTATGGTGCCGAATTCCTCACTCCCCGCAGAATCCGTCATCAATCCCAACTCTGCGGAAGAAGTGGGCGGACCGGGCCAGATTACCGTGCCGTTGAAATCAAGCAGGAATGCCATCCAAATCCGCATGTCCTGCTTAACCTCAGCCGACAGTCTGGTGTGGTGGTGTTTCTCTTGGAGACCTGGCATGGCTTGTGATATGGAGCGTGAAAATGGTCGAGCCATTGGGATGATACGCAACGCGAAGTTCAACTGGCCCACTACCTGTTGTAGTTGATGCAGCGTAACCTTCTCTCTATCCAAACACTGCTGCAATGCTGCCCTGAATTTGGTAACCTTGTCCGTGGGTAGCCAAAAACATCCCTGGGCTGCGTCCAACTCCATCCCCAAGAACTCAATCTTTGTGGATGGCCCTACCGTCTTTCCTGGTGCTAGCGGAACCCCAAAACTCTGCATGAGCGTGCAGAACTCGCGCAGTGCCTTCCCACACTCCAGAGAACCTGCTGGTCCCAGAAAGAGGAAATCGTCCAGGTAATGTAAAACATGCTGGTGCCCCGTCACCTGCCTAAAAACCCATTCCAGAAATGAACTGAATTTCTCAAAGTATGCGCAGCAGACCGAGCAGCCCATGGGCATGCACATGTCCATGTAGTACTTTCCCTGGAACTGGAAACCCAGCAGGTGAAAATCTAACGGGTGGACTGGCAGCAGGCGGAAAGCTGATTCAATGTCTGATTTTGCTAGCAGCGCGCCAGGACCCAGGTCCCTGAGCATTTCAGCGGCCTGGTCAAAAGATGCATATTTGACTGTGCACAGGTCCTCATTAATAGCATCATTCAGGGATTTCCCCCTAGGTGCAGACAAATTATGGATCAATCTAAACTCCCCTGGTTCTTTCTTAGGGACCACCCCCAAAGGTGAACAGACAAAATTCCCCAGAGGGATGGTGTCATATGGTCCTGCAACTCTGCCTAGGCGCAGCTCTTTCCCTATTTTATTTGCAACCACCATTGGGTTAGTCCTAACCGATAGCTGATTCCTGCACTCGGGTGAGCCCACATAATCTGGGGCGGGAATCCTAAAGCCATATCTTAAACCGTCTAGCAACAACCTGGCAGAAGAAGAGCAGGTGTATCTGTTTAACCATGGAATCAATGCCGGCGTTATGATAGGGGAACGCGCTTTATTCAATGAAATTACCTCATTCCTGCTTCTTTTTCCCTCTATCTTTTGATTTTTTAAAACACTTGGATTCAGGGTGTGATGTATTGGCACAGAAAGAGCATGCATGTTTGAACTTACACGTGCCTGGGGCCCTTGAGCATGTGCGCCTGTTGAAGTCCCAACACATCCCTTTCTTACCTCCCCCACCACTGGGGGCAGCGGGGGGAAATGACCGAAAAGACTGAAAGGACTGGCCCTTCGCACTGTCTTGTGACCCGCCGCCAAATTGGTCTAACCAAGAAATCATATCGATCTGGTCCCAAGTGAGATCTGAAGCCTTCGCTCTTCTGAAGCTTTTATCATATTCTTTCCATCCTATGCCCCCATATTTATCGTGTGCACCGGTGATCCTGCTCTGGTAGCACGCCATTTCCGCGGCCAAATTTGGGAAACGCTCAGCCATAACGGCCATGTAAACTGAGAAGCCCCTCACCCAGTTAATCAAAGTTTCCTCAATCCTGTATTTTTGCAACTCGCTTGCCCATTCCCTTGGGAGCATCCACTCTTTCTTCTTCTTGGCCTCCTCCCTTTCAGTTTCATCAAAAGGCAGGGAGAACATACTGACATAGCTCCCCTTCCAAATCTTTTCCTTCACTTCCTGTGTGACATGCCTTGCTAGCTGCTCCCTACCAGTGTGTGCTTCCCCCACACCTAACACGGGCAGAGTTTGCCGCTTACCTGCTGCGGCTGCCCCCGCTGGATCTGCTGGCTTCTCTTTTGCTGTGTCCACGCCTGTGCCGCTTGCTGGCACTTCTTTGTTTGCCCCACTAGGGGTCATGTCGCTCGCTGGCATGACAGGGGTTGGAGTACCCATCCCACTAGGGGCTGCCCCCCCTTCCCCGGGCGTAGTACCCGATGCCCCTTCCAACTGAGCCACCAACTGCCTAGCTTTACCAAGCAGGTCCTCCCCGCTGCCAGACATCCCAGCCGCCGGGGACCAGTTTCCCACTTTACCCAACCAAGGGAGAACCGCCGCTAAACTGGCTACCAGATCCTGGGGTGCTGGGGAAAGACCCGCAGGTGTTACCGGTTGTCCTCCCGTACCTGCTGGAGGAACCCCCCCCCCATTACCCGACGGCTCAATATTCCCAGAGGACCCCGGGCCCACCCTCCCCGCCTGACCGTGGGACCGGCATAGGGGCCACTGGTTCTGGTATAGGGACCACTGGTTCCGGTATAGGGGCCACTGGTTCCGGTATAGGGGCCACTGGTTCCGGTATAGGGGCCACTGGTTCCGGTATAGGGGCCACTGGTTCTGGTATAGGAGCCACCGGTTCAATGGGGCCGTTTGCCCCCTCACCCCTCGGTGTGTCCCCTTTTTTAGCTCTATTCTTCTTGGGTAAGGGTGGAAATGCTGCTTTGGGCGCCACATTGGACCTTCTGGGCCTCTCCTCAACTCCATCCTGCCCATCTACTCTCTCTCTGAGGTCCTCAATGGCCTGTCCCATCTCATCGACTCTTTTTAGTCTATCCTCCGTAGCCACCATTTTTTGCATCATTGCTTCCATCAATTTCTCCATGCGGGAGCGCTGGTCGCCCCGCTTAGCCTTCCCGGCCATTGTATGTTAAGCACCAGGACCCCTAGACACAACTGACGTGTAACGCGCAACACACTACCCCTATTTTGCAGGTGCCTCCCCTTTAAACTAATAGCGGCACCGTAGGAGCAGTCTACGCTAACACACCCCGCAACACACAGTGGCCTCGGACCCTGCCCAAACCCTTACCGTACATCAAACGTTGGGAGTACACGACCGGCCACAAGCACCCACGCAACCAGAGCCACGCCCACCAGCTAATCTGGATGGGTCAGATGAGAAGCACTCGAACCCGCGTGGCTCCCGGAAGCGCTGGAATGCAGGCCTGTCTGTGTCTCCTTAAAGGTCCTTCCTTTGCGCCGATATCCCTGCAGGCCCCGGAGCAGCCCCCTCCTTGCCAGCCTTGACTGATGTAACACCTGTTATTTGCGCACTGTGATGAAAGAAAAACAGCAGAAATGTGTAACCCTGCCCTTCCGTTCGTTCTCACCTCTCTTTGAGAGGAGGCGCCGTGAAGCAAGCAGCCAACGTGACCTACCCAGTCAGCTGATATATCGTCACCTTGAATCACAGCCACTAACGTACACACGTGCTACCGTTCATATGTGCTGCGTTAAATGCGCCCAATTTTGCATCACCCCAATTGTCCCGCCAGCCGCGCCCTTCCCTAGTTGCCGCGGGATCGCCCAAACATCTGAGACCTGATGCCAATAGTAACACGAGGGGCCCTTGAACCCACCAAGGCGTCTTTGCGTGTTAAAAACTCCAACTCGCGCTGCCCCCGCTCTTTTACCACATGCAGCTGCCCCCGCTGCACCTGCTTTCTACGCCGGTCCGGTCCCTAAGGCTAACGTGGATCCGACCTCCGGTCCTGCAATCACGAACAAAGCGGGTCTGCCTGTAGTCTTGACGCCGCTGCTCCTCACACTGCTCCAGCACGACGTGGATCTGACCTCCGGTCCCGACGTGTGCCCGACCTCTGGCGCCTCCGGTGCCCCTGAAAAACAAAGAACAAAAAGGGGTTGTAAAGCCTTCCAAGCAAGGCTGCCCGACTCCCAACGCCGCCGACCGTAGACCGCTGCACCACGACGTAGGGGACCTGGAAAACATAAAGATGAAATTTAAAAAGAGCCTCCTAGCGAGGCCCGAAAGGATGCCCGTGCAGGCTGTGGGAGCGGCGTGCAAAGAGACAGCCTTCGCCGCTCCCTCGCCTTTTATTCGACCAACTCACCCCAGTAGCCGGTTCTAACTGGCCACTGGCGTTTGCGCGACAAGCGCCCCGGAAGTGATTATGATCACTTCCGGGGCGCGAACCGACAAACCAATCACTGGTGGGGCGCGCCCGCCGCGTCACTGCTGCGCTACGGGCACGCCTTGACGTCATCGGGGGCCGGCATGACCGCCATACATGCGGCGTGGCCGATGCCAGCCCCTGCCTTACTAGAACTGGATGGAAACTAAGTCTAATTGAAATATAACCCTCTGGAACTTCAAGTCTGAGGTAACTTCTCGATGAAGAACCTCCTTTAGAAACCTAGCGCAACGTGTGTAACAACAGTCTGGCAGCCCTGAGCCTCACCAGTGACCTCCACATCGGTCGTCCCCAACCCGGGTGTGCCAGAACTTTGTTTGTCTTCTTTGACTTGTAAGGTGTAGACCGCTGTAATTGAAGCTGGACCGGCGGCGTTCTGCCCTACCTACCACTGTTTGATCATTCTGCCGCAACCGCGGTGTGGGAGGACCTGACCTCGTCATATGTGGGGCAGTTTTTGTGTCCCTGACTGGTTCTCCGTGAGGAGATCTGCTATCTTCTAGCACTGTGTGAGGTTATTGGTTGCTAGGTCGTGGCCAGCCTGCCAACTGTGTTCGTTCTACAAGAGCAGCTCATCAGCAGTCCAGAGGAATTGGTTTGACTGACATGAAGAGAGCATCTTTTAGAGAGCGAAATGTGGTGAGCAACGGAAGGCAGAAAGCTGTGTTGGTGCTACTTAGGAAACGGTCGACCGCTGCTCCTGTGTTTAAATGTTTTTGAGTTTGAACACTCACCTGTCTCCAACGGTTCCTGCTCGTGCGCTGTCCCTTCTCTTGCTCCAGCGTGAGCCGCTTCTTCGGGAGCTTGTGGAACGGTGAGAAGCTATGTGCCGCTGTGCTGCACGTGCATGCCTGGAGCCACCCGGGACGCTCCAGGCATACGTGTTGTCAGCGTGCTGCCGTCTTTGAACCTCGTGTTTGTTCCGGATGCCTGGTCCGCACAGAGACTTCTGTTCCTCCGACTTCTAGTAATATTTTTTGGGGCAGAGGAACATACTATGTCACTGTGTGGGTATGCAGTTTCGACGTAGCCAATGGAATTCAGGTGAGGTCTGCGTTTCCATTTGTCACATAGATGGGCTCACATTCCCTTTGTTTGCCTAATATTTTTCAAGCTTCAACTGGTGATAGTGGTGTGTGGGCGAAGCAACATCCTCGCTTTTGGGAGAATCGCTGCTGCCTTCGTTTGGGGGAGTGACTACTCTACTCTATTGCTGGGTCTGTGTCTGTGCACACCCCGGGAATCCTGGCACCCCTGACTATGACTTTGCAAGTCCATTTTATTGCAACATCCACGCTTGATAGTATTTGGGCTTTAGTTAATGGAGACAATAAAAAAAAATGTAACTTAATATATGGGGTGTTCTGCTTAAAAATAAATATGTAAATTTCATGGATGGGGTGCTTCGCTGAAAATGTTTTAAACTTCATGGAAGGGGTGTCACTCTTTGCTTAAACCACTTTTGGTGCTGTGTTTTTGGAAGTTTATAGTCATATTTTTATTCTTTAGATTACTGTTGTGTGTGAGTTGACTTTTAGGTCTAAAGTCACTCAGAGTTACCACTTGTGTGTGGTTGTGGGAGCTTTAGGTAGTTCACCCACTGTGTGTGTGTTGACCTTTAGGCGTAAAGTCTCTCTCTGAGTTACCACCTTTGTGTGGTTGTGGAAGGATTTAGTTAATTCACCCACTGTTGGTATGGCGTCTGAGTTGACGTTTTGGTGTTTAGTCACTCTGGGTTACCACCATGGTGTGGGGGCATGTAAGTGAATCCCTCACTGTTGGTGGTGTGTGTGTGAGAAGGCTTTTAGGTGCTAAGTCTCTCTGGTCTACCGCTATTTTTGGTGGGTGTGGGGTGATTGAGGCATATCACCTGTTGGTATGGTGTGTGTGTTGACTTATAGGTGTTAAGTCACTCTGTGTTACCACCATGGCGTGGTAGTGGGTGGATGTATGTGAATCCCTCACTGTCGGTGGTGTATGTGTGTGTGTGTGTGAGAAGGCTTTCAGGTGCTAAGCCTCTCTGGTCTACCACATTTTTTGTGGGTATGGGTTGATTTGGTAAGTTGTTGGTGTAGTGTTTGAGATGACTTTTAGGTCCTAAGTCACTCTTGGTTACCACTTCGGTGTGGTTGTGTGTGGATTTAAGTGAATCACTCATGGTTGGTGTGAGATGGCTTTTAGGTGCTAAGCCTCTCTGGTCTACCACTACTTTTGGTGGGTGCGGGGTGATTGAGGCATATCACCCTGTTGGTATGGTGTGTGAGTGACTGGGTAGGAGTCACTCGCGTCTTCCACCTTTATGTGGTTAGTGGTTGACTGTAGGTAACACCCATTTGTATTGGCGTTATAGTTGAGAGGTGTGTGCATGTTTTTTTTCACGCATTCCTTCCACTCCTGTGTGGTTGTGGGATGGTCTCACGTTAGTACACTTGTTTTTGTTGTGGGGTGATCTCTACTGCACCGTTGGGGTTTGGTTCCCTGTGCGTTCACGTTCATTTCAGTCTCGCCAGCTGGTATGTTTGTGGCATATGGGGTATGGTTGGTTATGCATGGTGTAGTAGAATGCGGGTTTGTTTGGTTTTGTGTGGAAAGGGAGAACATGTGGGTAAGGGTAGTCTTTTTGCTTTCTTAAAGACTGTTTTTATCTTGCCCAGTTCGTTGTTTTCATTAATGTGTGTACATGGGTGGGCATTGTCATTTTCATCATTTCTTATCTTATGTTAACAGTCAAGTCAATTGTTACATTCTTCTGTACTTTCTTTGCATTTTGATGTTAACTTGCATGCCCATTGTACTCTGCTTTCTTTGCTTTTGATCTTAACTTGTATGCCCTTAAGTCATCTTCAGGTCTTTGCAATGGGTCCACATGGTATTTCTATGCATGTACCTTTCACCTGTGTGTACGTCTCCTTGGACCATTGCATTGTGTTTTGTTCACTGTAAAGAAGGGAGATGTGTTATACTTGCTGCGCAGCCAGTGTGAGTGTGGTGTAGGATGTTGGTGCGTGATGATGCTGTGGAATGTTGGATGAGTGAAGTTGGCAGTTGGTGTATGGGCTGAGCAGCAGGAAGGCTGTTCCTGGTGGGGCTCTCTGTACTTTTACTCCTGAACTCACCATCATAATAAACACTACCTAAAGATACTCAGGAGTTGGATCTTCGTTTATTTACAACAGTGAGTTTGCCTTATAAGCTGCTAGTTATGGGATTTTTGGTCCCAGGATCCCCATGCCGCTTGGAATGCCAAGGGCCTGTGGGCTGGTCAACCCGGACTCCTCTGGAGAACGAGATAGGAGATCACATGTATTAGCAATAGGCGGGGTTATGGTTCTGATGGTCAGCACATTACTGTAATGTATTTTGGTGTTGAATGTTGTCCTGATGTCATATTACATGTTCACAGTTATGTGAACCTTGAGCTAATAAATATGGCCGGAGGATGGTTTGTTCTCAAAGCAGAAATGACAAAGGCCTGGTCTGTGGTTTATATCCACCAGGTAGGGTGGGCTACGGCCTTGGGTGGAATTGTCTGGTGGGGGAGCGAGGGTGTGGGTGGTGTGCGTTTTCCCCACAAGGTCTCTGTGCGGTCCCCTGCCTGATCTTTTATGTAAAGCCTGACAGACATGCATATTTAACTAGTAAGTGAAATGTTTAGCACACAGTGTGTTTATTTCATGTTTCTTTGCCCTTTTGATCACTTCAAACTGCTGGTCTAGGGTAATTCATGTCTATATGGCCAGCTCTGTTTTGAAAATCTATTACCCCTACTTGCAACTCCAGTGTTTGTGATCTCTCGTATCTCCTGGCAGGGCAGAGGGGTGGGAAGCTGTCAGGAGGATCAGAAAAAACGCACATGCTTTGTACTGGCTTGCAGCAAGCAGGCTGAAACCAGAGGGCAGAGCTGGCCTGCAGTTCTTTCTTTTCTTCTCATGGGGATAAAAGGCCCCTTTGGCCCCCTAAAGCCAACGCCACTGCTAGCGACAATGGACAGCACACTTTAACCATTGGCTTTCTTCACTTTGAGTGACTGCACAAAGATCACATCCGCCTACAAATAGTTCTGTTCTCTCCAGTGACAAAGCTTGTTCCGACCTATGCTTTATTTCATTCATTTTTTATATTAACTTTAAATACACGCTATTTATTTGGCCTTCACTTTGGGTGCCCATTTAGATGGTGATCTATTTTCCTTCTCCTTTTTAAAGCTACAGTAATTCACATTTTTTTACGAGTGTATGACAGTGACAATTAGGTGGCTACATGTGTTTTTTTCATTTTATTTTGTAGTTTATGAATGTATTAAAAAAATAACCATTGCTACATTTCATGATAGTCCAGAAACACCATTGAGTTTAATTCAAGATTCATTTACCTTGGATGGGTACCTGAGCTAGGTGGAAAGGTTTTGTAACAATCTCACAACCTAACATGCGTCTCCATCTTTGGCAGCTGTGTGGATTTGTGTTTGTGTTGTCATCTGTAAAGAGAAGGAATCATAATCCCAGCCTCGACACTTAAACAAACATTGTGACCCTGCTCAAATCACTGTACTTCTTTTCCCACTTCCCCGGTTTAATTAGGTTCCTAATTTAAGAAATTTGAAAACCCTTTAGAACCTGCACACAATTGCTGGCCTAACAAATATTAAACTCACAAATATGTATCTTAACGGCAATACTCAAATGTGACATGTGTTTCAATGCGTGTAGTTATAAAATATAAACAGTGCATAACACTGGGGTTTAGCAAATGAGGCAACTAAGACACGGTAAGATTTTGCCCAGATCACACCATGTGGTGCAGTGGGGATGCTGAGATTGTAACCAAAACCTCCTGAAAACAAAGCGGACACACATTTCTGGTATGCAGGAGGTTGGTTTCCTCAGATCTCAGCTAGTTAAAATGCTGTATTTCATTTCTTATTCCTGAAGTGCGCAGGGCCCTTTAAAGAGATGCATGAAGTGGAAAATGATTACAGTTTAATGGAAAATCCAATTAAGTGTGGCCTGTTGTACAAGTGTGCAGTGGCCTTAGTGCCATTATAGGGCACTTGTCCTGTTGTTAAAGACGCTGTTATCAGAAGAGTCTTGAGTTAAGAGAGAAAGGCCCCCTTAAATGAGGCGGAACACTTGCGGAGATTGTCTGAAAAAGGTATTACAGTGGCGACCTAGCTGCCAGGAAATAGGCCTAATGTGCTGCAAAGTTCTTATTTCTGCAATTTAAACTCCTTTTTGGGTAGGGCTGTTCATAACGTAGCAGCTGTTCATAACGTAGCAGCTATGCACGAGAATATATTTTTTTGTAATCAATTCTTTTTTCTACTGGAGTAGATCAGTCGGCCATTACTTTCTTGACAGTTTCAGATGAGTAATTTGAAATATTTTGGAAAGCAAAAGAGTAACCTTGGTTGTGCTTTGTTGGGTTGTTTTAGGCCTTGTCTACAGACAGCTTTCAGCTTTCTGTGGTCGAAAGCTTTCTTGTCATTTTCATTTGCTTGCTTCTTATTCGGTGGCTGTGCTTCCTCTTCTCGTGTTTAATCCTTTCCCGGAGCATAGCTTCTTTACCGTTGTTTGGATGACTTTTATCCTTCCACTGCTCATAGTCAGGGAACTTTCTTTTTTCTTGTTTTGCTTTCAGCACTCGCTCCCTTGTGTGCTTCTACTCCCGCAAAGCCATGTTCCATGTTTGTTTGCACCCTCGTCTTCCCTCCCCAGTTATTCAAATGCTTTTCCCAACTCATTTTTATTCATTTTTATTTCCTTCTCCTCAATTTCTTTTCGGTTTACTTCCCAGTGCTCCCCCACCCACGATTACTTCTCACTCATCTGCTTCCCCTTTATTTAACATTCAAAGTGGCATCCAATATCTTGGAACAGGTGAATTAAAAAAAACAAAATGGCGCCAAGCATCATGCCATGTGTATGTGGCTGGGCCACCAGCGCGTCATGACACGTAAGCACGCATCTGCACAGACACGTCTTTGCTGGGCAGCATTGCTAACAAGCATTTGCAATGCAATAGGTCTCGCATTTACGCGAGTTTGAGCTATTTACATTGCAAATAACAATGCCTTTTATTTTTGTTTTCGTTTTTAAAACATAAATAAAAGGCAGTGTCATTTACAATGCCAATAGCTTAAACTTGCGTAAATGCGAGACCTATTGCATTGCAAATGCTTGTTGATTAATGTGTGTGGGGGGTTGCTTTCCACAACCTTAACAACCTTAACGGTTTTTAAGGCATAAAGTCGATGATTTTGGAAGCATACTTCACCGAATAAACTTGGCTATTGCAACATGTTGACAGTAAAGGCACAGAGTAAAATTACCGAATCCCCGTTCGTCCCAGCACCCCCGTTAGTGGCGGAGGCGGGGCACCCTGTTAAACCCAACAATCACACAGTTTACATTTCACCTGCTAAGAAGAGTCCCCTCTTCAATACAAACCCAACAGACACAATACCTTCCCTGGATGTTTTCTAAACTCCCCTCTCTCTTATCTTTCCGCAAATATTGGCATGCACGGTACGCGTTACACACATGAATTGTATAATCAGATCAACCAGCAGTCCCACCTGCCAGCCACTGGAAAAGAAACAGGAGATAGGTGAATAAATAATAGCTGAAAGGTCCTACATTGTTAACGGTTTCAGCAGTTTCCAAATACCCGCGTTCTTCTAACACCCCCGCCCCGCGCCCATTGCTCACTTCGGCGCGCGGACTGGGAAGAAATTGCCCTTGTATTTGCCACGTATGGCAATCCTTTGAGTCCGAAGGCGGCCTGTGGGCATTAAAGCGTTAATCCTACCTTCGTGCCTCTTGAACAGCTCCGGCAGGCAGATGATAAACATGATACCCACTGCAGTGAGGAGTTTCGTGAGCGTGGACTTGGCGCCGGCCCTGCACATGTCACGGTGTATGCGGTGGCTACTGCGAAAGCACAGGGATGCAGGGCTGCTTAAAAGAAATCAAAGTGTGCGCTGAAAATAAAACAAGCACTGGCGGCGGCGGAAAACGAGGAAGTGCTGGTGGACGGCCTGCCGTCCTCTCCGCCTGCAGCATGTGTGGCCCAGAGTTATCAGCCGATGATTGAAGGAGGGCCCTGCGTGGGAGACCCCCAGCCCAGTGCCCATGTTTGTAGCAGTCTGCGCTTACAAAATAAAAGTAAAAGCACGAATTGCGCGTTGAAAAAAAAAAAAGCGCCCGCGAGTGGTATGCACCAGAGCTGCCTGTCGGCCGGATGATTGAAGGCGGGCCCTGCATGGGAGACCCCTACCAACTGTCCCTGTCTGTAGCAGTCTCGAGGCTAAGAAAATGAAAGTAAAAGCGCGCATGGCGCGCTGAAAATAACAAGCTGTCGCCATTGCACAAAGGCAGCCGCTTGTTTATATTTGCATTGCGCTTTCACTTTACAATAGCTGCCGCCCCACCCCGCGAGTGCTGTGTGGGGCGGCAGCTATTGTAAAGTGAAAGCGCAAGGCAAATATAAACACGCGGCCAACCTTGCCAAAATAGTGCCACCGACTAATGAAAGAGAATAACGCCGCAAGTAAACGATCCAGTCCTGATGGGCGGTCCCAAAAGGAGACAGGGCGGTAACAAGGAGGGACTAAAAAGCCTAATTTTCAATCGGAAGCCAGCATTTACCATGGACGATGACGCCAGCCAATGAAAAAGGTGGGCAGGGCTTCCACTCCACTTTTAAATCATACCCTACTACAATATGCCTCGCAGAGCGAGCAACGCATGCGCACTGCAACGCTAGGCGAGACCTAAAAAGCATTTCATGCAGCCTTGGCAGAAAGCATTGGTAAAGTTGATAGGTCGAACAGACAAAATGTTTTTGCTTTTCCAGGGCTTGCTGCATTTTCCATCTGAAAGCCTTTGGGCAGTTGGTCTTTTGACCCTTGTAAACATAGCTTTAGTGAACTTTTCTCTTTCCCCACCCACAGAGTTAGTCCCTCTGCAGGGCCACAGTAAAGTATATGAACCATGTAACTGATTTCTTGTGCTGGTCCAATAACGCGTTGATGGATTCAGGTTGTTTCCAATTGAAGACAACATCAAAACCATTCTCTCTGCCCTCTCCCACACCATGTTCAATATTTGCGCAGTGTCACTTAGTGAATATTACGGCACACCAGTAATCGGTACCTGTATCTCATAGTTGTGCTGGGAAAGGTGTTCATCTACTCAACACGTATATAAAATTAGACCCGAATGTTGTCAAATTCTGTAAAACTCAGCCCGCTGACCACAGAATGTCCTTATCCCTCCTCTTGTCCACACTCACAGGGCTAGACGGCTTTAGGACGGTCTTGACGGAATCACAAGATGGTTGTCTTTCATCCTGGACAGCAAGCAATTTCTTGACATTAATATTAAAAGGTATGTGAAAGAAACATCTCCTGGTTTGAGACTCCTGAGAAACATAAGGAAGTGCGTTTCCCTACAGGGCCGTCACAGCGCGGTGCACCCTTGGGTCGTATAGAGATTGGAATAAGTTAGCGCTATCACAGTGATCTTATAAAAAACACTCAAGCGCTAAAGCATACTGGTCTAAGGCCTGTGATGCTTCGAGCACAATTCCCCGCATCCCTACAGAAACCCGAAGTATTCTCAAAACAACATGCATTACCTATTATATGTGTGTCCAGGTAGCTCGCGGACAAACTTTGTGCCTTAGGAGCATCTCGGGCGCAGCGAAGCAAGAAGGAGCTGAACTTGGAAAAAGGCTCTTCGAGGAGCTTCGAGCTCAGGCCAATACCATTAGAGCACGGAGGCGCTGCTCTGTGCACCGTCCCTTACCTCCTTTTGTGGAGAAGTGCACACCCCTTTTCAGGTGCTCCCCCAGATCTGAGGCTGCTGTTACCCTCGGGGCCTAGCTATCCACCCAGATAAAGTGCGCACCTCTCTTCAGGTGCTCCCCCAGATCTGAGGCTGCTGTTGCCCTCGGGGCCTAGCTATCCACCCAGATGAAGTGCGCACCTCTCTTCAGGTGCTCCCCCAGATCTGAGGCTGCTGTTACCCTCGGGGCCTAGCTATCCACCCAGATGAAGTGCGCACCCCTTTTCAGGTGCTCCCCCAGATCTGAGGCTGCTGTTACCCTCGGGGCCTAGCTATCCACCCAGATGAAGTGCGCACCTCTCTTCAGGTGCTCCCCCAGACCTGAGGCTGCTGTTACCCTCGAGGCCTAGCTATCCACCCAGATGAAGTGCGCACCCCTCTTCAGGTGCTCCCCCAGATCTGAGGCTGCTGTTACCCTCGGGGCCTAGCTATCCACCCAGATGAAGTGCGCACCTCTCTTCAGGTGCTCCCCCAAATCTGAGGCTGCTGTTCCCCTCGGGGCCTAGCTATCCACCCAGATGAAGTGCGCACCTCTCTTCAGGTGCCCGCCCAGATCTGAGGCTGTTGTTACCCTCGGGGCCTAGCTATCCACTGGGATGAAGTGCGCACCTCTCTTCAGGTGCCCGCCCAGATCTCAGGCTGCTGTTACCCTCGGGGCCTAGCTATCCACCCAGATGAAGTGCGCACCTCTCTTCAGGTGCCCCCCCCCAGATCTCAGGCTGCTGTTACCCTCGGGGCCTAGCTATCCACTGGGATGAAGTGCGTACCTCTCTTCAGGTGCCCGCCCAGATCTCAGGCTGCTGTTACCCTCGGGGCCTAGCTATCCACCCAGATGAAGTGCGCACCTCTCTTCAGGTGCTCCCCCAGATCTCAGGCTGCTGTTACCCTCGGGGCCTAGCTATCCACCCAGATGAAGTGCGCACCCCTTTTTAGGTGCTCCCCCATATCTCAGGCTGCTGTTACCCTCGGGGCCTAGCTATCCACCCAGATGAAGTGCGCACCTCTCTTCAGGTGCTCCCCCAGATCTCAGGCTGCTGTTACCCTCGGGGACTAGCTATCCACCCAGATGAAGTACCTCTGTTCAGGTGCTCCCCCAAATCTGAGGCTGCTGTTACCCTCGGGGCCTAGCTATCCACTGGGATGAAGTGCGCACCTCTCTTCAGGTGCCCCCCCAGATCTGAGGCTGCTGTTACCCTCGGGGCCTAGCTATCCACCCAGATGAAGTGCGCACCTCTCTTCAGGTGCCCCCCCAGATCTGAGGCTGCTGTTACCCTCGGGGCCTAGCTATCCACCCAGATGAAGTGCGCACCTCTCTTCAGGTGCCCGCCCAGATCTGAGGCTGTTGTTACCCTCGGGGCCTAGCTATCCACTGGGATGAAGTGCGCACCTCTCTTCAGGTGCCCGCCCAGATCTCAGGCTGCTGTTACCCTCGGGGCCTAGCTATCCACCCAGATGAAGTGCGCACCTCTCTTCAGGTGCCCCCCAGATCTCAGGCTGCTGTTACCCTCGGGGCCTAGCTATCCACTGGGATGAAGTGCGCACCTCTCTTCAGGTGCCCGCCCAGATCTCAGGCTGCTGTTACCCTCGGGGCCTAGCTATCCACCCAGATGAAGTGCGCACCTCTCTTCAGGTGCTCCCCCAGATCTCAGGCTGCTGTTACCCTCGGGGCCTAGCTATCCACCCAGATGAAGTGCGCACCCCTTTTTAGGTGCTCCCCCATATCTCAGGCTGCTGTTACCCTCGGGGCCTAGCTATCCACCCAGATGAAGTGCGCATCTCTCTTCAGGTGCTCCCCCAGATCTCAGGCTGCTGTTACCCTCGGGGACTAGCTATCCACCCAGATGAAGTACCTCTGTTCAGGTGCTCCCCCAAATCTGAGGCTGCTGTTACCCTCGGGGCCTAGCTATCCACTGGGATGAAGTGCGCACCTCTCTTCAGGTGCCCCCCCAGATCTGAGGCTGCTGTTACCCTCGGGGCCTAGCTATCCACCCAGATGAAGTGCGCACCTCTCTTCAGGTGCCCCCCCAGATCTGAGGCTGCTGTTACCCTGGGGGCCTAGCTATCCACCCAGATGAAGTGCACACCTCTCTTCAGGTGCTCCCCCAGATCTGAGGCTGCTGTTACCCTCGGGGCCAAGCTATCCACCCAGATGAAGTGCGCACCTCTCTTCAGGTGCCCCCCCAGATCTGAGGCTGCTGTTACCCTCGGGGCCAAGCTATCCACCCAGATGAAGTGCACACCTCTCTTCAGGTGCCCCCCCAGATCTGAGGCTGCTGTTACCCTCGGGGCCAAGCTATCCACCCAGATGAAGTGCACACCTCTCTTCAGGTGCCCCCCCAGATCTGAGGCTGCTGTTACCCTCGGGCCCTAGCTATCCACCCAGATGAAGTGACGTGTGTCATGTGATCCAATGAGCCATGTACAAAGGCGGCTTCTTCACCCGCCCTCTTCAAGGTTCACTCCGCTTGCTCCTTCGCGGGTCCTACTGCTACCCGCACAAGCCCCATGCTAGACCCTGACCCGTTATCAACATCTCCCGCGGTTGCTTTTGTAGAAATATCGTCTTCTACGTGTTTACCTGCCCGCTTTAACTTAAATGGCTGAATATACACCTTCCTGATGCTCCCTTAGCTGCGGAACCCGCATGGACCCCACGTCACCCCTCTACAAGTAGAGTATCCATTCCCCTCTCTGTCCTATGCAGCTCACTCCAGGGAGGCTGAAGACAACAGCATCTAACAGAGCGTCTCTTTCAAGATGACAGGACACAGCCACTTGTAGAATTTAGGAAGTTTATTAGGCAGCAAACAGCGACCCCTGTCGCATCCCAGCTCCCCAGCAGCTGCCAGCATCCCAAGCCTTAATAGAACTTCTTAAACACTTCATAACTGACATACAAGAGTTACAAATACAGTGAGTATTTGTTCATCATTTGGTGCATACACTGACTTCAAACAGCTTAGCACTTCAGGGTGCCACACTCCTCCTTACTGGCCTTTGCCGTACCCCTCCGCTCAACAGGTTCATTTCTTAACTCTCCTCGGTTCGGACAACGTGGCATAACCTTTCATCACCCTGTTACCCGGACACTCCCCCTCATGCACACCATCCTCCAATTTGTTTCCTTTTCATTCCTTTCATTATGTCTCCGAACATACAGAGCTTGACACTTCTACATCTTCTTATTCAAATTCCCATAATTCAACTCTAGATCCCTAGACTTGACCCCCCCTTCCTGCCCCCCCCCACAGTGCAGGACACTCTCCCCCTTCAAGTAGGCAGAACAGAGACTCACCTCTCCCAGAGTGTGGAGTGGTGCTATAATTCCACAACACATTTTTAACCTGACTCCTCCAACAAACCTCACTTGTCACCACCAGCCGGTGGCTTTCTCTCAACCTGCAGTTAAAGGGCCCCATTACACTCTTCCCCCTGGAATAGTATAGCGCGGTCCTATGCTTAATTCCCCTGATTTCCGGGAAAGACTCAAACTCTTGCAAAATAATTTGGGGACTACTATCGGTCAGTATGGAGGCAGGACAGCCCTCACGTCGGAACACATCCCCACACAAAGTAACCGCCTTCAACTCCTTTACTTCTCTCATAAATGCCACCACTGGTAATTGCGAGAAACAATGCATCACCACCACTGCATACCTTTCACCCATGCCCACCACTGCATACCTTTCACCCATGCCCACCACTGCATACCTTTCACCCATGCCCACCACTGCATACCTTTCACCCATGCCCACCACTGCATACCTTTCACCCATGCCCACCACTGCATACCTTTCACCCATGCCCCACTGCATACCTTTCACCCATGCCCAAACAGTCAAAGGACGACATATTTCCAGCACCATATTTCCCCATGCTCGCTCAGGAAAGGCTGTAGTTGATATGGGGTTTTCATCCCCTTGTTTCGGGTGATTAGGGTTCAAAATCATGCCCAGTGCTCGTTCTTCCTTCTACTCCAACTACGATCTTCCCTTCTCAACCACATAAATCTTTTGCATCGCCTTCCCGTCGTTAAACTCCACTTCTGCATGGAAATATCCTAAAACTGCCAATTTGTCACTCTAATACCCTTTGGATTCAACATCTGGGGAACACAATTCACACACACACCTCCAATCCTTCCCATATCTAATTATGAATGATGGTAAACGGTGAGCATGAATCAGCCCACATATGTACCTCTTTGCCCTTCACCTTTAAGTTCACATTTCGGCGGGCGATACTCCTCACTGGTTGGCTGACCCGTAAGTTGTGGTTCCTTCTCACTCACCACCATCACTTCAGTCACTCATCTCTCGATTCCAAATCCATCTCGTTCCCTGGTACTCCTTGTCCATTCACTAAATTCACAGCTCTCCTGGACTTTAAGTTGTGCATCATCTTGCACACTCTGGACAAGTGACCCATCTTTTTACATTTGAAACACCTGCTCTCAGCAGCAGGATAATTGATTGCCTCAGCTGTGTGCCGCTCAGTACCACGCGTATAACACACTCCTTTTCTCAACATTTAAGTTTTCCCTTTTTTCTTCTCTCCGTCGTTACCCCTTCACAAGGATTTTGTAGTAATGACACCGAGACTGGAATCACTTAAAGAACAGCTTTATTGATGTAAGCCCTTAACACCAGAAACGGAGCATCGACCAACATCGCCAGCCAAGCTCCAACTGACTCCCAACTGTCGCTCGTGGAACATACAAGCATGAACATTCCACGAGCTAGGCACGCGGGGCCGGACGCAGCCAAGCCCGGTGGAAACACTAAGCCCGTTACAACACACCCCCCTCCCTTCTACCCAAAAAGTGAAGCAAAGGTGCAAAACAGTGAAAGAAAGGAAGGAACAGCATTACAGGGTGAGGAGAGACAAAGATGAGGAAGTGGACAAAATGTCAGGTGAGTACATAATCAGCCAAATAGCAAGGCGGTCTGCGCGACCGACAGGGGCGGGAATGCTCCAGCCCCGAAGATGGGGAAGAATTGCTGGGAAGCGAACTGGGAGCGACACCTGAGCCATCATCACAACTTCCTGCCAAATAGTTGCCTCTAAGGTCAGCATCGCTCATGAGCCAGAAGCCACTGGCACTGTTGTCGTAACTACTGCTGAGGGACACAGCTGCTTTGGCTCCCCAGTCACTTCCTTTGCTATACAACGCTACCATGCACTTGTTCCACTTGTTGCCATTGTCAAGCAAGACATAGTTGTTGAAAGCCTGCTTCACTCTAAAGGGCCCCCAGAACTTGGACAGCCCCTTGCCGGGTCTTCCGTGTTTTACTTTTACCCAGTCACCTGCGCATACACTCTTAGCGTTGGGGCTGCCACTGTTACCCTTTGTGGCTGTTGACTTGGGAGAAACAAGCCAGGTGGGTAAGAGTTTTGTGCCCGGCTTTCTACCACGCATTTCCTCAAAATGGGAAAAACCAGTAACACTATTCGCAGTAGTGCGATGCGCCCAAACCATTTCATCAACCATTTCTCTCATGCTCTTTCCACTCTGGATGGCCATGGAGATGGTGTCCTTAATCAGGCGATTAGCCGGTTCCACCATGCCGTTGGCCTGGGGGTTGTAAAGTGCAGTGGGGTGATGAGAGATACCACACTTAACTAGAAAATCTCTAATTTCGTGCGAAACAAGTTGGGTTCCATTATCCGTGATGAGGATACGGGGAAGACCCTCCTCTTGAAACACAAGCTTGAGCTGCTCAATGGTCTTGCGAGTCGTCACATCAGATATAATACGTACAATCAGCCATTTGGAGTGGACATCGGCCATAACCAAAGCATTCCTTAACCTCTCCTCCACACCATGCATGGGCACAATGAAGTCTAAACAAACTGTACTCCATGGTTGCCCACGATCCTCAATGTGCTCAAAAGAGGTCTGAGCACCAGTCTTGAGTCTTTTTTCACTCTCCAAGCATACCTCACAATTGATTATCCAATTAGTAACCTGCTCATCCATGCATGGCCACCAAAAATTCTCACGCACTCGCTTCTTGGTCATGGTTTGTCCAAGATGTCCCTCATGGGCAAGACTTATAATCTTTGGCCTTAAGCCACATGGAGGTACGAATTTGTCATTCGTCATCAAATCCTTGGATTCACTAACGCTCAGCTCATCCAAAATCTTAATGAAGGGTCTAACCAAAGGGGTTACAGTGCTTTCACGTCTACCACCTGAGATTAGCATGCACTCCACATCCTTGAGGGTAGAGTCTTGATCCATACACTTGTACCACTGCTCTGCCGAAAATGCTCCATCAACACATCCTCCACATGGCACAAGGAGGCTACGGCTCCATCCTCTCCCCCATTGGGACTATCACTGAGACCACTCTTACTCTTGAGGGACAAACGAGACAAGCAGTCAGCTTGTGCATTTTTCCAGCCAGGAATGTGAGATACACTGTACCTATATTCCTGGAGCCAAGAGGCAAGTCTGGCTAATCTGGCTGAGCCTTTACCGGCTCCTCCTGGACGTAGCATTTTAATCAAGGGCTTGTGGTCTGTACGAATACAGAAATCAAGGCCCCACAAGAAGGTCCTGAAATGTTCAACCGACCAGGCAGCAGCCAGCGCTTCACGCTCGATGACCGAATAGTTACACTCACACTCGGACAAGGAGGGTGAGGCAAACGCTACTGTTCTCTCACACCCAGAATGGACTTGAGACAGGACAGCTCCCAGTCCACATGCACTTGCGTCAACAGTGAGAAACGTGGACAGGTGGGTGTCAAAAGGTGCAAGGACACCAGCTTCGCAGATGTCCTTCTTGATAATGTCAAAAGCACACTGTTGAGCATCACTCCAGGTAAAGGAACACCCCTTCCTCAATAACAACCTTAGGGCCTCAGTTTTAGTGGCAAAACAGTTGACAAACTTTGCGTAATACTCTATTAAGCCCACGAAAGACCGTAACTGGTCCTTGTAGAGGGGAATGGGTGCGTCGCGGATGGCTTCAATGAGGTCAACTTTGGGGCGAACACCCTGCCCAGAGATAGAATGGCCAAGGTATTCGATCTCCTCCACCAAGAACTTGCACTTTTCTTTCCTCAGGGTAAGACCAGCCTCCCTCAATCTGCCCAGAACTTCTCTCAAATTTTTGTTGTGCATCTGAACAGACTCTCCAAACACAAGAATGTCGTCTTGAAAATACTTTACATGTTCAAGACCCCTCAACACCTCAGATATGACTCGCTGAAAAACACTGGCAGCGGAAGACAACCCAAAAGGCAGCCTTTTGAATCTAAAAGTGCCCTCCATGGTGATGAACGTTGTGAGGTCTTTGGACTCATCATGTAACTTTATTTGGTGATAAGCACTTTTCAAATCAAGTTTTGAAAAGTACTTACCGCCCTTAAGCAATAGTAACAGTTCATTAATGTTGGGAAGGGGAAAGGTGTCGGTGACAACATGCTGGTTCAAACTGCGAAGGTCCACACAGAACCTTAGCTTGCCATCACTCTTCTTGGTGATGACCACCGGAGAGACCCATTCACTTGCCTCAACTGGTTCTATGACGCCATCTTTGAGCATGTCATTCAACATTTTTTTTTACTTCTTCCCTCACAATGACAGGGACCCTCCTCAACTTATGCTTGGTGGGGATGGTACCTTCCTTTAAGATGATCTTATGGGTATACCCCTTCAACTCGCCAAGCCCCTTTCCAAAAAACGTCATCCATCTCTCTCAAAACTTCTTCAGTGGATGCGTTAGCCAAGCACAAGACTTGTCCCTCAGCATGGGGATCGATGACGATGTGAAGGTCAAATTGATGCCCCAACCCAAGATAGGGGGCCCATCCTCCGCTACATAAACCTTGCCCACCACCTGTCTGGACTTGAATACGATGGGAGCAGTAAAGAAACCCAGCACATCAATAGACTCGCCCTGATACTCGCCCTAGGATTGATGTCCCTAGGCAGGAGAGTAATCAGTGGCCACTCTTTTTTCCACAACCACTTAGGTACGATGGTGTATAGAGACCCACAGTCCACCATCAGTTCCACTTGTTTTCCCTGGATTTCGAAGAAAGCTTTTGGTCGGTGCCTTTTACCATCTGCACCACTGCTGGAAAGGACCATTAACACTCGTTCTTCTACGTCCCCGTCTGTACTTGAGTCCTCGGTGACTGCAACTCTGGATCTGGCTGAAGCTTTGCACATCCGGGCGTAGTGTCCCCTGTGTCCACACTTCCTGCAGTCTTGTTTGGATGCAAAGCACCACTTGGAATCACTGGCATGGAACGAACTACCACACCTAAAGCATCCCCTGGACTTTGCTCCTCTCTGTAGCCTTGGATTTGACTTGTCAGTGGTAAACTTCGTTGCTGAATCCTTTTTCCCAACCGCAGCCACATCATCCATTGCACAGTCTTTCTTGCTCATGGCGAGCATGCATCGCTCTGACTCCTCAACCACTTTGGCAATGGAGATGGCATCCTTCAAAGTAGGGTTTTTTGCAGCCCACAGTCGTTCTTGTGCCTTCTTGCTATGGCAGTGAACAATCAACTGGTCGCGAATGAGTTCATCTGCCATTTGTCCAAAGTTGCACTTAATGGACAATTCGCGTAAAGCAGATACCAACTCATCCATGAACTCGTCAGTCCTTTGTGGTCTGGTATAGAATTTATAACGTGATAACACAATGTTCTCTTCTTTAGCAAATCTCTTCTCAAGGCGTTGCTTGGCTTCTGAGAAAACATCCTCTATGGGTTGATTGTTATTCCCAAGCATCTGTGGTAAATACTTGAAAATGCGATGTGCCTCTTTTCCAATCGTTCCAAGCAGAAGTGCTTTTTTCCTTTCTGGCGAAAATTCAAGCCCATCTAGAGCAACAATGTAGTTCTCAAAAAGGTCAATCCACTCCTTCCACAGCATTGTTGGTTGACCTGGCTGGGCAAGGAAGGATGGTGGAATAACTATGGATGAGACTGCCATGTTGAAAAAGGACGTGCAATCCAAGGCACTACAGCTAAATTAATGAAACAACACCAACAATGTTAATAAATGAAGAGACAGTGCCAGAATAGAGTCTGCTAGCTGGGACCAAAGCAGGAACTCGTTAACTATCTTGGTTCAGCAAAATTAAAACAAAATAGTCAAATGTGCAGGCTTGTAGTTCTTGTAGCAGCCAGCAGGGGTCCCACACAATTTCACGAGCCTGTTCCCAGATCAATCACATGACTGACTCCTTCTACACAGGAAATGGAGACGCTGAAAGCCTGCAGTGAGGAGCACACTGAAAGGATTCTTCCGAATATTCAGATGAAAACTGCGCTGTTAACTCAAACTCTGTGCGCTGTGGTATTAATCCCTCGACGATTATTCGCCCCTATTAACACAGCACGCAAAGATAGCGTCCTTAACTGCAGCACCTCTCTTTGTAGAATAATCTGCGTAAGCTCCACAAACGCCGTAGGCTCTCTCCTCTTTTCAAACTTGTAATTTCCCAGACCCGGCTTCCCTTATACCTCACCTCACAATCCGTGAGAGATCACAGCACGGACACGACAGTGGTTGTCCGCCCGCTTCCCTTCCGTCGCTCGATGCTCACTGCTTGCGCTCTTCCATCGTCACGGCAAGCTCACCTCCACACAGCGTTTACCAGCTGTCATCGGAAGGGTTCCTCTCAGTGGGTTACGACGGGGCTGCCTCGCACCGCCAACTTCGACGCCTCCGATCTGTTGTGGTGTCACTACATTTGGCTGGCGATCATCGCCAAAAGATGTAGTAATGACACCGAGACTGGAATCACTTAAAGAACAGCTTTATTGATGTAAGCCCTTAACACCAGAAACGGAGCGTCGACCAACATCGCCAGCCAAGCTCCAACTGACTCCCAACTGTCGCTCGTGGAACATACAAGCATGAACAGTCCACAAGCTAGGCACGCGGGGCCGGACGCAGACAAGCCCGGGGGAAACACTAAGCCCGTTACAACAGATTTCTTCACCATGTTCTCATCACATGCCTTCTCCAATTCACCTGCTCCCTTAACAGCAGCACCTCCCAATTCTTTGACCTAGCAAGAGGTATTTTCCATATGCCTAGTCACTTCAGTGGACTTATCTAAAGTAGGGTCTTTCAATCCCAATAGTTTCTCTTGGATTTTAATATTGGTTGTCCTGTTAATCATTTGATCTCTAATAATTTAATCACAGAAATCTCAGAATAGACATGAAACGGCCAAACTTCTCAGGACTGCTACAGACTGCTCATGAGTTTCCCCTTGCAATTGTGCGGGGGAAAATAACTTGTGTCTTTTGACCACAATGCTAATTTTCGTGCCAAAATTCTCTTCCAAGCCTCTCATCACAGTTTTGTACTCATCATCCTCCTCCGCATCAGACCCCTCGTCTGCATTTCCCCCTTCCAATACTGGTCTAGGCAGAGTCTTGAGAACCTCTTTCTGCCTTCCAGCCTCAAACTATTTTTCAAAATGGGCAATTTTCTTTTGGCAACAAAAACATCTTCCATATAGCCTCCAAATAGGTTTCAAAAATGTCCTTCCAGTCATCCCATTCCATACATGGAAGCCCTGGATCTTGTAAAAAGACTGGCGGTGCAGGTATTGATTGAGTTGTCATGAATGAACACCCAAGACAGTATTTTCCTTACGTGAAATATTCCACTCCCAGCACAATACAACTTATACGGATAAGGGAACAGTACGTAGAAGTTTGCAAAGAAAATTATGACGTATTAGCAAGTGCACACCAGCTCCTATGACGCATCGGCAAGCACACTCAAGCTTCCGCACCCGATATCTCCTCACCACTGATTTCACAGGCGTGTATCAAAGGTACTGTAAGTATTGTATTGTTGAGAAGACAACGCTTAACAAAGTTACACAAATTCACACTCCACGGTGCTATTGCGCCAACACAAGTATAATAATGGAGTGTGTATGCTGTAATACAAGTATGACTGTATACTGCCAGATAGTTTTTTTAACAAGTGCTCACCAGCAACGCCTATTCACGCAGCATGCAATACTAATTAAAACTGTGCGCATCAGCTGCTTTTCTCCTCTAGCTGCGCGCATAAGCAACTTCTGCTTCTCAACTACCACAGCTGTGCGCATCAGCAACAGCCCAACTTCACCTAGTGGCGGGCGTTGGTAGTGTGTAGAACAACTGTTCTTATTGGTTAAAGGTTTATGCCAATGCTCTTTCATAACCTTTCTAGCACACTATTGCTACACTTCCCACAGTCACCTGGGCTACTTCTGCTTAGCCTTCCAGCTGTTTCAGGTTTCCCAGTGTCCACTTCCTACGTAGATTACTGCATCCACTAGGATTCCCTGACAGAACAAGGAAGGGGCGGGGCAACCTTTCATCCAACAAACTTTGCTAATGCATTTTGCTTTCTCCTAAGTCACAGTCGGAAGGACATTGTTGTGCTGCACATGGTAGGATGTTCCTTCTCCTTGTGTGTTCCCTGCACTGTCCCACTTGCCATTAGAGGCTAAATTATACCTTAAATCGCGTTTGCCTTCTTTCAGAGATCTCGCTGCCTCCTCTGTCTCCGACGGCGTATGATGCTGACCCTGCCGAGTGCCACTTGGCATCCAAGCAGTTCTTCGTAATCAGGCAGGGCACGCACAAGCTGCGCTTTAGATGGGTAAACCCCATTGCAGCTCTCACGAAAATCAGTGCCCGGCCCTTAATTATGGTGAATGCAGGGCTCTCGTTTACTATACTTCCCAACGAGGCACCAGTGGTGCTCCACGCACATGCAAGTCTTATGCATTTTGCCTCACACACCCTTTCAGACTGCCAACAACCCGGACTCACGCGCTCCACTCTTCTCTGAGGTTCGATAATGCCTCTGATAATAGCGCATCATGCAGGCCTCACGTGTTCCCTTGAGGCTTGATTATGTCTCCGAAAACAGCGCTATGCATGGGCATGCAGCAGGGTCGGTGGGTAAGTCGGGCACTCGGGCAATGGCCGAGGTATTCGAGTTCCTGCTGTGGGCCGCTTTTTTGGGCAGCCTGGGGGCGATTTGGGCGGTGTCTGTGTTATTCGGATACCGCCAGTGGCCCAGTGGGTGCCTGAGTGGCCTTTCTGGAGGCAGATGGGCCTCTGTTACCTCTGTTTTGCCAGCAGGGCGGAGGAGTCACTCCCTTCCCCTTGCTGGGCCGTCCCATTAATATATGCAGATTGAGCGGGGGCAGGGGCCTGAGCAGAAGTGCTCTCACTTGAATTCATGTGTGGTTCACCAGTGTGAACTAATCCATGCATTTTTTTAATGTTAGTGTAGTTAAGAAAACATTCCTCTGTCAGAGACCCTCGCCCCCTTCTTTTCATAAAACTTTGCAGAAGCAGTGTTTTGCAGAAAGGCAATGTGCAAATCTTGGCCCCTTTTTGGGTCTTGCCTGAGCCAGCGCGCATGCGCTGCTCTGCGAGGCATTTTCTAAGGGCTTTTAAATTCCAAACACGCTTGTGCGTGTGCTTGGAAGTTATCACTTGCTATTGGGCTTTGCGTGCTGTCTTTCTAAGAAAGACAGCACGCAATTGGCCCAAGGGGGGTGCATGTCCCGCCTTCTCTGTTCTGTGGCCTAGGGTCCGCGGGAGCGAGCATGAGCGCCATATGTTTCCAATTATCGCGCCGCGTCTCGCGCGCGATAATTGGAAACATATGGGCAAACGCGGCGCTTTCACTTTCACCGCGGCGGGCACAAGCGCTCTCGCGCGCGCACCACTTCCGGGCTTGTTTTGAGTGTCTTGTGACCGGGCTTGGAAGCTGTTGATGTTCTCTGCGACTGGTGCACAATCGATGAACCCCCCCCCCCATGCATTGTGAAGAATACAGAATGCACAGTGCGCAATCCTGAGCAGCTTCTCCCTAGCAAATTGTGCACGATCCTGAGCAGTCTTCTTCCTACATAATTGTGCACAATCCTGAGCAGCCTCTCTATACCGAAGTATGTACAGTCCTGAGCAGTGTTCTCCCTACCTAATTGTGCACAATCCTGAGCAGGCTTCTTTCTCCCTACCAAATTGTGCGAAATTCTGAATAGTTTTCACCCATCTAATTGTGCGCAATCCAAAGCAATCTTCTCCCTACCTGTGTACAATCCTGAGCAGTCGGCCCGCTATGTTAGGTGCACAATCCTGAGCAGTCAGTCTGCTATGTTAGGTGCACAATCCTGATACGTCAGTTTGCTGTTTCGTGCACACTCCTGAGCAGTTCGCCCCCAGTGTTCCGTGCACAATCTTGAGCAGTCAGCTCTCGTGGGCAACCCAAGGGTTCCACCCATGTTCAATGCACCGTCCTGACCAGTGAAGCCCCCCCCTCCGCCCGGCCCCTATGCACAGTCCCGAGCAGGCACCTACTGCCCCGTTCATTGCTGATTCCTTAAAAGCCAATCCCCAGTGTTCATTACACAATCCTGAGCAGTCTACCCAGTCCTGCGCAGTAAGCCCACCTCCACATTCAGTGCACAATTCCAAGCAGTACACCCCTCCCCGTATTCGGTGCACAGCCCTGCTCAGTTGGCGCCGGCGTTCACTGCATAGATGCCGAGGGCTGTTTATTTTCTGAGGGTCGCTGCAAAGACCTGATTGAATCTGGAAGAGATTGAATAAATCCGTATTCCAATTGAAAGGCACAACGTCCCCCACCCGCCCTTGCCCCCAGGGTACACGTTCCCAAAGCCCCGCATGTGTCAGGCAACCAACCGGTGTGGAATTCTATATCCCGCCACCTCGGCTTCCCTTTCCGCGGATCGGATTTCGCTCGTAGCCCTGGAAATCTGCAGGATTTATTTGCTGGTTTCATTCGCAGGAATGCAGCGCCAGGGCAGTTGTACTCTGTAATAACTCACAGAGATTCGTGAAATAGATTTGACTCCATATGAGGCCTTTCGGCTGAGGGCTGCGAGCTCCTAATATTGCATGCAGGCAATGAAACGGCATCATAGTCTGTAAATAGTTATTAACCCGGAGGGGATTGCGTCACGTCACGCTGACCCGCGAGGGGAGCCGCCTGCGCGCGGACACGGTGTCACCGGGGAGGCTAGCGGTCTCTGCGCCGGCATTAACGCCCTCTCCTGCTATGTATGGCGTCCATGCCCCTGCACCGTTTCTGCACTACTCCGCACTGTGCCCGCACTACTGCCAAACAATGACCCACTCTTCACAGTGTACCCACTACACCCACCCATGCACTGTATAGTGCGATTGCTACTCTTTCCTCAGCACTGTATGTAAAGTGCCCACGCCATTGCCAAGCCCCGAATCCCCCTCAGTGTGCAGTGTAAGTACTCCTGCACCCGTATTTCTCTATCATCTTTACTGTATGATGCCTGCACCGTTACTACACCACCCCCTCGTCCTTGTATAATGTCGTCTAGAGTTAACTCCTCCTGGGCTGTGGGTTCCAACACCCCTGCATGTTCCTCCACGACTCCGTGCACTATCTGTTGCTGCACCCTGAAACAAGCATTGACTTCCCCTGCACTGTATAGGGCTAGAACCCCTGCACTGTTACTGTACCACCTGCGTACTGTATAGTGCCAGCACTGCATGGTGTCAGCGTCCTTTCCCCATTACTACAGTATCACCTTTACTCTGTGATCCCAGAACCCACTCATCATTAGTGACTTCCCCCACTGCATTGCATGGTGCCAGTGCCGTGCCAGTACCATGCTACCCCTGCACTGTAGATGCCATGATGATCGCTGCCACATCACTCCACTACCCATGCACTGTATGGGGCCAGCGATGGAAGATGCCAACATCTGGCTCGGTTCGTCATTCAGGTGGCCCTAACACCCCCCTCACGTGCACCCTTTGTGCCAGGACGTGTTACCCAAGCCACCATGCGCTGCCCCACGGCCCATGCGGGCTCACGTCTTCCTTCATTATGAGAGTAGCGTTTGGCTGTGCAAACATCTGGGAGGGCTGGTCTTGAACCCACTACCACCACGTCAGCGCCTACAAACACCTCCTCTCCCCAAGCGCTCTCTCGTTGGCGTGTGCCCGGAACCATTGAACTGCGCGCGGACGAGCAACAACCTCTCTGGGCTGACTGACTTTAACCCCAGAGCTTAAAACCCTAGAATGTAGGTTTACTGTATACCCCTGTAGCACGATGACACATTGGTTCCAGTCCTAGGCTTTCCTTTACCAGACCACTGCATTCCGGGAGTTGTAGTCTTGGTTTACAGCGCTGAGGGCAATGACTTGTAAAAGGCGCGTTCAGGTTTGGGAGAGTTGTGCCCTTGTGACGATAACCTTATTCTAGTACCATTATTGAATGTTCTGGAAGGCACCGCCATGAGGTAAATGTTACGCTACCACCCTCTCCCCCCCCCCCCCGAATCCTTGAATTAATCTCAGCCAGTGGTCACATCTCTGGGCCGCACACCGGTCCACCATGCCATCTCAAGCGGGACTCGGCCATGTGCAAATCTGTCGGGATCCGGTAGGAACAGTGCCCCTGAGTGTCATGGCACAGGGAGCACAGGAGCCACGTCTGGGCACACGCCTCACACTCGGGGCATTGCCTTTTCAGAGGGGGTCGGAGGAGGGGGGGTGACTGACAGTACAGGGCATGGAGAAGTTAGTGGTATTTATTGTCTCGGTCCCTGAACTGATGCCCTCACCTTCACATCCATTCTGTAATTTAACCGGGGCCGATAACTAACATTATTGACTGGCTGCTGGCAGGAATCTGTCCAGAGGTGGAATCTGATACTTTCCGATTTGTTACAAGATGTGTACTGGGGCCCTGCCTACAAAGGTGTCATTTTCTATCGACTACAAACTAAAAAAAGCAGAAGAAATAATACTGGTTGTTCTGCATTCCTTTCTGGTTCTCTTTTACATTTGTAGCACATTCTTTCCTGCATTTGTATAGGCCTCTTATTACATTCGTTCTCTCTTTTTTTATTTTCTTATTACATTCTGTGCTACATTCTGGTACTTTTGATATATTTGCATATATTTTGTTTTTGGTTTTAGTTCTGGGTTACCCGATTACACAGCTCTAATTATATTCAAAGGCAAAATCCACACACAATAAAACACGTACAACTTCACCGGCAAAGCCGCCTTCTCAGAATATTATCATTCACTGTACATAAAACATGACCTATGCAAAGAAAAATACTAGTAAATGCCACCTTAGTAAACTGTGCAATTCAGAATATTACCTCCAAATGCAAGCATCTGTCAGCAGTTTGGTATGCCATTCACAGCGGTGATGTCAGACATGCTTACTCAAGCTTTTGTTTTATTTTCGTAATAACATCGAATGGCATTAATGGCAATGTGCTTTCTTATACCAAGTTCACGCCAGACGACTTTATGGAGGTGTTTAAGGATCTCGGCTTCCTATAGGCTAATGCCATCGCTTAATTTCGTTCCGGACTGTTTTATAGCGGGGACTCAGCCCCATATCATGAGAGTGCCCGTCAGCCCGTGTGGGGCTGTTTCTTCATAAAGCACCAAAGCACGCAGATACTCGTAGTTTCACGTTTTGTTTTTAACCTTAAAAGTATGGGACTGACACCAGAGCTGGTAAAAAGCTACTATGATGGCAATAGCCAGGTGACAGGTCTGTCTTCTTGGTGTTGTGTTTGTTTGTGGATGAAATTTCCTAGGTTCAGAGGTGGTGTCTTTTCCGCCTGAATCCATGTTGTATTTCAACGTCCCTCCTTCACATGGCGTGCAATCGGTGCCCAACGCGTAGCGCCTTCTTTCTCAGTCTAGTGTGGTTCCTAGCAACTTACCCCTCACAATTGAGCCCCCGAGTCTTCAAGGGTGTTGTTCACCACAGTTCTTTAAACGGCAGGTCGCTCAACTGCAGTGCTTATCTCTTCAGCGACCGACGGCTGCGGCTTGAAGGTTTTTAATGGGCCTCTTCGTATTTATAATAAAACATATAGACCAGGAGATGCTATCTTTCAATAGAGACAATATTTAAAATGAATTTGCCAGCAGTGCAAGTACAAAAAAACTAGAAGACATTTTTATGTTAAAATCTTTTTTTAATCAGGTTTTTCAGTTGTATATAATGTCGTCTTCGTTTGTATAAAGGTAACAAAAATGCTTAACACTTTATATTATAACTTTTCAACATAATGCACAGCAGCCACAATGCTCTACAACATAGCCAAAAGTTCTGGCTAAACACATAAGGTCCCAAAGGCAAGACCTATTGGCTATGCCAATGCTTGTTTTTAGTGTGCCCGGGCCGATTTTTGATCCCAATCCAACCCTGGCATGCGGAACCACGCGTGCTGTTCAAGACCCAACACTACGGGCAGCGCTAGTACCAACTTATTCCTCTTGAGCCCTCCACATTCCTTTCCAATCGCTTGCCCAATGCTCCTCGTGCAGCTCTCAGGTGTAAACATTCCAACCAGCCTTTTCTTTTCTGCGCTCGTGCAGCTTTCAAGCACTCCAGCCCGCCTTTCCTCACGCGGAATCACGTCTCACATTCACCAGTCACCGCAGTTTGGGAATAAACTCACCAGTCTATTCTGATTTGTCCACGCCTACAGTCTTCCTTTTGAAGGCCATAACACAGTCTAACTGGATGCAGAATTCCTAAAAAAAACATTGTTTTGGGACCAGGGGCGTATGTTCTTCATAGCAAGACAGCTGTTCAACAGATACCTCCTCCACTGTGCCCTTCCCTTAGCATCCCATCCTCGTCGCCACTTTTGAGATGACAGGACACAGCCACTTGTAGAAATAAGGAGGTTTATTATACAACGACCCCTGTCACATCCCAGCTCATCAGAAACTGCCAGGGAGTAGGTCCATTCCTGCCCAGGCCCGGTGCTGTGTCAGTGACTCACAAATAAAGTGTATGTGCTATAACTTTTTACTCTTCGTAAAATAAATGAAATACTGGTCCCTCAAAGACATAGACCGAGGTGAGCGAGAAAATCGAGAAAGAAGGAAGAGGAGAAAGCTCGGAAAACAGAGAAAAGGGAGGTGTGCAGAGATGGGAAACAACCTGCAATATTGAGATAAGGAGACAGGAAGGGTGTGGTGTTGGAGAAAGAGTATTGTGTGGAATCAAGACTTGGTGGTCTTAGCATTCGGCAAGAAGAAAGGCTTTGGGCATAAGGTCATCCAACAAGACTTCCCAAAATACTGCGGTCCGGGCTAAATTGACACAACCTTTCATACACTTTGAGACCAGTGACCTTGTTTTTGCAGGAGCACCCTGGAGGAAGCGCCTGAGGGGACCCAGATGTGCAACAAACTCACACTGATGTTTAGGATTCACAAAGATAATGCTGTCCCAAAAAAGCATGAACTTGTTCCAGATGACACAGTTGGTTGGATTGGTGGAGCCGGGATCCGGCATCCTGCTTCCGGTGCCGGCACCTTAACCCCCCGGCTGTTATTGGAGGAGTTCATCGTGACTGGCATTCGGTGCCAATTCAAGCCTCCCTGGTAAAGACACGCACAGAGGGCTCATGACCAAGTAACTCTCAAGTGACGCACTGGTGTGCAGCGGTTCGAAGACCCCTTCGGTGCGCCTGGCCTATTTTTAGAGAAGTGTCTGTCAGGGGAGATTTCAGTTAATAGGAAACTTGTAGAGATACTTTCCCGGAAAGTGATACTACACCGAGGGCATAGCAAGTGAGCGTGAACTGGAGGACGGTTAAAAATAAACTGCCCAGCTGGCATCGTGCCCGGCGTGTTTCCGACCGGGCACGGTTTGCCAAAGGCATTTACACCCTGCCCAGTTTAACTCTACTGTGATAGGCCAGTGGAGGATTACTTAAAAAAAAAAAAAAAAAGTAGAACTGTAAATGAGTCATTCGAAAACAACTAAAAGACAAAAATATAAAATGAGTAAGTACAATGTTTTATTGATGGATAATTAAAACCATGACAGCACACAGAGTTGTAACCAAACAGTACTTCTCACTTAAAAACAAAACTCCCCAAAAACATCCTCATTTGGGAGTCTTTGTGAGCATGAAAGGGGGTTGTGGGTGTAACCCCCCTGCTCACGATGTCCGCTTCCTTCAGTTTAGCAGTAGTAGGTACAATCTGGGTCTTTAAATATTGTGTAGTTTCTCCTTAAGTTGCCAACACCGGCTGCTTTCCCTCGCCTCGTCGTCACTTCCGGTATGTTTGTTCAGTAGTTGGCCTGTGCCTGCCTTTAAAAAGCTGCCTGACCACTGCTCTCGACATAGACTTCCATGTGGCATCAGTTTACCCATTTGGCATGTTTGTTTTGTGCATTATTTTTCTCTGGTCTTCTCTGATTTCAAACATATTTTTGGTTTCCTTGCCCGCATTGCCCAAAATGCCTCTCTGACTTGGTTGGGGCTTTGTAGCTGCCTGGATGTTTTAGTCTCCTCAGAGCCCCCTCCACATTAGACATCCTGTATGTAAGAAACTGGGCCTTTGATGCCGATGCCGATGCCCCCCCACACACTTTTTGCCCACTTTTTAGCTACTAGATGCTGATTTATGACTCTGACAGTGCACTGAGGCCTGCTAACCAGAACTCAGTGCCCCGGCTCCTTCCTTAAATCAAAGTGATGTCTGATTGTCTCACAATTGGCCAAGGTCTTTAGCAGCCCTGTAAGTCCCTAAAAAAGGTACCCTCTGTACCTAGATCAGTGGTACTAAAGAGGGATCCTAAGGGCTGCAGCATATCTTAAGCCACCCTAAGGGACCCGCACAAATTCCACCCAGACTATCACTGACAACAAGGTGGTCCCCCCACCCCTCCAGCTCCCCCCCACGTAAGCCTTTACAAGGTGGATGCCCCCCCCGTCCACGTGGGATATCAACTGGAAGCAGAAGAGAAACCATGAAACAGCACGACACCTGCAGACTAAATTATAAACGCCAGCTAGTTACAATTCTAATTTTCCCGCCTATCTCTCCCGCCTTCTATATCTCGCTACCAGGTGCTGAGCCCAAAGACGAGGTAAGAGCATCTCTCGGGTCACTCACGCACAGCATCAAAACACTTCCCACATAGGATGACAACAAATGCAAGACCACCCAACCACACACACTTCCACTGTGTAGCATGCTACCTGTTCATTTATGCGCTTCGGCAACCAACAACAAGGTTAGAAGCGCTATAAAAATCCTTCAATACAGTACTATGCCTGCTCTGTTTCTTATATGTGAAGAACAAGCCATTGTGGTCTCAAATTCACGTGCTAAGCCTTGAACTGAGCCTGTCAGGTGGTTAAAAGCTATCACAGCAGGAGAGGAGTAAAGTACAGGTGTAAATCGGTGATCCTCAAACTACTGCCGTGGTCGTCTTCGTAGGGGGCTCGAATGGACGTCAAGGGACACGAGGCTCTGGGCAGATGGATGGTATTTCACAAGGGACATATTGATTTTAAAGTTATAGTAACCGTTTCATTTTTTTGGGAGTCGGAGGACTTTACAAAAACTGAACAGTGTTTAGCATAACCCTTTGATTACTACGAGTCTAAATTAATAATTTTCCACTTTACGAAATAGGAAAATGGTGTAATTAATTACTCAGTTAATCCGATTTTTAAAATCTCCAGCTTGTTGAAGTAATTTCCACTCCAAAAATCAGTTCCAGAATTTTTATCCTGCTGTTTTCAAAAAAACAAATTTACAGAAGTCCTAAATTTTGCAAAAAGTTCAGCAGAATGTAATATAATCCTCAAGATCAAAGTCCTACCGTTTGACCCCCTCCCAGTTTCAGACTGAAGCTTGTTCGTCCTGCGCATGCTCCCAAAGAAGCGCTTTGGGGCGCTGACGAGGCCCCTTAGTGACAGTGGATGTAGAGGTGGACATCTGTCAATCACAAAATGGACGCGAACTCACTTGCCATACAATGATAAACACGACAGACCATAGTTTTTAAAATTAGCATGTATATTTTTACAGTCACCATTATTAATCAATCGGTTGTCATCTATTCTGTGTAGTAAGTATGTAAAGGTGGAGAAGTAATGCATTTAAATTGGAGTTCTCTGTTTATTTATTTATAAAGTTTTATATAGCGAAACTTGACCTTAGACTGCAATAGTCTTCAAACTGTGGGGCGCGCCCCCCTGGGGGGGGCGTGGATGGGTTCCCAGGGGGGCCAAAGGCCTCTGCAAGTACATGCAAATGAAGATGGCCTGGAAGTGTGGCGATGTTTATTTGCTGCATTTCCAGGCTGTCTTCATTTACGTGGGCCCAGTCTGGAGTCTTATCTCTGTCACGCCCGAGTTTTTGACAGGTCTTTAAAGACCATTTGCATACCTTTGTAAACTGATTACCAAGGTTTAGTTTTTTTTCTGTTTCCAGTATCTCCTGGGCCCCCACTCTGCCTATTCCTTACATTTGTATTTTACATTTACTGATGTAGTGTGAAAATGCATTTCATGAAAAGTAATATAAAGTAGGGTTGCCAATAGAAAAAAATGCCAGCCATGTGTGTTTAACCCCTTCCGTGCGCCCGTCGGCCAACGGCCGTCGCGAGCACTACCTCCGTAGTGCTGCGCACGTCCGTTGGCCGACGCGGCCCCGCTCACTCAATAAAACCGCTGCACCGCGGCGGAATTGCCGCCGCGGTTAAAGAGCCCGCAAAGACCTTGTCTTGACACTAAATAGGGTTATAAATAAAAAAGTATGTATTCATTTGTAATGTGACTTTTCTGTCTTTGTTCCCTTTAATTATCAGTCATGGATCATTCAGGCAGCCATAGAACACAATTAAAAGTGCTTTCTATTTATATTTGCGGTTCGAAGTACACACAGATAAGTGCTGAAAATAAGGCTTTAGGTGACTGTTTATTTTTGTACCGTCTGCGGCATCAATTTAATGAGCTCACAATCCGAATCATAAGACTGGAAGTTTGTTGCAGGATCAGCACATTATTTATTTCCTTCACCCTCGATCCCTGATTAATGCCATAATAGCAACGGTTTAACTTATATCTGAAACCATACGCCGCCGTCAATAACATGCTGATTTACTTCAAGTGTCTGGGAATGCACCCTGCATTCAGACAACTCACTCCTCATTCTCACCCTTCACTTTCACGCTCACCCTGCACTCACAGTGTATAGTTATGGATTTCCCGCATTTGCCACATAATCCATCATCTGTTGCATAATTTGCAGATTTTTTAAAAAATTGTTTCTAGCTCAAACGGTTCAAAAGTTACTAAAAATGCAGCAACACATGCTACCTCGCAGTGGAAGGCCCTTTCTAAAGGTTGACTGGTCACCTTTCTGTTGCTTATTGGTATTTGTGGGTGTTAATGTGGTACTTATAAGGGGCAATAAAGGCCAGGACAGTGTTAACAAGTGTAAAAATAGCAAAATAAGGCAGTAAGGCTATTACAAAATATGCAGCATAATTCGCCTTTCATTGCTGCAGAATTTAGTCAACCATGCTGCATAACTTGGCCTTCTCCTGCCGCATAATTCAGTGGCCCTGTTTATAGTGCTATGAGGTCCCAGCCTGTGGCAGAAAGCACTGTGAATATGTAAGTCATTATTTTAAAACAGTATTTACATACTCTAAGCTAGGCTGCTGCAAAATGGTGCAGTTATTGAGACAAAACAAGTTCTTACAAAATATACTTTTTAGTAATAAGTAATCAAACTGTATCTAATGCAGACATTTTTGAAAGTGTCTCCACTATTCCAGATCTCAGCTGATAACACCCTTACATTACATCTCAAAAAGAATATATCTTTGCCACCATGAAGCTTTAAGCAGAGCCACTGGAATTATTCAGCAGAAGAGGACAACATTATGCGGCAGGTTTGACTAAATTATGCAGCAAGAAAAGGTAAATTATGCGGCACAATGCGCCACATTTTGTGGTTAGCATTACTTCATTATTTTGTCATTTTAACTCAAGGTAACGCTGTCAGGGGAAATATTTCACCTCATTAGTACCAGTTTAACACCCAAATACAGCAGTAAGCAACTACAAGATTACCAGTAAATCTTTGCAAAGGGCCTTCCACTGCTCCGGAACACGTTGTCACGCTTTAAGTAACTTTTGTTCCGTTTGACCTAGAATCAAGTTTTTTGTTGAAATCTTCAGAGTTTGTAGCAAATGTATTAAATTGATAATTATATGGAAAACGCTGCTGCTGCAGAAACTCATAATTCCAGTGGCCCTTGCTTTAAGTGACTCAATCAATTAATGCTGGTAAGAAGGCTGGTTTCTTTTTCTAACTTTCTGCACTACCACCACACCCTTCGATTCCAGGTAGAGGCATCTCAAAGTCAGTATTAACCATCATTCAGGGGCATTGTGAAAGCTGAGTCCATGGGGTGGCAGGTAGAAGGCCAGCAGGGTTACATTCAGATGCAGAGCCCTAATCCTCTCGATCCCTGGGGCCTCACAGTAATGGTCTAGGAGACAGAAGAAAGGAGCGAGATTCATAGATATTATCAAAGAGAAGGCCCAGAATAGGGAGCACTGTATGGGGACTCAATTTTGTGTTTACAAATGGCCAGAGACAGCTTCTTCAGAGAGATGCCCCAAAGAAGGGGACAATGTAAGTGGCTTTTTTTAAAGGGACATTTATTAGTGGAGCTGGTACTGCTGCCAAGTGTGTAAGTGGCCACTGCTGGTTATCATTAAGGAAGCAGATGCAGCAGGACTGGGGCCCAGGGATTTGAGGGGCCCACTGCATCACAGTTATGAATGTCTAACTTTAAAAAAGGGGCATTCAGAGCTTATTTTCCTTTCAAGCATTAGGGCCGAGGTGATGGTCCTTCATGGTGGGGAAGAGGTAAAAGATGCAGAGGAGATAGCCTGCTACTCAGGACTGCAGTTATCATTAGTGCAGCAGGTATAATTGCATTGGGGTCAAAGAGTGTGAGGGGCTCACAACACTCCAATTATGGGGAGCAGTTTGTTTGGGATAATATCTGTTTTTGTTTGATGCATTTGCTGTTTTATAAGTCTCATATTTAGTGCGGTTCATAAGCTACAGAAAAAGTATTCCTGAAATCATCTCATAAGCCCCACTCCCTGCACGCAGCCATGTCCCTCCCGCTCCCCCAATCCTTGCCATAAAGTTTTGGAGGGGGGCCCGACCTCAAAACATTTTGCTTAGGGGGTGGGGGGGGCTCAGAGTAAAAAAGTTTGAAGACCTCTGCCTTAGAGGGTATCGGAGCACTTTACAAATGGTTAGGCAAGAAGAAACAGGTAGAACAAACAACAAACATATACTCTAACAGTACACGGTGTAAATAAGGAAAAGGCAGAGTTTTATCTCCTCCTTGTTCACAAGTGCAATCCTCGGAGCCTCTGGTTTGGTTTGACCAGCTGTTAACATGGGACATTATAAGCAGCGTGCCTAATCTGAATCTTATATGTAACAGTATTTTTATTTCTGGGTATATCAGGTCTATTTACCGCTCGTAGAGGTGGAAAAGTTGAAATTCCTGAAAACCCAACATTAACTTGCTCCTCTTCTGTACTGATTTATAGGGACCAGTATTTCTTTGATTAGCTGCGCACTCGAAAAATACATCGGCTCAGAGTTGGCCCAAAACTCTGGGCAGCCTATAGCTGTGAAAGTGCTTGAAATATGTTTGCACCAAGGTAATCTGAATGACTTACTACTTTATCAAAGTTCACGCGTACGTTTGAAATAACTCACTTACTCCGGTTTTGTCCATATTCGAATGCAATACAAGATTGGTTTCAATGTTAAAAATGTTAAAAATGCTTCTACAGTGACCATGGCCAACTCCATCCTAAGGGCAGTCATGGGAGTCCCAAGGCCTAATGTAGCAGCGCCGTAGAAAATGGTTCTCTTGTTTCACCAGCCTGGCAGACTTTTTGTGCTATATATATATATATATATATATATTTTTCTACGGCGCTGCTATATATATATATATATATATATATCAAAAAAAAAAATGGATTTTGGATTAATGGAGGGGCATGACCCACACACGCACTCGACCTACTAAAGGGAACTAATGAAGTGAAAATAGGTGCGTGTGGAAGGGATTCGAGAGGGAGTACATCCCATTTCGATCGTACTGGTATGCAGAGTTTTTCAGACCAGTAGAAATAACTGTATTACGCATTTAAACTCACCTGACTGCTTTCAAGATTCCGTAAGAACATTAGTGCTTGTGCCAGGAAAAAGTTGCACTATGGTGATGTTATATGAGGACTGCCAGTTATTACTGTGAGGATTTAAAAGCACTATGGGACTTGTATTTTTCAACATGCAGTCACGTGATGTTATACTCTTTTAAAGCACGCATGAGCGCACTTTGCAAAATGATTCCCACCTGTGAGCAAGGCCATCCTGTGCCGAAACGTTAGAAAGGGAAGCATGCTGTGTTTGCCTGGATGCTGAATAAATCGTCATTTCCAGTAATGAGCCTCAAGTTGTTTTTTGGTGTTAATGGACGGGCTTCTCCGTGCCCGCTGTCATTGAGGCTACCCTGAAGGGTCGGGGGCTCCGGAACAGGAGAAATGAACTTTGTGATATATATATATATATATATATATATATATATATATATATATATATATATATATATATATATATATGCTTGGGAGATGTCATTTATATATATATATATATTCACTGAAAAAACCATAGGTTTCAGGCACGTTATAGTTAGAAATTAGCATTTAAAAAACCTTACAAATTCACTGAAAAAACCATAGGTTTTAGGGACAGTTATAGTTAGTTGGACATTGCACTCGTACAAAACCCGTGAAATTCCCCGTTATAGTTAGTTCAGCTAACTATAACTCGCGCTCCGCAATGCACTGCTGATGACGTCACATATTACATCACTCATGACATGGTCAGTGACATCACTGATGACATCACTGATGACATCTCAAATGACATCACTGATGACATCATCCAGTGACTGTGTGTTTCTGTAAAGTTTAAATATTTTTAATATATATAGGGAAAGGCGTATTGAAGAATGAGTGGGTGTATAAGTGTCTGTATGGATGATTTAGTAGGTGCGTGACTAACTCTATAAGTGAGTGATTAAACGTATCTTACTGAATGCATGGGTTAGTGACTAAACTGGGTGAATGTCTGTATCCGTCTGTCTATTGCTGTGTAAGTGGCTGCATGGGTTTGTGAATAGCTACATGAGTGTCTATATGAGTTATTGATTGGTTGTCTGAGTATCTGTATGGGTGCCTGAGTGTTTGTGTGGGTGGGGTGTGTGCGACTCTGTGCATAGATGTGTGAGTGGGTGATTCACTGGGTGGATGGTTTCAAGAGTGCATCTGTGATAGACTGTATGGGTGGGTAAGTGTGTGTAAGAGTGTGTTAGTGAGTGAATGTATGTCCCAGTGGTACATGTGTGAGTAACTACATATGTGAAAGGCAGTATATATGTGTGTTGGAGTATATAAATAGCTATAGTCTAGAGTGTGTGATTGTGAGAGTGACTGTATGGATGAGTGTGTGCTTGTATCAGTGATTGTATAAGAGCGTAAGAATGTGCTAGTATTTGTATGAGTAAGTGAGCTGGTGTGTGTATAACTGTATAGGTGAGTAAATGGCAGTGTGTTTAATTATTTGCATGACTGACTAGGTGTGTGAGTACCTCTATGGATGAGTGGCGGTGTTTGAGTGTCTATATAGGAGTATGAGTGCATATGATAGTCCTGTACTGAGTGACCGTAAGTATGAGTGACTGTACGGGTGAGTGAGTGGATGTGTGTGTAGACCTAAGAATCAGTGAGTGGGTATGTAGTTATTGGTGTTGGAGTGTCTATGGTTTTGCGAATGGCAGTCTGTAATTTAGAGTGAGTGTATCAAAGGTTATATTAGGGTGTGAGGAGGTGCATCAGATTATCACGTGGATGATGTCATCAGTGATGTCATCAGTGATGTCATTTGAGATGTCATCAGTGATGTCATCAGTGATGTCACTGACCATGTCATGAGTGATGTAATATGTGACGTCATCAGCAGTGCATTGCGGGCGCGAGTTATAGTTAGCTGAACTAACTATAACGGGGGAATTTGACGGGTTTTGTACGAGTGCAATGTCCAACTAACTTTAACTGTCCCTAAAACCTATGGTTTTTTCAGTGAATTTGTAAGGTTTTTTATATGCTAATTTCTAACTATAACCTGCCTGAAACCTATGGTTTTTTCAGTGAATTTCAAAGGTTTTTTAAATGCTAATTCCTAACTATAACATGTCTGAAACCTATGGTTTTTTCAGTGAATTTCAAAGGTTTTGTAAATGACAATTTTTAAATGTATTAATTGTTATATTTATTTTTTTGATACTGATTTACTACATTTTATTAAACTATTTATTTTTATATATTTTATTTATTAAATTACATTGTAATTACATTATACATTACATTACAAAATATACTTTCTCAGAATGAATTACTTTAGTGTAAATACTTTGCAAATAGGCAATAGACTTTTAAGTACAGTAGTTACAGTTGTTGCAATGGGCAACACAATTTCAAACACAATGCAACATTGAGCTCAATGTGAATTTCTAGTTAAATGCAATTAGTTACTTTATGGATTACTTTTCTAACCACAGGACTGGATCCTAGATTCAGTCCTGGGACATCTCCTGTAAACAGTTGAGTAAAAGCGTTTTGGTTACAGTAGTGATTTTTAAGGAATATTATTGTATTTTAAAAGTTGACACTTAGAAACTTTTTCACATAGAATCACCAATGTTATCCTATGGGAGGAAATTCACTTAGCAGGTAAGTAGTGTTATCGTTATTTTTCTTACTCAGTGGTGGATCCTGGATCCAGCACTGGTGCATCTCCTGTAAACAGTTGAAAGAATGCGTTTAAGTCATACAGGCGATTTTTAAGGAATATTTGTAGTTTGTGAAAATCGACACAAACTTTTCTGCTGAAAACCAGACAATGGATTCCAATGGAAGGAAATACAAGTTACTGGTAAGTACGGTTAGAATTACTTTTCAGGGTCAGTGCTGGGCTAAAAGATGCAGCACTGGGTTCTCTCCTGATAACAGGTGAGTAAATCGGAATTCGTAGTTCGGCTGATTTTAGAGGAATATTATAAAGTTCCAAAACTCCACACACAGAAGAATTTCCAAGTGAAACCAGTCAATGTTAGCCTATGGAAGGAAATTCAAGTTACTGGTAAGTACGGTTAAAATTACTTTTCAGGATCACTACTGGGCTCAAAGATGCAGCACTGAGGTCTCTCCTGATAACCGGTGAGTAAATCGGAATTCGTAGTTCGGCTGATTTTAGAGGAATATTTGTATGTTTCAAAAATCGACACTTAGAAACTTTTTCAGCAAAAAGCAGGCAATGATATCCTATGGAAGGAAATTCAAGTTACTGGTAAGTACGGTTAAAATTACATTTCAGGATCAGTACTGGGCTCAAAGATGCAGCACTAAGGTCTCTCCTGATAACAGGTGAGTAAATCGGAATTCGTAGTTCGGCTGATTTTAGAGGAATATTTGCACAATGGTGAAGGAAGGAGGTGGGGCCTGAAGTGACATGTCTGCAAACACGCCCTGTGGCGCATTTTAAGTTGGAGAATTAATTCCTCCTCAATCCCGAGGGTCCCTAGGGGCCAACTGGCCCACCAGATACCTCCAGTATGCGCCAGAGAGCTGCGTTGCAGAGAGGTGTTCAGAGGCCACGCCCCTTTTTACAACACTCTGCAACGCAGCTCCGTGGCGCTTACTGGAGTTACTTGGTGGGCTAGTTGGCCCCCAGGGACCCTCAGGATTGAAGAGGATTTAATTCCCCATCTTAAAACGCGCCACGGGGCCTGTTTGCACACGTCACCTGAAGCCACGCCCCCTCCCTTCACCACTGTGCAAACGCGCCACGTGGCGCGTTTTAAGTTGGGGGATTAAGTCCCCTTGAATACTGAGGGTCCCTGGAGTCCAACTGGCCCACCATGTACCTCCAAAAAGCGCCACAGAGCTGCGTTGCAGAGAGGTGTAAAAAGGGGCGTGGCCTCTGTACACCTCTCTGCAACGCAGCCCCCTGGCACATACCGGAGGTTCCTGGTGGGCTAGTTGGCCCCCAGGGACCCCCAGTATTCAAGGGGAATTACTCCCTTCTTAAAACGCGCCAGGGGGCGCGTTTGCAGACTGCTGCAGGGAGGGGGCGGGCCTCCGGCACGATGCCGGTCTTTTTTTTTTGCTTTTGCTGCCCAGGGGTCCTTGTGGGACCCCCTGAGCAGACCTAGGGGGTCAGGGTGTTTCTACCCTGCCCCCTTTGTGCGTTTTGCGCACTTGTTTCTTGTGTTTTTGTTTTTTTAATCGGCGGGATCCGCGCACCCTAAGCGCATCCCGCCGATTAAAAAAATAAATAAAAAAAAAATGCTTTTTTCTGCCCAGGGGGTCCTTGTGGGACCCCCTGAGCAGACCTAGGGGGTCAGGGTGTTTCTACCCTGCCCCCTTTTTGCGTTTTGCGCACTTGTTTTACTGCTTTCTTGTTCCTCGGCTCTACCGAGGAACAAGGTGGCTGCCAACACTTCCTGGTTTGGAGTGTTGACAGCTAATGCATGCAGCTCGTGGTCGGGAGGGTGCGCGGATCCACCGCGGCCATAGATATCGAAACTTTTATTTTGGATTTTCTCAGCAACTACTGAACGGATTTACACCATTTTTAATAAGGGTGCTTTCTGAACCAAGCGCTACCTTTTTGCCAAATTTGGTGTAATTCCGTTCAGCAGTTCGGGCTGTAGCTGTGGCTAAAATTTCCTATGGGAATTAACATGGAGAAAACACGTTTTGGGACCCCCCTTTTTTCTCGGCCCCCGCTTGATGAATCACCCCGAAACTTTCAAGACAGGAGCGGACCGGAGCGCCCCACTAGTTTTGAAAATTTTGCGATGATTCGTCAAACGACGCCAAAGTTATTGGGAATAGAATGTTACGGATTTCCTATGGATAATAGGTCCTAACTATAATATACATATATATATATATATATATATCCACAATATACTCCAAATAAGAACACACACTCGAAAGTCCTTTGCAAAAGCAGGTAGCTTTTATTCCTCAAATGTTACGCGTTTCGACAACCTAATGTCTTGATCACACGCTGAGTTCCTGGAATTACGTGCATATATCAACATTGGACATTGACATAGGACTAAAGTCCGAAAGGGTCGCAAGGGAAAATAAACATGGCGGCCATTTTGTAAAAAGCAATACCTCAAATAAAATGTCATTAAATGATGCATATAGACCAATACATTATTTAGCCATCTGGCATAAAAACATAATAGTTCCAATTGGACGTCCATATGCAAATTAAATAATATACAATCAGCACATTAACAACTCGGCTAGCATTGACTGTAGTGTGTCGATTACATTGTGGTGAAATGCGATCTTCTTGGATTCAGTTGCCGCGTTTTCAGATCAGTTCCCTAACCACATGGGATGCATGCCATAGCAAAATTAGATAATACATGGGCAAAAAATAATAATGATAACCTAGTATGGTTATTAGTAAAGCGTGGCCACCAACATTGTAATGCTGTATATACAAGTTCTAGCATGATTCCTGTATTGTTTCCGCCTAGTGGCTTAAATTTCAGATCAAATCTCTGACCACACGCATGCTTGTCATAGCAATGATATGATTTTTTAGCATGGACAAAAAATCCTTAGTATAGTTACTACTATACCGTGGCCACACAAGTAGTATTGCTGTTCAGACAAATCGTTACATGATTCCTATACTGATTTCGCCAAGTGGCTTAGTATTCGGCATTTGACTTTCCGTTCTTTCACATTACTCATCTAATAAATTGCAGGTGTTCTACACAATGGTTGCTGTTTTTCCTTGGTGTTTGGCTTGTGAACAAGGATGAGAAATCTGAAACGCGTAAAGCCTTCCTTAAATGGATTGAAAGCGGAATGCGGACTTTGCTGCAGTTCTCACTTTAAGAGGTTTTTCCTGGTGGGCGTCCTCATTTAGGGTAACCTTATGTTGTTGGATGTTAGCGGCTGTGCCCAGCCGCGAGGACGAACCGCCGCTTAACTGCGGATCTTCGGCGTCTTGAGGACTTGGCGCTGACTAAAGAACGGAAATGCTCAATGTGAGAGACAAAGTATTGGCAGCACACTCAGCACTTCTAGCTTTTATCAACCCACTGGGGACTTTTATTTCCTGATATAGAGGAACACGGCAACACCCACTTGGGGATTTTTTTCTTGTGTAGAGACTGCTAATACCAGAATGCATTGGAGCACACGCCCATTGGGACGGGAGCACATGCCCACTGGGGCTGGACTCATCTAATAAATTGCAGGTGTTCTACACAATGGTTGCTGTTTTTCCTTGGTGTTTGGCTTGTGAACAAGGATGAGAAATCTGAAACGCGTAAAGCCTTCTTTAAATGGATTGAAAGCGGAATGCGGACTTTGCTGCAGTCCTCACTTTAAGAGGTTTTTCCGGGTGGGCGTCCTCATTTAGGGTAACCTTATGTTGTTATATATATTATAGCATATAAAAAATATGAACTTACAAAAACACTATAAAACCACTCCGCAATCCAGAACGCCCACAACAGCCATGCGAGTCACAACTTGCAAGACTGAATGCAATGCTCATGACCTGACCCTTCGATTACGAATTACCTCTTCCAAGCTGTGCTTGCTAGCTGCTCCTAAACATCACACTTATCTTTAAAGTCTTCTAGATTCTCTGGAGCTTCTCCTCCCTTCAGTTAATGTTTATAGTAACTGTCCAGTGTGACGATGGTCCCCACCTATTTTATCCTGTCCTTGGTTCTAAAGCTCCCTGACAATTTCCAGATTCCTGTAGTCAAAAGGTGAGGCGGGACCTTTAAATCCACTGTATTGTAGGTAGGAGAATCAATCAGGAATCCTAATGTTGGGTCCCTGAAAACTGAAACCCAAAAGGTGTCGCTTTCTTTTCACTGATAAAAGGCTGATCGTTGTCATGCAGCAATCTAATGAAGGTTAATTATTACAACTTTTGTGCAGTCCTCTGTGGTCATTGGAAGGTGGTATTTGTAACCCTGTGGGACAATTGGCAAAGAAATTGTGCCTGGAGGAGTAAAGTGTAATGTTCTCTTAACCGCTGAAGGAAGAAACTCGTGCTGCTGATCTATCATTGGGTGTCCAGTGCTATGTTCATCGTAGCCCAGTACTCCCTGCTCATCCACAACGCTGATGTCATTATAGAGTCTGGCTGCAGGCAGCTTTAGCTGTCTCTTGTGAGGTCTAATGTGATTAATACAGAGCGCCATATCGTGGATGGTTACACTGTGCCATTGACTTTACATATGACTTTGGGAATGTGACAAAGTAGTTCCTTATTGCACACGCTGCTAGTGCAGATATGAGTGGGGCAGAAGACGTTTTCCAGTCTTGGCAGGTGGGGCTCCACAGCAAGCAGTGAAGCCCCCACTAGCTGCGCTCAAGTTGCCCAGGTAAAGACGCGAAGAACTTTTCCAGTCGAGGTTTTTTCATTGAAGAATTTGTGGTCCTGATATTATAATGGGATAAAGAAGAGTACAAGCACTGGAGTGCAAAGCAAAAACCTGGACTGGATGAGCTATCCGGCATGGACCTGGGAAGTGTGAGCGCCCCGGCAAACGCATCATGTCACCAACACTTGAAATATTCGTTTCTGTAGCAGGGAGAGAAGCAGGCCTTTCAGCTCTTCTGTGTCTCCTGCAGCCATGGAGACCAACATACCATCTCCTGTCAAAATCATGTATATAAGAGCTGCATAGGCTATCAGTTACAGACACTTGACATTCCACAAACATGTCATACAGATGAGTGGATGTGGGGGGGTGTCGATCCGTACCCCCCCTGCTCTGAGAGTCAAAGCCTGTGAAAGCATGGCGCCTGCAGTGTTTGGCTACAAGATCTTGGCAGCGGTGAGACAGTGATGCATGCTCACTCTTGCATGGATGATGCGTAAGGTTTCCGCTCCACCTGCCTTGTGCTTGTCTCCATTATCGTGGGAGATTGAGCACCTGAGCCACGACCAGTGACAAGCCCGTCATCTGAAATAACAGCTGCACGACTCTGTGATCGACAGCGCTCTCGTTTTCCTGCTCATGCAGTAAATCTGATAATGTATAGAATTATAGATGGATGGATATAGATAATGCATCATTGTACAGAACAAGGGCGAAGCTGGAGTTGTCTGTGATGTCACTTGGAGCCTGAGGTCGGAAACACATATTTGTTGATGAGACAGAGAGAGAGAGATACGACTTAAGCCAACATGTGGCCCTCCCTCCGAAAAATCTAGCTTCCTGATCCAATTCTCAGCTCCCACCCACTCCCTTGGCACATAATTAGGGCCTGTGCCCGAGAAGTGGTTTGGGTCTGAGTTTTAACAGCATAGCTGTCAAATTGATATATTACTTAAATATATATATTGAGTGGGCATGCAGTCATTGCCTTTCTTTGACCAGCCGCCTTCAGCCATTGGATTGGGACTTTGTCCCTCATGTCCTGGTTCAGTCCAGTGCAGTATTTGTTTCTCACCTGATGCTACTGTCTGTTTGGGTGCCCTCTTTCGCCTCCACTCCATTTCTCGCCTTGAGGCGCACAAGGAACTACTTTACAACCATAGCCCTCACTGTCTGCTGGCTCCCGCCTCTGTGTTTTGCTCCAATAAGCTAAAGGTACGGGTGTTGGCCCATTAAACTCAAACCTGTTGTATTTGCCTTTGCTTGTTTGGTGTATGGGTAACACTCTAATCCTATTTTGCCTGGAGTGATGGAAGTCTCTGCAGGGATCATGCTCTGTGCATTCCCTGGAGAACCATTTCAGAACAGTTGTTGTCCAGCCTCTCTTTCCTACACCCTTCAGACATTCCCTTCCCCTTTTGCGAACCATTGCTTGATTGGAACATGGGGCGAACTTGTGGCAAAGTACGTGATGAAATAAATTCACCCCCACCTCTCCTCTTAACTCTTTTCATTGCTTCACCTTACCTCATATCTTCAACTAAGCCATATTCTTCTCCCGTCTCTATCTCCTTCTCTCCCTCTTCATGCCTTCTTTTCAATTCTGAACCCATCTCCTTGTTTTCTCTACTCACCTCATACCTCTTTTCCTCCCCTCCAGCCTGTGTTCTTTTCCTTAGTTCTTGCCTCCACAAATACTATTTTTCGTCTCTGCCCATCTCCTCATTTTCATGGCTCACCTTTTACCTCTCCGATGGCAACCAAGATGACAGTCACTGGGAGGAGGACAGGAGGAGAACGTTACAAGCAACAACGCTGAGTGGGTAGAGTGAGAGACAGCCTTTAAACACAAGCACTCTAGTGGAGTGCTACAAGTAATATTTTTTTTTAAAGTACCTCTGAAAGTATACACCCATGGAAGGACTCTGGGCACTCAAAGGAAGCAGTACTTGGTCCATTCTCCACGGAACGGATAAACACACAAACAGAAAGTAAAACTAGCAGGCACTGACCAATGAGAAGCAAGGAAACAAGAGTGACAATGAAGCCAACCAATGGTATGTAATGGCTGGGCTCTAAGCCTTTCCAAAGTTTTTTGTAAAGTTAACAAAAGATCTTGCAAGCGACAGTGCATGCGCGGTCTCGGGCGACACCTAAAAAGAAGAGGTAAAGAGCAAGGGAAGTGCAAGAGAATATGGTGTCGAAGAGAAGGAGGGAGACATGAAAGAACCAGGAGAAAAAGGAAAGGAGGGGTGCAGAGCCAGAAGAGTTATTCGAGAGCAAAAAGTTTTAATTGGGTAAGAGATGGGAAAGAAGAAACCACGTGAAGAGGTGAAGAGCACGGAAAAGATTAAAGTGCAAGAACAAGGGACATTAAAGAGGAGGATGGCGGGTGACAACAAGGGGATAGGGCACGATACAGAGGAGAGACCCTCCCTCAGATCCCACCTGCTGCAGCTCAGTGATGGTGGCGTTGGGTGGCATCAGAAATGGCGTACGGAGAGAAGCATGTTGGGCACCATTACCTATATTATAAGTTTTGCAAGAGAGGCCCTGCTCCTGCGCTGGTCGGGGCAGAAGGAGGGCGCTGGTCAGAAGCCATACAAAGGCTCTGCTTGGTTTCGGCTCAAGGGTTCAGGTGGACCTCGGGGTGAACCAGAGCCAGGCTCGAGCCTTCAGTGGCTCGCCCAACTCGAGTCAGGACAGGTGAGGGCATCGAATACAAAAACAGTGCACAAAGAGGCTGATTGTTTCATGTTTATCTATTCATTGTGTACCTAGTTATAGGTCTTTTATTACGGAAAATAACTCGTGGTCAAGCAGTCTTGTGACCACAGGACTTTCTCCTCGAACTTCTGGTGAGTTGTTCAAGGCGCTTGACCTTTGCCCTCTTGGTTTGTTGTCCGTGGAACCCCTGGATTACTTTGGTACCACCTGGATGTCATGATTGTTGCTGTTTCCGACAGGGCTTTGTTTTCAAACTCCCTAATATTCAGTAATCCAGGCACACCTGTGAACGTAAAGATGTTACTAATGGCTGCTGTCTGTTTGTACAAAGCTCTCGAACTGTACAACACACTGAACACCGCACCCTTGCACACCCAACCCTGCACCCTTGGTCACCCGCACTGCACCCTTGCTGACCCAACACTATACCCTTGCACGCTCCACCCTTGCTGACCCAACCCTGCACCCTTGGTCACACGCACTGCACCCTTGCTGACCCAACACAATACCCTTGCACGCTCCACCCTTGCTGACCCAACACTGCACCCTTGGTCACCCGCACTGCACCCTTGCTGGCCCAACACTATACCCTTGCACGCTCCACCCTTGCTGACCCAACCCTGCACCCTTGGTCACACGCACTGCACCCTTGCTGACCCAACACTATACCCTTGCACACTCCACCCTTGCTGACCGAACCCTGCACCCTTGGTCACCCGCACTGCACCCTTGCTGACCCAACACTACACCCTTGCTGACCCAACACTACACCCTTGCTCACCCAACACTGCACTCTTGCTCACCCAACACTACACCCTTGGTCACCCGCACTGCACCCTTGCTGACCCAACACTATACCCTTGCACACTCCACCCTTGCTGACCCAACACTGCACCCTTGCTCACCCAACACTGCACTCTTGCTCACCCAACACTGCACCCTTGCTCACCCAACACTGCACCCTTGCACACCCAACCCTGCACCCTTGGTCACCCGCACTGCACCCTTGCTGACCCAACACTATACCCTTGCACACTCCACCCTTGCTGACCCAACACTGCACCCTTGCTCACCCAACACTGCACTCTTGCTCACCCAACACTGCACCCTTGCACACCCAACCCTGCACCCTTGGTCACCCGCACTGCAGTCTTGCTGACCCAACACTATACCCTTGCACACTCCACCCTTGCTGACCCAACACTGCACCCTTGCTCACCCAACACTGCACTCTTGCTCACCCAACACTGCACTCTTGCTCACCCAACACTGCACTCTTGCTCACCCAACACTGCACTCTTGCTCACCCAACACTGCACCCTTGCTCACCCAACACTGCACCCTTGCACACCCAACACTGCACCCTTGCACACCCAACACTGCATCCTTGGTCACCCGCACTGCACCCTTGCTGACCTAACACTGCACCCTTGGTCACCCAACACTGCACCCTTGCGTACCCAACACTACACCCTTGCACACCCCACACTGCAGAGATACAAAGATACCTGGCTATGGCGGCTGGTGGTGCCCATCAGTGTAACAGCCCTGAGCCATGTGCAAAGCATGCCGTTGCCCACCAAGAGCGGTTCAAGACCATACAAATAGAGAAAATATGCTATCCAAGTGCTGTTATAACACTGGGGTTCTGGTGACGTTTGTTTATTTATTTATTTGCAAAGTTTTATGTAGCGCTGGCTAGACCCGGAGGTATCAGAGTGCTTTACATGAGGATCAGCGAGTTACAGGTTACATAGTTACATCAATTAAATCAAAGAATCCGGGAGGGAGGAGGCGGGGGAGGGAAGGAAACACAACGGGGAGACGAGGAAAACAATGTCAGATGTCCGGCTGGGTAGGTGACGGCCAAGGGGGTGAACCAGAGCCAAACTCCTCTATAGCTGCATAGGACAGCTCCACCGGGCATCGGCCAAGGTTGCTCGGGCTCCGCGGTAAGAACAAACAGTTATGGTATCCGCCCAGGGGGCATCGTCATAGTTCCATCGAAAGCACTGGTCCCGGTGTTACTGGAAAGTGCCGTCCAAATCGTCCTCCAGCTCGCCCCCAGGTCAAGAGTGGTGAGAGGAGAGGTGGAAGGGACAGTTCCAAAGTCTGCAGATTGTGGGACAACCCATCGTTCTTGCCTTCAACCCTCTTGGTGGGCGTGAAACTGAAGAGGAGTTGTGCATAGAAACCTGATCCTCATCACGGCACTCCCTTGTTCGGGCGCTTGTTTCTTCTCTGCGGGTGAGAAGTAGTTTGATACCTTGGCTGTGGACTTTTTGGTGGCATATGTGTGGTCTCCCCCATCTACCAGAGGCTCCCTGACTCCTCTGCACGTCGGGGTTGCCCAGCCCAGGTTTCATTGCCTTGACACGCTTCCCTATAAACTTCTCCGGAGTAAGGCTGTGGTTCTTCTCACCAGTGTGAGAGTTGTAGTTCATCGTGGTAAAGGACCACTGTGGCGGCCATCTTGGGAATTCAGGGGAAGAGAATTCTGCCCCTGGTGTTCCATTAGGCCGGTCCGCCAGCCACTGTATTGCTAAACTCACGAGAGGGCAATGTGATCACCCAGCCCGAGGATCGCGCCAATATTAAGGACAGTACGCGGTCATTGTGATTTCGCCCTCTTTCTCAGTATGATGCAGTGTCTCTTAACAGAAGCTCTGGGCCTTCACTATGTCTCAGTAATGCTTTCCAGACGCCATCTTGGAGTCAGGCAAATGTTATCTCTAGTTGGTTACTGCATCGCCGTCCTTGCTTGCATTTGTAAAGGATAGGGTTTCCGCTTGACTCCCTTATACCCCAGTCACATCGACATGCTACCTGTGCAGCCTCTCTGAGCCCCCTTTGCCTTTAGGCCGCCATCATATGGACTCCATCTTAGGGTTAGGCAGGCTTCCTTAACTCCCTCGTGGGCTCCGTTGATTTATGCCCCGGTGTCAGCAAGTCTAATTGTGGGGGGGGGATGTCATCAATGCTTCTTTGAGGCTCAATCCTCCGCCCCTCGCCAATCCCAAGTGCCTCGGGAGGGACAGACGGGATTTTTCGCAGGCCCTCCGCAACGCTCGGAGTTCCCGCTACCGCTTATGCGCAGTATCGCCGGGTAGAGGACCCCCGCCAGGCTCACCTCCAGCGCTGTGTCTTGCCTCCACAAGGCACTTCAGTGCTCCGCCGTTCCTCCAGACGCGTCAATGGGCCCTCCGGATCACTCCCGCAACGGTCTTTTCAATTACGTCCTCGTCGGCGCCATCTTGATTCCGCGGCGGCCTCTGGTCCGGAACCTGGATCACGGCAATTCTCACTACTGCGGCATCTCCTCCGCAGCGCCGACGGCTCCGCTGCCTCTCTCGATCGTTCTGGACTGATGCAGGTATTTTGTAGGTCGCTAGCGCTATGGGCACGCTCTCCGTTTGGTATGGGTCTCCGGAGCCGGTGTGGTTTGCGTCCACCCGGCCATCTTGCCTGACGTGTCGGTACCGTTTAGCCTGAATGAGATGGTTCCATGTTTGAATGTCAGTAGTGCGCCCACGTGCGCCCAATATCTCCCTGGTAATCGGTCCTACCGTCTTGCCTAAGCTCCTTAGCTGCTCATGAACTGATAGATAGTGTACCTGAGTTATAATTCGCCTTCCATGTGTAGCTGGGATCACTGTTGCTAATGTACATAAGGACAGGGTATAATACTTCATCCAGGCTACAAGTTCTAATCCGGAGTTGCCAATAATAATGCACAGTGTGCTCTCTTCAGTCATGTATATGGACAGCATGCTGCAAGAAAGTGACAAACTTGCATATTCCTAAAAACATATGCACACATAGCAGGAGCGTCATGTTAGCAGCGAGACAACCAGATCTCATTGCAAGACCTCACACACCACACCAACCCTTCCCACCCTAGACACCAGGAATCAGGCGATACTCCTGGACTCAGAACTGTTGTTTGCTCCACAGGTCAATGCAGTGGTCAAAGAATTCAAAGGCTTTGCTCTCCCTACTCTTAAAATACTCCAAGTACTGCCAACCGACCACTGGGTGGCGCTACATGTAGACTCCTGTACCATCATCTCCTCTGCTCCCTTCAGAACACTCATCACCCAGCTACAAACTCCAACAGCCAGATTGTGTCTTTACCTTTGTAAACAGGATCAAGTGAGGCCTGCTCTGAAAAAAGGCCAATACCTTTCAATCGAAGATCAATTCCAGGTCCTCTGCGCCATTCATAAAGCCTTTTAGAGCATTGTTTCCCAAAATGTGGGTGGTCGCCAGCCAATTTTTTGGGTGGGTGGCAAAAGATAAAGCAATAAATTAAGCTGCCTTTAAATTCTGTATTTATCTTGTCAAATTTGCTATGCTTCAAATACAGAGGCGGAATGGCAGGTTATGTCTTCTGCTGCTTATATTTTTTTAACACAGGGACTGGTGTTTACAAACTTCTCTCACTTTGCAGTCGGAGAAAGAAACATAAAATGATCTGTGTGACAATGTTGCTGGGGTACATGAAGTGTGAAAGGAAAGGCTGTAGGGTGTCATTTTACATACCACAAAATGTAAGGAACTGCACACATTCAGCAGTTAAGAAAGCAAAAATGAAGCACGTTTTCTTGAAATTCGGAACTGTGATGGAAACAAAAATGTTAAGGAATAAATCAAGACACTGTACTTGGTGATGCACAAATAATAAATATTCACTGAAACACAATTTCCACGCATTATCGTTTGCGTGCCTTATAGGTTTATCAGTAAACATGGATGTCTTTGCAAATGTAGTGGCCATTTCGATGGAAAATGTGCTGTCTGTAAATGAGACTGCGCTACCACACAGTGCTTTAGTTACATAAAAAGTGCACTAAAGCTAGGTGAAGCACACCAGTTTCTTGTACTAAAAATGGGTCTTGGTTCTGAAAAGTTTGGGATTCTATGTTGTAGAAAAAATGCCCACACTGCCTGTAGAAACCCACTCCATGCTGCAGAGCAGGCGAAGGCCTCAGCACATCAGCTGCTAACTTGGTTCATGAAGGTTCCTTCCAGCGGATAAACACGGAGGACAAAGGCAGGGACTACAAGGGCCTGGACTGCCGAGAGCCCTCCACCTCTCCTTGAGAGCTGACCTCAGTCACTTGTTGGAGGAAACTCCTGATAACTGAACTCTGCAGACTGGTGTTCTAACAAAAGGATCCTGGAACATCTTCTGACAGCACCCACCTTACCTGAATGGATGCCCCTCCCCCGCTCTACACCCCCACCCTCAGCCCCCCAAACACAGCCCTAGCACTCATTGCTTTTATTCTGACTGAACTAACTGTACAACTTATATTGTGCTGTGAAGGAATGGGAAGTGTGTACATTATGAAAATCAAAGTGTTTAATAGATGAGTAACACACACACACACACTTACTTCTCCAGCCAAACATGCATTGCTCCAGACAGTTTGGTGCTACAATGCCAAAGTAAGGGCAGTTGTGTGCTATGCAAATGCCACATTACACAATAAGGTGTGCTTCATTTAAATATGCATCGGTTCTATTGCCAACTACTCCAAAAAAATTTCAAATGGATCCCCTCCGAATCCAGAAAAACGGTCACGCACGCCCTCATCACTAGCAGACTGGACTACGGCAAAGCCTTCTACGCCGGAATCAACAAAAAACTCCTCCGCAAGCTCCAGACCGTCCAGAACGCCGCAGCCAGACTGATCCTAGACATCCCCCGTCACAACCACATCCCCCAACACCTCTGTGATCGCCACTGGCTCCCAATCAAAAGAAGACTAACCTTCAAGCTCCTCACGCACGCATACAAGGCCCTCCACAACATCGGACCAGCATACCTAAACAACCACCTCTCCTTCCACGCACCCAAGAGACACCTCTGATCAGCCGACCTCTCCCTAGCCACCATCCCACGTATCTACAAGACCAGAACGGGTGGAAAGTCCTTGTCCTACCTTGCAGCCAAGGCCTGGAAGGACCTCCCCCTCCGGCAAAGCCCTACACTGCTCCAGTTCAAAAAGGACCTCAAGACCAGGCTCTTCGGATGATCCCAGCACCCAACAGAGCCCCCGCTCCCCCTTAGCGGCTTGAAACCCTCAAGGGTGAGTAGTTGCGCTTTACAAACCCCTGATTGATTGATTGAACAAGACCTTCTACAGCCTCATGATGTCCCCTACATCCCCTGTTACCTCTTGCCTAATTCAGGGCCACTAGAATAATGTGATTTCCGCGTTAATATAGATTTGCCACATAATCCATTATCTACTGCATAATCTGCAGATTTTAACCCCAAAAAAATGTTTCGAGCTCAAAAGATAATAAAATGTGGAGACGTGCTCCTGCGCAGAGGAAAACCCTTCACAAAGGTTGGCTGGTCATCCTTCCATTGTTTATTGCTGTACTTTGGTCATTAAACTGGTGCAAATAGGATGAAATAATTGCCCAGAATGCCTTACTATGTGAACAAATGACAAAATAATGTACTAATACTATCCCAAATTGTGCCGCATGATGCCACATAATTTGCGTTTTCTTGCCACATAATTTGGTCCTTCCTGCCGCATAATTCCAGTAGCCCTTGTCAAATTGCGCAAGTCGGCCTCATCTGCACATTCCACGAGCTCTCCTAAATTGGAGATCCTCCCTTTCGTGTTGTTATTGACATGACTTCTGAACACTGCTCTCACATTAAAACTCTTGCGGAATGCACTAATTATTTGAATATTGCATGTTGCATTTTTTCCATTGGGATACAAAGAGAGAGATCACGTGCTCGTCGCGTTGCAATTGTATTTTTTAACAATCTGTTTATTTTTTTACGTCACACTCCGCATCTTAGATTGCCGAGGCCTCTGCCCAATGAATTCCCCCCTTTTGTCCCCGGTCTGGCTTTTTCCCAAAGCCGGCGAAGGGGGTTTACATTATTCATACGCCTGGATCGCGTCTCGCGGAGGCCTCAGCTGCGTTTTGTAAAGGTTAATGCAAATTGAAAAGGGGGTGCAGGAAATCTCTGTGGCAGGCACTGCCTCCGTGCATTAAAAGCTTCTGTTTGAGGGGTCATGTCAAGTGCCCTCCATCCCCCCGGAACCCTTCTGGGTTCATTTCATCTTCTGATAATCAGCTGTGAAAGATGCTGTTAATATGCAAATAGGACTGCCCAGTGTGGTATGTAGAGTTTATTCCTGGCATTCAGCTAGAGTCTGAGAGACTTGTGCCAGATAAAGGAATTGATGTACGCGATATAGCCACGATCACACAATTTGGTGAAGTGCGAAAGCCGGGACTAAAAAAAGTCTGCACCCCTGATTCATGGATTCGGACTGTACATCACGTCACTTCCGTAAACAGAAAAAGTGGATTATTTGTGCACCTTGTGTTGCTGGGTGACCACCCTGGGAAGATTTGTTTTACCCTCTGCAAACACCGCGCGGTAAGGGCAGGTCACTCGCTCCCGCCACCGCTGAATTAAACAGTTTCTTTTTCCTGGAGCCCACAGGGTGTATTTCAATTTAATGCCTTTTGCTGGCGGAACAGCCTGGAAACATAATCGTAAAACACGCTCTTGCAAAAACCGTAACGCTTGCTGGCAAAGGTCGTATTACCATTTCCTTTTTTCTGCTAATCCTTTTATTGAATTGTGGAAATGTGATGTTACAGCTCAGCAGACCCCCTGGCTTTAATTAAATAAATTGGAGCTGCTAACTGCCGAGCGAGGCCTTCATTCACAAGAAGGCTGCGATTTAACGTAAGCTGTACCTGTGCAGAGCCGAAAATTTACAGCTTCTTTAATAGTTTAACTACTTTTATGGTGAAATTGCTTATGCATTGCATACAGTTCGTGAAAAAAATGCATCGACCCCCCCCGGGGATTGGCTTGTCTTCCGTACAGATGTTTTCTTAAGCTGTTTGCCTCTTCCCCCATAGGGTATTGCCCGTGGCGTTTATTTTATCAAATGGAAGCTGGTCAATAATTAATACCAGTGACAGTAATCAATGAACAAATAGCATCTATTGATTGATTAAATAGACATAGGAAGCAGCGCATTCTTCCTGAATGAGTGTCCTATTTTTATGTCTGTGTTGTGACTCCTGGGTTGAAGCACATTCTCTTGTGAACCAGCGTTGGATGCTAATCTCAGAATATTGTGCACCTCTGTATTTCATCCCATCCCTTGGCGGTGGGGCAATGATCAACCCAAGACCAGATTATGGTAAAGGTCTTTACTAAGGGCCAGCGGGCTGTCCAATCAGAAGACTGCAGAAGGTGCGAAATGCAGCTGTGGGATTGATTTTGGGCTAGTTTGTAGAACTCACCGATGCAGGAATCCTCAAACGGTCGTACTGAGTTTAACAGATGTTAAACTAGGCCCTGGTGGAGGGGGCAGTAGGCCTTGGATGTAACAGGTTCACTACTTATTACTATGGGTGATGCTATCCGAATACTAAGAAGTCACATTTATATTGACACCAATATATGCAATTCTATTGCACCTTGGTTTTTACTCAGTCAGCTCTTTCAAGTTTATGTTACTATGATCAGAAGCCCTGAGGAAGTCTTTTTTTAGACGAAACGTGTTGGTTGCATGGCTGTATTCTCCATCGGATGTCACATAAGATATAATCAAGTATTGCCTAATGTGTATTTTCATGTTTGAACTATTCTCGAAATTGCCCAGGACCTTGTATTTTTGCATTCCTCTGCTAGGATTATAGGCATATATTACGTGTTTGTAGGATTTTTTTGTTCTGCTCTGTTATTGAATGTGATTGTTTTTTAACTTTTAAATAAGGATAACACTTTCTATGCACTAAGCGAAGGGAATGCATTTTAATATTTTCCAAAGTTATTAAACTTTTGGCTATTCCTAAGCAATTATTTATGGTGGATTTGTTTTTGGTAGTGTGCTCCAGTATAATATAGCATACTACACTTGTCAATTACGTTGTAATTTCCATGTTTCGCACTTTGCTGCAGCGGAAGTGTCATCTGTGTCAGCACCCACCTAATGTCATTTGGTCATTATTACACGTAGGGGGTGGGTTGGTGCAGTTTGCCTTTTGCCGCTGCTGCAGTCTGTAACACTTGGGTGCCATGTTCATGTGGAATGATTTCCTTTTTTTCTTTTCTTCTTGTTGGATTTGGCTTGACAGTGCAGCTTGTCTGCAAGATTAATTATTACCAATTCTTTAAAATATACTTAAGATAGTCATGGGCTGCACTTGAATGAATATTACCTTCTCACCTCATGCTATTGGCTGCTTGGTGTACCACTCTACCTCCTTGCAAGTCATTCCTTTAGGATGCATAAGGGTCTGAGAAGTAGACCCAATCATCACACTGTTCATCCCATTCAATTCTTTATCTCCTATATGCATACAACACAGAATTCAGCGCCTGGATGCCCTCCCAGGTGACAAGCAGCGCTTTACAAATCCACCTTACATTGCATTGCAAGAGAACCCTTTTTTCTACATTTCCCTCTTCATTGGCAAAGCAAAAAGGGAAGATGCTAATGCTTTAAACAGTATGTGCTACATGTAAACAGCATTTGAGAGGTTTATTTTTTTTACAATCTTTGTCACATTAAACCCAGACCCATTGGCTTTGCCAGTGCTTTTTATGTTTGTAGCAAATGATTGCAGGCAAAAGCAATAAAAATGGAAAATTTTGTTTTATTTAAATTCTTCTGCATGGCAGCAGGCATCTTTAATTGTTTTTGTCTGCACTCGAGTGCGAGTGTCAGACCTCTTGGCTTTGCCAGTGGTTGTTTCAGTAAAGTGTTGGTGAGTGTGCACACACGCATTGGGGAAGGCCTGTGCCTTACTTAGCATGACATACACTTGTACGCATGAATGCACAAAGCTCAGATCAGTAGCTATAGAATCTGTTTCTAGTTCCACCAGTAGGTGGCAAAGGTGCCCCACGGTTTGATAATGGAAAAGAGCAAATGTAGTAAAAGTTATAGAGTCATCAGGAATTTGATTTTATCGTTATCTGTTTTCGCTGCTTCCTGAGCAACTAAGGCGGTAAAGGAAGGATGCAGGGAGTAAGCGAGAGGTGGCATGGGGGTGTCTGTCTTAAGTGAATATATATATATTTATACACACACACACACACATATATATTTATACATATATATGTTTATCAATTTCAAAATCTATATACACCAATCAGCAATTGTGTTGTGTGATCAGATACAACCAATAAAGTGTATTTGTGCAACAGGAAGAGAGTATTTTTTACAGGAAGTAGTGCGTTATAGAAGCCAGTTGACGTACAGTAAAGAATAACAGCTAGTTAGTTGGTGAGAAACAGTTCTAAAAACAGGCTTTGTATTGCTAGGAGAATCTCATCAACTCTCTGGCACATAGTTAAATAACAATTATAGAAAAACACTAAACATTTATTGTGAAGCTCAATTAACATTCATCAAGGCAAGTTTCTTAATTATTACTGGCTAAGTGCAAATGTTATTTCTGCAGAGGGAAGTGTTCAAAATAAATTTAGAGCCTAGGGCCAATCCTGGCACTCATATTTTAAAAACTGGAAATCCCCTTTCTCTCTTCTGAACAAAAAAAGAGTCAAGTTTGACTGAACTAGATGCCCCTGGCTGGGAGGCACAGGGCCAGGGATTGGGTTTTGAAGTGAACCCATAGGCAGTGGGGCGATAGGGGGTCTACTCCACACAGGTGCAGGTTTCTGCCAAGGGCTGGCAAGGGGTCTTTTGGAAGACTACCATCCCTGGGTTTGAAGGCTCTGGGCATGTGGAAAGCGTCACACAGAACTCAATGCCATCAGTGTGAAGCCAGTACTTAATTTGAGCCAGTGGTTTCCGGTGCTCAGCACCAGCACTTAATTGTCAACACCGGGACTTATGAGAGCCTACCACAAGGTGGCGCTGTTTGTGTAATTTAGAGATGAGAACAGCAACAGTTGCTTATTAGTTCAATATACATCAAAAACGACTAAAACATGCCGCCCAAGACTTTCTTATAACTTTGGAGGCCTGGAAGAGTCTGAATTGTCACACCTGTAGGAGTGTGATGGTTAATAGTTGTGTTATTGGCACTGGCTGGGACAATGGGCAGTGCAAGCTGCAGTGGCCTACTAATGAGGGCCCTGGCACCTTTTTTTTCTTTCTAACCAATTAAGCACTGTGTAAAGCACAGAAATTTCCAAGAAAGTATTCCTGTAATTCAAACAATCCTTTTGTTTTCTGTGAAGATAAGTCAGAAGAGATGAAGGTCCTGTGGTACAGCTAAAAAGAATTACACCAAACAAGGTCTCAAGCTGGAGGCTGCTGTAACTCGACCAAAGGCCATGGCCTGAGGCCCTACCTGGCACTCACTCACCTAGGCACCGGCAGAGTCTGTGCCTACTGGGCACAGAGCCTGGCCTTGCCCAGCTGGCCCAAAGGGCAGAGTTACAAGTACATTACAGGCAGGCGTCAAAATAGATTATCTCAAAATCCCCGCAAAATTACTGACAAAATGATTTTCAAAGGGAAACATGTTTTTATCAAGATCAGTAACAAGCTGACATTAATGAAAATGTAGGTTACAGAAACAAAATGATTATGATCCAAAACCTAAAAACCACTGTATTTTGCCCATTTTGGTGAGCAGTGCCACCAGAACACCACAGTCCATTGCTCATTGGTTCAGGCACGATGTCACCATCCACGTCACTACTTTAAACGATGTGATCACGGTAGAGAACTGCTCAGGAGTTAGCTCCCTTGCAAAGAATATTTAGAGAAGAAAGAATCACGCATTTACCCCCTTTAGAGAAAGGGTGACCTCCTGGCATGGAGGCAAACTCAGGTCAGGCCTGTAAAAATTCAGGACAAACATTCAGAGAAAAAGGTAAGTTTTACAGACACATCTAAGGAGCGGCCATATCCCCTACTTTATCAATGCATTTATTTGTTTTATATTCCACTGTTTATTCAGTGTGTTCTGTAGGAGATTGCCTCCAGGTATACTTCATTCATATAGGGCATTATGTCCTGGTTAAATAGTATATTGATGCCCTTGAGCACGGTGTCATACCCAATTCTACCTAATCTTTATTGGAGAGGAAGCAACAGTACAGTTTGGGAAACATTAAGGTAAGTGACTTTTTCACCTTCTACTAGTTTAGACAAGTTGAACAAAAACATCTGGCTCACCTCACCCTCCACTAGACATCAAACTTAAAAAAAAAAAAGAATGAGTCAGAGCAGATAGTGTGGGCGACAGTCTGACACCTAATGTCAGGATGTGGGGTGCCCACAACTTGTCTTCAGTCTCACAGCACAAAGAAGGCCCGACTGCTGCATTAGAGTGTGCATCAGGGAATCTACATGTATCTCAGAACTTGGAGCCCGGACCACCAGACAGAGAGAATTAAAGAGCAGGATGAAGTTGAAATCAAAAGGAGATCCGCAGCAGCTGATTCAAAGACTCACTGCTAAGAACTGGACAAATAAGGAAAAGAAGAACAAGGCGGGACAATTCCTAAAATCAGACAAAGTACTGCGAACTTGGAGAGTAGTCTCAGCAAAGAGGCCAGAAACAGAAGAGGCATTAGCAAGTGGTTAAATAAGCATCACCTACCCACCATGGCAAACTCTACCGGTGAAATGGTCTGCTGGTAGTGCTTGTGGAGGGCAGTCAGGAGCCGGGCTTCTTGGAAGGTTGGGCCCTGGGCAATTGCCCACTCTGTCCAAGTCTTAAAATAGCTCTGCAGCCGAGCCAAGGCTGAACTAGTGGTCTGGGTCATCCCTTCGTGCCAAAGAACATGCAGAACCTGCAAAATGTTTGGGATTCAAATTATACAACAAACAAAATATAAGAACACGATAAAGACTTTAAAATGTAGAAACTGTTCTCTTTAACATATGGAGGTATTTCGATTTAGTACATTAGATCACCACATTGCATTGATGTTTATTTGAAGTTAAAGTTTCTAATCATGAAACTTAAAAGATTTACTAACCCTCCCTTCTGACAGAGCCATGAGTGAACCAATGTTCTAGTGTCTCTCACATCATTGTCAATGTTATTTTTATGGATGGCGGAACATTACAGGCTATTAAAGCCTATAGAAGTGAGGTTTCTGTACAGGATACCTCTTGAACTGAAATACTTGAAAGTGCTCTCAGATGTCACTAGCAAGTAAATTAGACACATGAAGTAACTTCATTTTACTTATAACACACAATGTAGTCATGCTGGAAGCTGGGATTTGAACCCAGATTTCCTGGTCACGAAGAGTGCAATTAAGCTACTGACTAGATTAATGTATTTTCTCAATCCCCTTTATCACCAGAGGACCATGTTTTGTACAATTCTGTCAGATGGATAGTACTCTGGGTCAAGTAAAAACAGATCACATGTTAATTTGAGTATATCTGAAAATAAAGGTACATAGCGAAGGTGAGGAACTGCAGAACACCATATGCTAATATCACGGGCTGTTCCAGGCTTTACATAGCTATTCAACGCAGCATGCAAAGTGCAGTAAAAAAATATGGATTCTGTTTATCCTTAGTCCAGTGGGGACGGGGTCAGTGAGCGTGGAGGCAGAATCAAAGACGTGACTAAATAGAACAAAATATTCTGAAACTATTTTGTTGATCTTTCACTATCGGATAAGTGCATATAAAATAATGCACACCTTAAATAAAAAATAAATGCAAGTTAAACTATCAGTGGGAAATGACCTATTTTTGTTTGAAACCTCTGTTTGTTAATGTTATCACTGCAGATGTATGTGTGTGCAACTAGAGGCACCAAGAATTGAATCCTCTTTGGTCCAGCAGGGAAAAGGGACTTGTGTATCTTTAGTGCGAGGGGGTCCCTGCCTGTCACAGAAAGCACTGTGAATGTGTAAGTCATTGTTTTAAACATGCATTACACACAGTATAAGTTAGGCTGCCGCACAATGTGAAAATAAAAAGACAAGAATGTGTTTCCAAAGAGAAGATTTTAGTAAAATGCAGGTTGTATCAAGTCAAACAGTTTTTAAAAGTTTCCCAAAAAATCATGCACTCCGCAGCTCAGCTTGGAACACTAATACAACACCTCTCAAAAAGGCTACATCTGTGTCATCAGGAATCTTAAAGTGATTGCATCAATTGATGCCTATACGGAATCCAAGCAGATTTTACATTGGCAGATTAACCAATTGCTCACATTTACATTTCATTCAGGCACCGGGCACCCTGGCAAGAAGACATGTTTGTTGTTTACCTGTCTGCCCCTCCCTCGGGATCACAGGAGACTCCCGCCCTTCCACTGCAGCAGAGCCATCGCAACTGTAGGAATTAGCATTTTCTTTTAGCACAAAAGCTAAAATTATAGACAAATGTCATCCATGGAAAGTTCATTTCCGACAATGGACATTAAAGATAATTTACAGACAGTCTGTGTAAATTACGGACAAGTGGTCACACTATTTAGAGATATCGCCTTATGCGTTGATGGCATTTCACGGGCTGCACTACCACTTTCAACACACAGATGGCGTCACAATGAATATCTATGGAAGCAAAGGTGTGGGTCCACCGTCTGCAAAGAGATGGAATACATATAGGCTTTCTTGTCACATAAGAGATTTGATGTCAATGTCAGTAGGGAAGTGATATCCCAAGTGATGTAATCAATGTCATTTCTGACGTCATCACTGTGTATATCAAATTAAAGCTGCATGAACTACACACACACACACAAGTGACACATATGCTACAGGCGTTATTGGTAGGTGACCAGCTGGAGCACCGCTGTTAACGAACCAGTGGGCGCCCAGTAGACACAGCCTGTACCAGTGATCGCTGACCAGACTCTGTCTGTACCAGCTGCCCCACTGCCCATTATGGCTCAACACAGTTCCAGCTGAGCATGCCCTGTAGCAGAGATATATTGAAAAAGTTTCTACTCAGCTAATATTCTTTAAAAACTGATTTTGTGAACTATTTCTGATATAAGGACAGGCCATGTTTTATATATATATATATATATATATATATATATATATATATATATATATATATATATATACATACATACATACATATATATATATATATATACATACATACATACATACATACATACATACATACATACATACATACATACATACATACATACATACATACATACATACATACATATATATATATATATATATATATCAATCATACCAAAAGCGTCCATAATTGAGGTGCACTCTGAAGCAGGCAGACCCCGTCGTGATGAACAAGGTCTTTGTTAATGCTGAACCGGGAACATCATGGGAATTCACTCGTTGCCCTACGCGTATCGGAGCCCTGTGCGCCTTGTTCACGGGCTTGTTGAGAGGCAGTAAAACAGGCACTCTTCATTTTCTTTTTAGTACCGCCCTCTGATGGGATGATGCGAAAAGCCTTCTGGGGCTTGTAGTGCTCAAATGTCTCCATAGTGAATTTTACTTGCCACGCATAATTAATTACAATGTCCGGGCCCTCAATGGGCCCCCAGTGGTGCCCCCCGTTCATCTGCCGCCAACCTGCTCCTCTGGAATCGGTCGCAGTGTATCTACAACCCCAGTCCACCCTTCATTGTGGTGGCGGTGCACACTCCCGACCTGCAGAGGCCGGTGTATATCATACCAAAAGCGTCCAAAATTGAGGTGCACTCGGAAGCAGGCAGACATTTGAGCACTACAAGCCCCAGAAGGCTTTTCGCATCATCCCATCAGAGGGCGGCACTAAAAAGAAAATGACGAGTGAATTCCCATGATGCTCCCGGTTCAGCATTAATAAAGACCTCGTTCATCACGACGGGGTCTGCCTGCTTCAGAGTGCACCTCAATTTTGGACGCTTTTGGTATGATATATATATATATATATCTCCATCTCCTTATGCTTGTGTGGACGTGTGTGTGAACCACATGCGTATATATCTATTTAAATAGCTCAATTTACATATGTGTATGTAACCACAGTAGTGTAGGTTCTTGGCATAGGGTGGCAGTAGGCTGTTTCTACCAAATCTCCTTTGCCCCGGGGCCTTCCTACATCTCTGGTCTCTCAACAACCATCTTACGTTCAAAGAGGTATTTCATAATATTTGCTCTGCTTAGGATGAACCATCACGCGGCGCCTAATTGCCTGAGAAAATCCTTTTATTTGGAAATTTCCAGCCTCCAGTGGATAATCTCTGAGATAATGGTATTATCTCGGCGGGTTGTTTTAATTGGAACAGGGTGGGCTGCAGTTGTTATCAGTGAGTTCTGAGTGTATTTGCAAAGAGGCGCCCTAAGAGCAGAGTTAATACAAGGGATGTGATAACATTATTAATTTCTATTTAATGTGTCCATTATCTTCCCTGCTCGTGATGGCTGCCCTGCCCTCCGTGTCCGCTTCCTTGCCCCGTGTAACACCCAGCCGAATTCACCCCTGTGGCATTGGAGTGCGTGTCCAGGGTTCCCCAGAGCGCACCTGACCCTGTCCATGGCGACCCAAGGCGCTCGCTATCAGGGCCGGACTGTCCGTAATGGGCTTCGGGCGTTTCCCCGGGAGGCTTGAAAGGTGGGGGCTGGCTTTGCACCAGTGGGGGGCAGTTTTGTTACTGGGTGCCAGTTTTCCAGCAGTGCTGAACTGTCAGCCCCCAGTAACAAAAGCAGCAGTGCTTTAAACGTGCGTCTCCCCCCTGCCCCACACCCTGGCTGATCTGATAAAATTGCCAGGGCTGCTTTGGGTTCCCGGACCGGTCCTGCTCGCTATCCTGTTACCACATGTTTTAGAAATCCCACTCACGAAATGGCAGGGTGCTGGGTGCTCACAGGCTGTTGAATGGGTGTGCCATGGTGTTCCATAGCCAGTTCTTTGGATAGAGACCGGTTGTAGTTAGTTGTAGATTGTACAGTTCTCCAATCAGCTGGGTGTCCTTTGGTGCTTCTAGGTAAAACTCACACCTCTGTCTGATTAGACACCATCACCTTTACGAGAGCAGCCCTTTTAGAGTTCTGTTAGCTCTGCAACAGCTTGGATATTAGAGGTGTTAAGAGCCCCAGTGTACCCCAATATAGGCCTAGGTAGTTGCACGACCTTTTACCTAGTTAGGTGCCGAATAAATGTTATGTGGTTTTCTTCGAAAACTAGCCTAATTTATTATGCATGCGGATTCTTAGTATCACAGCAGGATTACCATCTTCTGCATAATAACTCTGTAAAAAAGTCACCACAATTGTCATCCTTGAACAACATGCCCACAGTATCATTACACATCTAGGTAGAACCCCTGAGGGTATCTTTTGGGTATATAAGCACCACATCTTCGTGGGGCAAACCAGAGGAGAAGCTTCCATGCTGGCACGAGACGCTGGAGTCCCTACATGCAGAAACTCCAGCACGCAGTGGTCTGACAACACTTGCGGGGTGTCCAACTTGAGACCAAGACGGGGTCCTTCATTCTCTCCCATCAGGTAATGGGGTTGGCTCTTTCCTAGGGGGAGTCTTGGCTTCACACCTACATACAGGTACACTTAGCCAGGGTTTGCATCTTCAAAGTACGCTTGATTACTGATATGTATCTAAATGCCTGCATATATTCACTGTTTTAGCACCTTGGTAGAATTCTACCTTTTATTTACTCTGTCAGTGTTTGAAATCGTATATATCTGTTTCTGTCTAGTGGTTGTCGCAGCACACGTATTTTACACTAGAATGACGCTGGTTCAATAAATGCTTATTGAAAACGTCCCCATCGTTAATTCTGTGTGTTTCTCTGAGACCAAGTGAGCACGAGTGACTGAGCGAAAAGTAGTACACTGTTTCCACGATCCCTGAAGGATCAAGGGTTGTCATGTTCGATAGTTGCCAGAAACGATTCCCTCCTTGGTAAGGTTAGGGGGCTTATGGTGGCACTGTGAGCTAGCTGGTCTAAAGGCTAACATATCCTTGGGGGTGTCTGGAATCAGTCTGGACACCAATCCCTTAGTTTATCCGGTCTAAACTCGCAGATCCTATGTAGATTTATAGGAACTACACGACAGAGGTGGGCAATAAATAATGCTCCACCAGCAGAGTTTTGGCGTAACGCGGACTTTCGGCCAAATTCCGTTAACCGCTGTGTGGGGGACTGTTTTCTCACGCATGGCTCGCCAATGGTAAGTTAGAAAGTGCAAGCGAGATTTGGCGTCTCCTAGCCCGATTTCCATCGCTAGGAGGGCACCCGTGAGATTTCCCCAACACGAGCGGTCTCGGGCAGTCGTGACCATTCGTGGCCAGAAAGCTGCCACTCCAGTAGAAAATCTACTTAATCAGTAGGAAAATCAACTCGAGAAGCAGCGCCCTCTGGCTTGCCGCATGTTGCCATTCTCACTGATTTATCAGTGCGGAATGAGCTCCCAGCACTAAAAACCAGCGTAACGTGTCTAATTCCGCCCGTTTGCGGAACTCTGCTGAATCTCGTGGAGTTTTCATGTAACTCTGTGGAATTCCGCAGAGTGAAACTCTGTGAGTTCCGCCCATTCCTAATGGATATACCTTCATGACAGTGCACACTCACCTCGACCCCAGGAGACACTCAGCTCCACAGCATCACTTACCCATCTTCAAGCCACTACTCTCCTTCATGAAAACACTGCTGATCACAACTACTGTACTTGCTCGCCTCTAAAGCGCACTGACTGTCCTTCACAACACCCCCATGTCCCACTGTCCCAGAGCAAGCACTCACCTCCACCACTGCTCTTGCTCACCTACACAACAGCACTCACTCACCTCCAGAACAGCACCTGCTTTCCTTCGGTACAGGGCTCGCTCTCCACCAAGGCAGCTTCTGTCCATCACTATCTCTCTTCCACAACAGCACCCTCCTCTGAGACAGCATTCACTCTGCTTTGTGACAGCACTCACTCTCTTCCAGGATAGTACTTACTCTTCCAGGACAGCACTCTGTCTCCTCTGGGAAAGCCCTCACTCTTCTCTTGGACAGCACTCGCTCTCATCCAGAGCAGCACTCACTCCAGCGTGACAGCACTCGCTACCCTCTGACCTCATTCGCTCTTCTGCCAACAACACTGGTCCTCCTCTTGTACATCACTTGCTTCCCTCCAGGACAGCACTCTCTCTTCCCCACAACAGCATTCACTGTTCTCAGCTAGAGCACTCGCTTCCTTCAGGACAGCACTTTCTCTCCTCCGCAACTTCGCTCGCTCTCCTCTGCGACAGCACACTCCCTCTTTTTGGACGTCACTTTTTCTCCTTCAGAGCATAACTCAGTCTCCGACAGGACATCACTCACTGTCCTCCACAACAGCACTTTTCTCTTCCAGGACAGCACTCGCTCTCCTCTGGGTTGGCACTTCCTCTCCTATGTGACACTACTCCAACTTCTGTGCAGCAGCACTTTGATTGCTTGCTTTCCTCTGCGACTGCTCTGGCCTATCTCTGCAACAGCGCTTCCCAACCTCCTTTGACTGCACTCGCTCTCCTTTGACTGCACTCGCTCTCCTTTGACTGCACTCGCTCTCCTTTGACTGCACTCGCTCTCCTTTATGACAGCACTCGCTCTCCTTTATGACAGCACTCGCTCTCCTTTATGACAGCACTCGCTCTCCTTTATGACAGCACTCGCTCTCCTTTATGACAACACTCGCTCTCCTTTATGACAGCACTCGCTCTCCTTTGTGACAGCACTCGCTCTCCTTTATGACAGCGCTCGCTCTCCTTTATGACAGCGCTCGCTCTCCTTTATGACAGCGCTCGCTCTCCTATATGACAGCGCTCGCTCTCCTTTATGACAGCGCTCGCTCTCCTTTATGACAGCACTCGCTCTCCTTTATGACAGCACTCGCTCTCCTTTGTGACAGTTCGCGCTCATCTTTGACAGCACTCGCTCTCCTTTGACTGCACTCGCTCTCCTTTGACTGCACTCGCTTCTCCTTTGACTGCACTCGCTCTCCTTTGACTGCACTCGCTCTCCTTTGACTGCACTTGCTCTCCTTTGACTGCACTCGCTCTCCTTTGACTGCACTCGCTCTCCCTTGACTGCACTCGCTCTCCCTTGACTGCACTCGCTCTCCTTTGACAGCACTCGCTCTCCTTTGTGACAGCTCTCGCTCTCCTTTATGACAGCGCTCTCTCTCCTTTATGACTGCACTCACTCTCCTTTGTCTGCACTCGCTCCCCTTTATGACAGTTCTCGCTCATCTTTGACTGCACTCGCTCTCCTTTGACTGCACTCGCTCTCCTTTGACTGCACTCGCTCACCTTTGTGACAGCACTCGCTCTCCTTTGTGACAGCACTCGCTCTCCTTTGTGACATCACTCGCTCTCCTTTGACAGCACTCTCTCTCCTTTATGACAGCACTCGCTCTCCTTTGTGACAGCACTCACTCTCCTTTATAACAGCACTCGTTCTCCTTTGTGACAGCACTCACTGTCCTTTGACTGCACTCGCTCACCTTTGTGTCAGTTCTCGCTCATCTTTATGACAGCACTCTCTCTCCTTTGACAGCACTCTCTCTCCTTTGACAGCACTCTCGCTCCTTTGACAGCACTCTCCTTTATGACCGCACTCTCTCTCCTTTATGACAGCACTCTCTCTCCTTTGTGACAGCACTCGCTCTCCTTTGTGTCAGCACTCGCTCTCCTTTGTGTCAGCACTCGCTCTCCTTTGTGTCAGCACTCGCTCTCCTTTGTGTCAGCACTCGCTCTCCTTTGTGTCAGCACTCGCTCTCCTTTGTGTCAGCACTCGCTCTCCTTTGTGTCAGCACTCGCTCTCCTTTGTGTCAGCACTCGCTCTCCTTTGTGACAGCACTCGCTCTCCTTTGTGACAGCACTCGCTCTCCTTTGTGACAGCACTCGCTCTCCTTTGTGACAGCACTCGCTCTCCTTTGTGACAGCACTCGTTCATCTTTATGACAGCACTCGTTATCCTTTGTGACAGCACTCACTCTCCTTTGACTGCACTCACTCACCTTTGTGACAGCACTCGCTCATCTTTGACAGCACTCCCTCTCCTTTGACAGCAATCGCTCTCCTTTGACAGCACTCGCTCTCCTTTGACAGCACTCGCACTCCTTTGTGATAGCACTCGCTCTACTTTGACAGCACTCGCTCATCTTTGTGACAGCACTCTCTCTCCTTTATGACTGCACTCTCTCTCCTTTATGACAGCACTCTCTCTCCTTTGACAGCACTCTCTCTCCTTTGACAGCACTCTCTCTCCTTTGACAGCACTCTCTCTCCTTTGACTGCACTCTCTCTCCTTTGACTGCACTCTCTCTCCTTGACTGCACTCACTCACCTTTATGACAGCGCTCGCTCTCCTTTATGACAGCGCTCGCTCTCCTATATGACAGCGCTCGCTCTCCCTTTATGACAGCGCTCGCTCTCCTTTATGACAGCACTCGCTCTCCTTTATGACAGCACTCGCTCTCCTTTGTGACAGTTCGCGCTCATCTTTGACAGCACTCGCTCTCCTTTGACTGCACTCGCTCTCCTTTGACTGCACTCGCTCTCCTTTGACTGCACTCGCTCTCCTTTGACTGCACTCGCTCTCCTTTGACTGCACTCGCTCTCCTTTGACTGCACTCGCTCTCCTTTGACTGCACTCGCTCTCCTTTGACTGCACTCGCTCTCCTTTGACTGCACTCGCTCTCCTTTGACAGCACTCGCTCTCCTTTGTGACAGCTCTCGCTCTCCTTTATGACAGCGCTCTCTCTCCTTTATGACTGCACTCACTCTCCTTTGTCTGCACTCGCTCCCCTTTATGACAGTTCTCGCTCATCTTTGACTGCACTCGCTCTCCTTTGACTGCACTCGCTCACCTTTATGACAGCACTCACTCTCCTTTGTGACAGCACTCACTCTCCTTTGTGACAGCATCTCGCTCTCCTTTGTGACATCACTCGCTCTCCTTTGACAGCACTCTCTCTCCTTTATGACAGCACTCGCTCTCCTTTGTGACAGCACTCACTCTCCTTTATAACAGCACTCGTTCTCCTTTGTGACAGCACTCGCTCTCCTTTATGACAGCACTCACTCTCCTTTATGACAGCACTCACTCTCCTTTGTGACAGCACTCGCTCTCCTTTGTGACATCACTCGCTCTCCTTTGACAGCACTCTCTCTCCTTTATGACAGCACTCGCTCTCCTTTGTGACAGCACTCACTCTCCTTTATAACAGCACTCGTTCTCCTTTGTGACAGCACTCACTGTCCTTTGACTGCACTCGCTCACCTTTGTGTCAGTTCTCGCTCATCTTTATGACAGCACTCTCTCTCCTTTGACAGCACTCTCTCTCCTTTGACAGCACTCTCTCTCCTTTGACAGCACTCTCCTTTATGACCGCACTCTCTCTCCTTTATGACAGCACTCTCTCTCCTTTGTGACAGCACTCGCTCTCTTTTGTGTCAGCACTCGCTCTCCTTTGTGTCAGCACTCACTCTCCTTTGTGTCAGCACTCGCTCTCCTTTGTGTCAGCACTCGCTCTCCTTTGTGTCAGCACTCGCTCTCCTTTGTGTCAGCACTCGCTCTCCTTTGTGTCAGCACTCGCTCTCCTTTGTGTCAGCACTCGCTCTCCTTTGTGACAGCACTCGCTCTCCTTTGTGACAGCACTCGCTCTCCTTTGTGACAGCACTCGTTCATCTTTATGACAGCACTCGTTATCCTTTGTGACAGCACTCACTCTCCTTTGACTGCACTCACTCACCTTTGTGACAGCACTCGCTCATCTTTGACAGCACTCCCTCTCCTTTGACAGCAATCGCTCTCCTTTGACAGCACTCGCTCTCCTTTGACAGCACTCGCACTCCTTTGTGATAGCACTCGCTCTACTTTGACAGCACTCGCTCATCTTTGTGACAGCACTCTCTCTCCTTTATGACTGCACTCTCTCTCCTTTATGACAGCACTCTCTCTCCTTTGACAGCACTCTCTCTCCTTTGACAGCACTCTCTCTCCTTTGACAGCACTCTCTCTCCTTTGACTGCACTCTCTCTCCTTTGACTGCACTCTCTCTCCTTGACTGCACTCACTCACCTTTATGACAGCGCTCGCTCTCCTTTATGACAGCGCTCGCTCTCCTATATGACAGCGCTCGCTCTCCTTTATGACAGCGCTCGCTCTCCTTTATGACAGCACTCGCTCTCCTTTATGACAGCACTCGCTCTCCTTTGTGACAGCACTCACTCTCCTTTGTGACAGCACTCGCTCTCCTTTGTGACATCACTCGCTCTCCTTTGACAGCACTCTCTCTCCTTTATGACAGCACTCGCTCTCCTTTGTGACAGCACTCACTCTCCTTTATAACAGCACTCGTTCTCCTTTGTGACAGCACTCGCTCTCCTTTATGACAGCACTCACTCTCCTTTATGACAGCACTCACTCTCCTTTGTGACAGCACTCGCTCTCCTTTGTGACATCACTCGCTCTCCTTTGACAGCACTCTCTCTCCTTTATGACAGCACTCGCTCTCCTTTGTGACAGCACTCACTCTCCTTTATAACAGCACTCGTTCTCCTTTGTGACAGCACTCACTGTCCTTTGACTGCACTCGCTCACCTTTGTGTCAGTTCTCGCTCATCTTTATGACAGCACTCTCTCTCCTTTGACAGCACTCTCTCTCCTTTGACAGCACTCTCTCTCCTTTGACAGCACTCTCCTTTATGACCGCACTCTCTCTCCTTTATGACAGCACTCTCTCTCCTTTGTGACAGCACTCGCTCTCCTTTGTGTCAGCACTCGCTCTCCTTTGTGTCAGCACTCGCTCTCCTTTGTGTCAGCACTCCGCTCTCCTTTGTGTCAGCACTCGCTCTCCTTTGTGTCAGCACTCGCTCTCCTTTGTGTCAGCACTCGCTCTCCTTTGTGTCAGCACTCGCTCTCCTTTGTGACAGCACTCGCTCTCCTTTGTGACAGCACTCGCTCTCCTTTGTGACAGCACTCGTTCATCTTTATGACAGCACTCGTTATCCTTTGTGACAGCACTCACTCTCCTTTGACTGCACTCACTCACCTTTGTGACAGCACTCGCTCATCTTTGACAGCACTCCCTCTCCTTTGACAGCAATCGCTCTCCTTTGACAGCATCTCGCTCTCCTTTGACAGCACTCGCACTCCTTTGTGATAGCACTCGCTCTACTTTGACAGCACTCGCTCATCTTTGTGACAGCACTCTCTCTCCTTTATGACTGCACTCTCTCTCCTTTATGACAGCACTCTCTCTCCTTTGACAGCACTCTCTCTCCTTTGACAGCACTCTCTCTCCTTTGACAGCACTCTCTCCTTTGACAGCACTCTCTCTCCTTTGACTGCACTCTCTCTCCTTTGACTGCACTCTCTCTCCTTGACTGCACTCCACTCACCTTTATGACAGCGCTCGCTCTCCTTTATGACAGCGCTCGCTCTCCTATATGACAGCGCTCGCTCTCCTTTATGACAGCGCTCGCTCTCCTTTATGACAGCACTCGCTCTCCTTTATGACAGCACTCGCTCTCCTTTGTGACAGTTCGCGCTCATCTTTGACAGCACTCGCTCTCCTTTGACTGCACTCGCTCTCCTTTGACTGCACTCGCTCTCCTTTGACTGCACTCGCTCTCCTTTGACTGCACTCGCTCTCCTTTGACTGCACTTGCTCTCCTTTGACTGCACTCGCTCTCCTTTGACTGCACTCGCTCTCCTTTGACTGCACTCGCTCTCCTTTGACAGCACTCGCTCTCCTTTGTGACAGCTCTCGCTCTCCTTTATGACAGCGCTCTCTCTCCTTTATGACTGCACTCACTCTCCTTTGTCTGCACTCGCTCCCCTTTATGACAGTTCTCGCTCATCTTTGACTGCACTCGCTCTCCTTTGACTGCACTCGCTCTCCTTTGACTGCACTCGCTCACCTTTATGACAGCACTCACTCTCCTTTGTGACAGCACTCACTCTCCTTTGTGACAGCACTCGCTCTCCTTTGTGACATCACTCGCTCTCCTTTGACAGCACTCTCTCTCCTTTATGACAGCACTCGCTCTCCTTTGTGACAGCACTCACTCTCCTTTATGACTGCACTCTCTCTCCTTTGACAGCACTCGCTCTCCTTTGTGACAGCACTCACTCTCCTTTATAACAGCACTCGTTCTCCTTTGTGACAGCACTCGCTCTCCTTTATGACAGCACTCACTCTCCTTTATGACAGCACTCGCTCATCTTTATGACAGCACTCTCTCTCCTTTGACAGCACTCTCTCTCCTTTGACAGCACTCTCCTTTATGACCGCACTCTCTCTCCTTTATGACAGCACTCTCTCTCCTTTGTGACAGCACTCTCTCTCCTTTGTGACAGCACTCTCTCTCCTTTGTGACAGCACTCGCTCTCCTTTGTGTCAGCACTCGCTCTCCTTTGTGTCAGCACTCGCTCTCCTTTGTGTCAGCACTCGCTCTCCTTTGTGTCAGCACTCGCTCTCCTTTGTGTCAGCACTCGCTCTCCTTTGTGTCAGCACTCGCTCTCCTTTGCGACAGCACTCGCTCTCCTTTGTGACAGCACTCGCTCTCCTTTGTGACAGCACTCGTTCATCTTTATGACAGCACTCGTTATCCTTTGTGACAGCACTCACTCTCCTTTGACTGCACTCACTCACCTTTGTGACAGCACTCGCTCATCTTTGACAGCACTCCCTCTCCTTTGACAGCACTCCCTCTCCTTTGACAGCACTCGCTCTCCTTTGACAGCACTCGCACTCCTTTGTGATAGCACTCGCTCTACTTTGACAGCACTCGCTCATCTTTGTGACAGCACTCTCTCTCCTTTATGACAGCACTCTCTCTCCTTTATGACAGCACTCTCTCTCCTTTGACAGCACTCTCTCTCCTTTGACAGCACTCTCTCTCCTTTGACAGCACTCTCTCTCCTTTGACTGCACTCTCTCTCCTTTGACTGCACTCTCTCTCCTTGACTGCACTCTCACCTTTGTGACAGCACTCGCTCTCCTTTATGACAGCACTCGCTCTCCTTTATGACAGCACTCGCTCTCCTTTGACAGCACTCGCTCTCCTTTGTGACAGCTCTCGCTCTCCTTTATGACAGCTCTCGCTCTCCTTTATGACAGCTCTCGCTCTCCTTTATGACAGCACTCGCTCTCCTTTATGACAGCACTCGCTCTCCTTTATGACAGCACTCGCTCTCATTTATGACGGCACTCGCTCTCCTTTATGACGGCACTCGCTCTCCTTTATGACGGCACTCGCTCTCCTTTATGACGGCACTCGCTCTCCTTTATGACGGCACTCGCTCTCCTTTATGACGGCACTCGCTCTCTTTGTGACGGCACTCTCCCTCCTTTGTGACAGCACTCTCTCCTTTGTGACAGCACTCTCTCTCCTTTGTGACGGCACTCTCTCTCCTTTGTGACGGCACTCTCTCTCCTTTGTGACGGCACTCTCTCTCCTTTGTGACGGCACTCTCTCCTTTATGACAGCACTCTCTCTCCTTTATGACAGCACTCTCTCTCCTTTATGACAGCACTCTCTCTCCTTTATGACAGCACTCTCTCTCCTTTATGACAGCACTCTCTCTCCTTTATGACAGCACTCTCTCTCCTTTATGACAGCACTCTCTCTCCTCTGACAGCACTCTCTCCTTTATGACAGCACTCGCTCTCCTTTGACAGCACTCGCTCTCCTTTATGACAGCTCTCGCTCTCCTTTATGACAGCTCTCGCTCTCCTTTATGACAGCACTCGCTCTCCTTTATGACAGCACTCGCTCTCCTTTATGACGGCACTCGCTCTCCTTTATGACGGCACTCGCTCTCCTTTATGACGGCACTCGCTCTCCTTTATGACGGCACTCGCTCTCCTTTATGACGGCACTCGCTCTCCTTTATGACGGCACTCGCTCTCTTTTGTGACGGCACTCTCCCTCCTTTGTGACAGCACTCTCTCCTTTGTGACAGCACTCTCTCTCCTTTGTGACGGCACTCTCTCTCCTTTGTGACGGCACTCTCTCCTTTGTGACGGCACTCTCTCTCCTTTGTGACGGCACTCTCTCTCCTTTGTGACGGCACTCTCTCCTTTATGACAGCACTCTCTCTCCTTTATGACAGCACTCTCTCTCCTTTATGACAGCACTCTCCTTTATGACAGCACTCTCTCTCCTTTATGACAGCACTCTCTCTCCTTTATGACAGCACACGCTCTCCTTTATGATAGCACTCGCTCTCCTTTGTGACAGCACTCGCTCATCTTTGTGACAGCACTCGCTCATCTTTGTGACAGCACTCGCTCATCTTTGTGACAGCACTCGCACTCCTGTGACAGCACTCTCTCTCCTTTATGACAGCACTCTCTCTCCTCTGACAGCACTCTCTCCTTTATGACAGCACTCTCTCCTTTATGACAGCACTCGCTCTCCTTTATGACAGCACTCGCTCTCCTTTGACAGCACTCACTCTCCTTTATGACAGCACTCACTCTCCTTTATGACAGCACTCGCTCTCCTTTATGACAGCACTCGCTCAGCACTCGACAGCACTCTCTCTCCTTTGACAGCACTCTCCTTTGTGACAGCACTCGCTCTCCTTTGTGACAGCACTCGCTCTCCTTTGTGACAGCACTCGCTCTCCTTTGTGACAGCACTCGCTCTCCTTTGTGACTGCACTCGCTCTCCTTTGTGACTGCACTCGCTCACCTTTATGACTGCACTCGCTCTCCTTTGACTGCACTCGCTCTCCTTTGTGACAGCACTCGCTCTCCTTTATGACTGCACTCGCTCTCCTTTGACTGCACTCGCTCTCCTTTGTGACAGCACTCGCTCTCCTTTATGACTGCACTCGCTCTCCTTTATGACTGCACTCGCTCTCCTTTATGACTGCACTCGCTCTCCTTTAACTGCACTCGCTCTCCTTTGACTGCACTCGCTCTCCTTTGACTGCACTCGCTCTCCTTTGACTGCACTCGCTCTCCTTTGACTGTACTCGCTCTCCTTTGACTGCACTCGCTCTCCTTTGACTGCACTCGCTCTCCTTTGACTGCACTCGCTCTCCTTTGACTGCACTCGCTCTCCTTTGACTGCACTCGCTCTCCTTTGACTGCACTCGCTCTCTTTTGACTGCACTCGCTCTCTTTTGACTGCACTCGCTCTCTTTTGACTGCACTCGCTCTCTTTTGACTGCACTCGCTCTCTTTTGACGGCACCCGCTCTCCTTTGTGACGGCACTCTTTCTCCTTTATGACGGCACTCTCTCTCCTTTATGACGGCACTCTCTCTCCATTATGACAGCACTCTCTCCATTGTGACAGCACTCTCTCTCCATTGTGACAGCACTCTCTCTCCTTTGTGACCGCACTCGCTCTCCTTTGTGACCACACTCGCTCTCCTTTGTGACCGCACTCGCTCTCCTTTGTGACCGCACTCGCTCTCCTTTGTGACAGCACACTCTCTCTTTTGACAGCACTCTCTCTCTTTTGACAGCACTCTCTCTTTTGACAGCACTCTCTCCATTATGACCGCACTCTCTCTCTCTCCTTTATGACCACTCTCTCGCCATTGTGACAGCACTCTCTCCTTTGTGACAGCACTCTCTCTCCTTTGTGACAGCACTCTCTCTCCTTTGTGACAGCACTCTCTCCTTTATGACAGCACTCTCTCTCCTTTGTGACAGCACTCTCTCTCCTTTGTGACAGCACTCTCTCTCTCCATTGTGACAGCACTCTCTCTCTCCATTGTGACAGCACTCTCTCTCCATTATGACAGCACTCTCTCTCCATTATGACAGCACTCTCTCCATTATGACAGCACTCGCTCTCCTTTGTGACCGCACTCGCTCTCCTTTGTGACAGCACTCTCTCTCCTTTGACAGCACTCTCTCCTTTGACAGCACTCTCTCCTTTGACAGCACTCTCTCCTTTGACAGCACCCTCTCTCTTTTGACAGCACTCTCTCTCTTTTGACAGCACTCTCTCTCTTTTGACAGCACTCTCTCTTTTGACTCTCTCCATTTTACCGCACTCTCTCTCCTTTATGACAGCACTCTCTCTCCTTTATGACAGCACTCTCTCTCCATTATGACAGCACTCTCCTTTGTGACAGCACTCTCTCTCCTTTATGACAGCACTCTCTCTCCTTTATGACAGCACTCTCTCTCCTTTATGACAGCACTCTCTCTCCTTTATGACAGCACTCTCTCTCCATTATGACAGCACTCTCTCTCCATTATGACAGCACTCTCTCTCCATTATGACAGCACTCTCTCTCCTTTGTGACCGCACTCGCTCTCCTGTGTGACCGCACTCGCTCTCCTGTGTGACCGCACTCGCTCTCCTGTGTGACCGCACTCGCTCTCCTGTGTGACCGCACTCGCTCTCCTGTGTGACCGCACTCGCTCTCCTTTATGACAGCACTCTCTCTTTTGACAGCGCTCTCTCTCCATTATGACAGCACTCGCTCTCCTTTATGACAGCACTCGCTCTCCTTTGTGACAGCACTCGCTCTCCTTTGTGACAGCACTTGCTCTCCTTTGTGACAGCACTCGCTCTCCTTTGTGACAGCACTCTTGCTCCTTTATGACAGCACTCTTGCTCCTTTATGACAGCACTCTCTCTCTTGACAGCACTCACTCAACTTTATAGCAGCACTTGCTCTCCTTTGTGACAGCTCTCGCTCTCCTTTATGACAGCACTCTCTCTCCTTTGACAGCACTCGCTCACCTTTGTCAGCACTCTCTCCTTTGACCGCACTCTCTCCTTTATGACAGCACTCTCTCTCCTTTGACAGCACTCTCTCTCCATTATGACAGCACTCTCCTTTGTGACAGCACTCTCTCTCCTTTGTGACAGCACTCTCTCTCCTTTATGACAGCACTCTCTCTCCATTATGACAGCACTCTCTCTCCATTATGACAGCACTCTCTCTCCATTATGACAGCACTCTCTCTCCTGTGTGACAGCACTCTCTCTCCTGTGTGACCGCACTCGCTCTCCTGTGTGACCGCACTCGCTCTCCTGTGTGACCGCACTCGCTCTCCTTTGTGACAGCACTCTCTCTCCTTTGTGACAGCACTCTCTCTCCTTTATGACAGCGCTCTCTCTTTTGACAGCGCTCTCTCTCTTTTGACAGCGCTCTCTCTCTTTTGACAGTGCTCTCTCTCTTTTGACAGTGCTCTCTCTCTTTTGACAGCGCTCTCTCTCTTTTGACAGCGCTCTCTCTCTTTTGACAGCGCTCTCTCTCCTTTATGACAGCGCTCTCTCTCCTTTATGACAGCGCTCTCTCTCCTTTATGACAGCACTCGCTCTCCTTTGTGACCGCACTCGCTCTCCTTTGTGACAGCACTCGCTCTCCTTTGTGACAGCACTCTTGCTCCTTTGTGACAGCACTCTTGCTCCTTTGTGACAGCACTCTTGCTCCTTTGTGACAGCACTCTTGCTCCTTTGTGACAGCACTCTTGCTCCTTTGTGACAGCACTCTTGCTCCTTTGTGACAGCACTCTTGCTCCTTTGTGACAGCACTCTTGCTCCTTTATGACAGCACTCTCTCTCTTGACAGCACTCACTCAACTTTATAGCAGCACTTGCTCTCCTTTGTGACAGCTCTCGCTCTCCTTTGTGACAGCTCTCGCTCTCCTTTGACAGCACTCTCTCTCCTTTGACAGCACTCGCTCACCTTTGTGACTGCACTCGCTCACCTTTATGGCAGCACTTGTTAATCTTCATTGCAACATTTGGATCTGCCACGTGACTGCCTCACCTTTACAGCCACAGTGGCTCGCCATCAATCTTGTCGAAAGGCCTCCTCCACCGGTGACTGAACAGGAGCCGTCACACACTGCGCAGCCTGGCCATATTTTATACATAGACACAAGAGGTGGGACACCAACAAATCAATAGGGCGAGCCGAGCCAAAACGCTATTCATCAAGGTATTTAGTATGTAAATTAAACAAGATTTAGACTTTAAAATTCAACATAGCTTTTTTTTTTAAAAAACACTTTACTTATGTTATGTTATGTTAAGGTAGCTTGTAAAGCGCACAGCTGCCCCAGCCACGGGGCGTCCCGGCGCTGAGCATAGTAGCAACTGACAACAAGTATCCATCCTGAAAAGAAAGAAAAGAGAGGGCCATAGACATAGAGGTTAACAAAGGGGGAGAAAGCCTAATGATGGAACAGATGGGTCTTTAGTGCTTTTCGAAAAGCCATATAATTGTCCATGCTCCGGATATGGCCCGGGAGACCATTCCAGAGCTTAGCAGCCAGAACTGGTTTCTGCACAGGTACAATATATCCCGCTGCAATAAAGTCGTCATTTCCATTATTACATAAGTATTCATTGCAGTCGTCATCTGCCCCCTCCACCCAGGCATCGAGTCTCCGTGCTTTGCACACGCCCCCTCCCTCCCTCCATGATCACACCTCTGCTTGTGCAGCTGGTTATGGGTCATCGCTGTGTGGGGGCTCCTGGACCCCCGGTGTGCTGGTGTGGAGACCAGCAGTGTGCATCAGTGTGGGTGGGCGAGAGGCTAGAGGGTCTACCACTCCGTCTCTTAACATATACATTTCAAATGCTTTCCGTACTTTATTAAATGTCGCCTGTGTGTCGTGTATAATGGCCGAAGGTTTCTCCATAGCATAGATCAGGGGTCTTCAAACTGGGGGTGGGCCCCCCTAGGTGGGGCCTCAAGTGATCCCGGAGGGGAGGGTGTGGCAGGCTCTGGCCAAAAGAAGCATTATGCTGATAACAGCGCTTTGTTTTCAGCAGAAAAAAAATCAGCAGCAGTAATCCCCTCTGTAATGGGCCATCACTAACATTGTTTGTCATTTATATCCTGACTGGGAGGAGGGGGCAGAAGGGAAGAGACTGCAAATATTCTTCAAAACCAGAACTTAACTGCAATGTTTACCCAAGTCTAGACATATTTAAACATGCCAGTTTAAAAGAATACTTGTGAAAAGTTTTGAGGTGGGGGGGGGGTCCCTATGATTTGTTTTCCCCACTTAGGGGGCACAGCATTAAAAAGTTTGAAGACCACTGCCATAGATTCACAAACGTCACTCCGCCAGAGGTGTATGGCGGTGTTAATTCTTTCCACGCGTGGTAGGGACATTCTCGCTGCCAGTAGGCGCTGAGAGATCAGTTTGCCCATCGGTGTCGTTAGTGAAAATATAGCAGCATCGCCTGGGTCACCGAAGACCATCACAAGAGGATCAAAAGGAAGTTGGGCACCCCTAATATGGCGAATATGCGTTCAAATCTCCCCCTAGTGTGTCTGTATGTGGGTGCAGGACCCCCACGTGTATGAGGGTGCCTCTCTCTCCACAACCCTTCCAACAGAGCTTCGGGCTAGGTAACATCTCCTCAGCAGTTTGTAAAATAGCATGTTTCATTAACTTTCTAAGATTTTCTATCTAGTACATTTCATTATGTCTCTGCACCGAGGGGCATTTATTAGAAGTCACTGTTTCTACAGGTGAAATTAAAAAGCATTCATGAACTATATCCTTGGCCCTAATGACATTGCCGTTAATGACCATAGAGGCAAGTCACTTATTATCAGGGCTACTGGAATTATGCTCTAGGGGAGCACCGAAAGAGGTAGCAGGGTTTCCTAAATTATGCAAATGATGTGGCATAATGCAGCACTTTTTTGGAAGTAATGCTTCATTATTTTATCATTTTTACTTATGGTAATACTGTCTGGGGAAAGATTTAACCGAATTAGTACCAGTTTAACAACCAAATACAGAAATAAACAACTGAAAGATGACCAGTTAGCCTTTGGAAAGGGCCTTCCACCATGTGCGAAAACGTCACCACATTTTTAGTAACTTGATCCCGTTTAGCTAGAAGCAATTTTTTTTGTTAAAATCTGCATATTATGCCGCAGATGATGAATTGTGTGGCAATATTAAGCGAAAAAAGCTGCGGCCGCAGATTCGCATAATTCCAGTGGCCCTGGTTATTATGTGGCACTTTTTGTAGAGTCACACCCTAAAATTAATTATTTGAAGGTGTTCTTAAATGTGGTGATCAAGGAAAATGACATTATAAAGAAATTGCTTAGAATCACACAATTTAGTCAAGTAGGGAAAGCAAGATCGAGCTAAGGTTTCGTGATTACACGTCGTTCTGTTTTGCCACAGGATGCGTCTGTCCTCCTCTGTCCAGTTTTACACTAAATCCCAGTGTTTCGTGTTAGGATCTTTGAGCTAAACCCGTACACTGTGTTAAATCTCTGCTTCTATTGCATGTTAAATCGAGCGGACACAAGCAGTCTTTCTAGGCAAAAGTAAACTTAAGAAAAGGCAGGGCACTCTATTTTACTTTTGATGATATTGTCCAATAAACCCTGACTTAACCGCGGCGCGAATTCTGCCGCAGTGCGGCGGTTTGAAAGAGTGGGCGGGGCTGCGTCGGCCAACGGACGTGCGCAGCACTAGCCAGGTAGTGCTCGCGACGGCCGTTGGCTGACGGGAGCACGGAATAAAGAAGCTGTTTTCAGGAGAGGCCCAATACCTCCTTGAAGGGAATTAAAGGTACCATCGAAACAAAAGGCCCTCGGTGGCTCCAGAGCGCTGCAGGTCATCGGTGAAGTGCAGAGCTCGGCTGCAGACGGGCTCTCATCCGGAGCTCAGGCCATCAGATTTTTTTTACCTACGGCTTTTTTGCATTTCTTTCATTAACCCTTAATCTGGGTGTGGGGGGGGGGACTTGAGGGGCCCGTTCTGTAGAATGCTGTGCAAGAGCTCAAAGAGGGATGTAACTGCGCTAAATGTTTAGATAATCAATCACTCAAAAGACTGCTTGAAAACTACCGGGGCTAACACCCCCTTGAGGCACTTTCAAAGCATATATACAAGCCCCTATTGTCACCACAACCTCACTTTTTACGACATTCCTGTGGCGATATGGGCTTTGCCTTATTTACAAGGCAGCGTTAAGCCACATAATGTGGCTTAACGCTGCCTTGTAAATAAGGCCTCCTTTAACGCTACACTTAGCGTGAAAGGGGAGGGCAATGGATGTTGCGGTGGGCAGCACCCATTGATTTTGACGCTGCCCCCGATTTACAAGGGAGGCGTAAATAGGAGGCAGCGCCAGAATTAAGACCAGGGAAATCCTGGTCTTACACAGGCGAAGCGAGGAGAAATGCATTATTTCTCCTCGTTTTTGCTGCTTCTATGTGTGCTGCCTTGTGCAGCACACATAGAAACAGCAAAACGCCATTGATTATGTGCAGACAGGTGTCCCTTCCTGCACATAAACAATCATTGAAGAAAAAAAAGTTTTGCAGCTTCTATGTGTGCTAATTATTAGTATTACTAATTGTTTGTGCAGGAAGGGACACCTTCCTGCACATAAACAATCAATCCCCTGCAACGCAGTCACCTTTGCACTATGGTGCAAGGATGCCTGCGTTGGCGCTAGGCAGCTAAATTAGCACCAGCGCAGGGGGAAACGCAGGGCTGCACCATATTCTTGTAATTACGGTGCAGCCCTGCGTTTCAGAAGTGACAGAGCATGGCGTTAAGCCAAGAAGGCTAATGCCGTGCTCTGCCACTTCTCTCGTAAATATGCCAGAGTGTCTTCACTCTCGGCCCATGTGAAAGCCCTTCCTATTTCCCCCGGTGTTGTGGGAGTTCTTTCTTCAGATGAGGAAGAGGGATGGGTTGCGAATGAGGCGCTAGTCGGAAGGCACATGAAAGCTGAGCTCGTTTTTGACTCTCACCAGATCATTACAGACCGCGTCTCCAGGCCTGAACTTTTCACCTATAAGTCATTGATTTCAGGTGGGCGACTAATTAGTTCATTGGAAACACAAGACTACAACACCCAGAATGCACTTGGTTATCACACAAGTTCAGGACTGGAAACAGACCCCTATAATGACCCGGAGGTAGGGCCAGTCTTGAGCATGGGTGAGATGGGCTCAGGTCCAGGGGTACCTAGGTTTAGAGGGGCACACAATCTTCCCATTCTGTTTCTTTCTCCCCCTCCCTTTCACTTTCTCTACCCTCACCTCGCGCCATCTCACCTCCAGTTTATCATCTTAACAGGTGATTCAGACGAGGCGGCAGCTGGGGGAGGTTTATGTTCACTGGCTGCTCATAGCTCAGGTAATCTGACTGACCTGTGAACACTACGATCATCTGCAGTAGTAAGGGGGAAACAAGGTCCGGAGCAGTGAAAGTGGCACAGACCGTCCAAACCTCTCTACGTGGCCCTGTTTCTCCCCAGGCTCGCCTCACTGCAGCCACTGTTAGGGATTGTCTGGTAATGGTAAAGGTAGTGGTTACAGCTAGAATAAAGCAAACACAAGGAGATGATGGACGGAGCGCTGAACCTTTCCAGACACTCACCCCCAGTCACAGATCTGGGTTGAATCCATCATGTTCTTTAGCTCACTTCACCACCCCAGTTCAGACCCAGCCGTATGCAAATCAGTCTTGCCCTGTGCCTCATGGGAACAGTCCAGCCCGAACTGCCAAGCCAGGTCTTCCCTGGACCGGAAACAAGCATCCGGGGACCAGTTTCGGGGTAACACCCCTCATCAGCCAGGCTAGCTTGAATCCAGTGGTGCAGTGAGCAAGGGATCCACGTCTGGGCATACCCTGCCAACATAGGGCGAACAAAGCAAACACAAGGAGATGATGGACGGAGCGCTGAAACATTTCAGACACTCACCCCCAGTCACAGATCTGGGTTGAATCCATCACCCTTCTTTAGCTCACTTCTCCACCCCAGTTCAGACACAGCCATATGCAAATCAGTCTTGACCCTGTGCCTCATGGGAACAGTCCAGCCCGAACTGCCAAGCCAGGTCTTCCCTGGACCGGAAACAAGCATCCTGGGACCGGTTTCTGGGTAACACCCCTCATCAGCCAGGCTAGCTTGAATCCATGCCACTGGAGTCAAACTATCCTGGCGAATAGGCCACGTTACAACGCACGCGATATATCGCATGCCATTACAACGCAGTCATTACAACGACTGCGTTGTTACATTGCATACCATTACAACACAAGTCGTTACAACGACTTGTTGTAGGGGGCGCTCTGGATTTTGGAATAGTATAATTTACTGTTCCAACTCCAGTCTGTGCAACAGGAGGGAAGGTGTTGGATTTTAAAAGCAACACCTTCTGCCCCCTACAGCAAGTCATTGTAACAACTTGCGTTGTAAGGGTTTGCGATGTAACAACACGGTCGTTGTAATGACCGCTTTGTAATGGCATGCTATGTATTGCATGCATTGTAAATGATGTTTCCCATCCTGGCTGATGAGGGTTGAAACCCCGAAACCCGACCTAGGATGCTTGTTTCCAGTCCAAGGAGGACCTGGCCTGGCAGTTTGGGCTGGACTTTTCCCATGAGGCACAGGGTCAAGACTGATTTGCATATTGCTGGGTCCAAACTGGAATGGCATGGTGAGCAAAAAAACGATGGATTTAGGCCCAGATCTCTGTACTGGGGTGAATGTATGACATTGTTCTGCATTCTGTCCATCAATTGTTCTTTTTGCATTTGTCACCCCGAGTGGGACGGGTATGCCCAGACGTGGGTCCCGTGCTCTCCATGCCACTGGAGTCAAGCTATCCTGGCTGATGAGGGCTGAAACCCCGAAACCCGACCTAGGATGCTTGTTTCCAGTCCAGGGAGGACCTGGCCTGGCAGTTTGGGCTGGACTTTTCCCATGAGGCACAGGGTCAAGACTGATTTCCATATGGCTGGGTTCAAACTGAAATGGCATGGGGTTCAAAAAAACGATGGATTTAGGCCCAGATCTCTGTACTGGGGTGAATGTATGACATTGTTCTGCATTCTGTCCATCAATTGTTCTTTTTGCATTTGTCACCCCGAGTGGGACGGGTATGCCCAGACGTGGGTCCCGTGCTCTCCATGCCACTGGAGTCAAGCTATCCTGGCTGATGAGGGCTGAAACCCCGAAACCCGACCTAGGATGCTTGTTTCCAGTCCAGGGAGGACCTGGCCTGGCAGTTTGGGCTGGACTTTTCCCATGAGGCACAGGGTCAAGACTGATTTCCATATGGCTGGGTTCAAACTGAAATGGCATGGGGTTCAAAAAAACGATGGATTTAGGCCCAGATCTCTGTACTGGGGTGAAGGTATGACATTGTTCTGCATTCTGTCCATCAATTGTTCTTTTTACAGCTAGAATAGCAGCAGAGAATATTTTACTGATGAAGTAGTGAGTGAATCATGTTTGTAAAGCACACAGTTACCCTCAGGAGGTTGTCCTGGCGCTATGAATGTGTAATGGGCACAAGAAACAAAAGTGTCATACGACAGAGCAACCTTTTTTCATTCCGGCAGAAAGCATAGCACAAAAGCAACACTATCGTGTCGTAGTAGCGGCTGTTCTATATAGTGCTTCGAAATGGCGGAAGTGTAGAGGAGAGGGGGGGGAGGATTAGACGGGGAGACAAATTTGGTTTTGCCCAAGGGGCTATTTGAGCAAAGGCTGGGCCTGCCCGGAGGTAGGTGGTCGCTGGAGCGGTGCCAAAGGTGAAGATATTCTGTAAGTGTAGGGAAACGACCTACGCCCGCTTCATGGATTCCGGGGCGGCGCTTTTTGTTTTTCACACCTTGGTGTCGTTGGCGGAGTGTAGGCGCTGGGAGTTTCTGCGTCTTTCTTCAGAAGCGCCCGGCAGCCTGCCGCTGTATCAAGCGTGCATGAACAGCCGCGGTTTCCTAGGCGCTGCAGCAGGGGTCGCTGATCACAGCTTCATGACTTTCAGCTAGATTGTAGGATTTTGTGCGTTTGATTCCACACGGACCTGTTGCCCGGGTTTTTCATCTTTGCAAATATAGAAAGTTTAAAAGCAAACATCTGATAGTGCTGGTATGAACCAGATGAGGGAAGTGTTCTCGCACTCTCTCTCTCCTTCTCTCTCTTTCTCTCTCTCCTCCTCTCTCTCTCTCTCTCTCTCTCCCTCTCTCTCCTTCTCTCCTCTCTCTCTCTCTCTCCCTCTCTCTCCTTCTCTCCTCTCTCTCTCCATCTCTCTCTCTCCTCTCTCTCTCTCTCTCCATCTCTCTCTCTCTCCTTCTCTCTCTCTCGCTCTCTCTTTCTCTCTCTCTCCTTCTCTCTCTCTCCTTCTCTCTCTCTCTCTCTCCATCTCTCTCTCCATCTCTCTGTTTTTAACTGTAAAGAGGAAAAACAATAAAAAAATATGTATTTTCGCTATCATCAACAAAGCAGTGTGATGTAAAACCGTGGAGGGGCCCATCAAATGTTCATTTAAATGTAATGTTGACAATCCTTCATAGTCTAGTCCTCGTGCTTTATAAAGTATTATTCATTCCAACTTCGATCCTGATAGTAAATAAGAAATGTGAGTTGTGGCTGAAATCAAAAGACAGCTGTATACAGCTGCTTCAGGTCAGGCTCTGCCAGAGAGCGCGAGGAACATAAAATACCCAAAAACGCAACCTGGGAACGTGTTGGTGGTTTATTTTTTGTATTGCTATTAGCTTTAATATTTGTATGTTTTTATTGGCATCATTTTTATTGCTTTTGTTATTGTTACTACTTTCATCATTGTTGATCTTATTATTGCACTTAATATTCTTCTATTATGTTTACATTTTATAATTTCTGTTTACAAATTAATCATTTATTGGTGTAGTAATGTAAGTAAGACAGTCTTGGTTTAGAAAACATAAACATCTAAACACGTCGCCTAGAAAGGGGGGGCACATCCAACCCAAGGTTGGTGGACCGAGTGCCAACCTTTTAGTAACCTTAATACTGGTTGTAACTCCAGAATGCTACAAGTTTACGGAAGCATGCGCTATCCCAAAAAACGTTATTGTTTCATAAATCTATTTGTATGAAGCTTCAGTATTTTTTTGGAACCCATTTGCAAGCCAGGCACTTCTTAAATAACAGTTTTTCCTGAAAACACTAAAACTATTGATACATAATGTTGAATCCTTTATAAGTTAATGCAATTTGCAATTATAGACGGAGTAGTTTCGCTTGTGGCCAAGGGCGACCAATCAGAAGCTTGCTTTTCTAAACACAGAGTAGTACTTGTGTGAGACAATGCAAACTAGCGTGTAAGTTTCTTTGCTCTAACCAGTGCTTTAAATGGGCCGGTACTCACCGGTACTGAGTACCGGCACTTCTTAGATTTATCCCTCCGAGTACCGGCACTTCTCTTCTGCCGAGGAGAGTACCGGTACTCATGAAAAGGTAGGCTTATTGGCTGTGAGTGCTGGTGAGCCGGAGTGGAAGGTGTCTCTGGCAGCTGAGGCGCCACTTCTGTATCCCCGATCTGAGCCCCAGCTGAGCTATTCAGCAGGGCTCATTTGAATAATTGCCGGGTGCTCAGCATCACGCTGTGCTTGACAGAGCAGGGTCCGTTCAGGCCCCGTGCTGTCAATCACAGTCACACTATCCTGTGCATTTGTGCAAGCACAGGAATCATGTCAGTCCCCTGGCAGTGGCATTCAGGCTACGGCCAGTCCGGCCCTGGTGGCAATTAAAAAAGCCATGGTAGGTGAAGAGTATAACATGGCTTTCATCATACCCAAGTTTTTTGTGTGCCTGCTTATGTTTGTGTGTTTGCCTGTATTCGTATGCCTGTTTTTTGTAAGAAACAAGTGAGAGAGAGAGAATCAAAACACTCTCAGGAGGTATTTTAAAGAACATGGGTGGCACTTTGTGTGTACATGTCTGCTCCGCGACAAAGATTCATAAATAGCATAGTAGGGAGGGTTGGTGGGTGGGTGAGTGAGTGAATAGATGAGTGAACAAGGGTGGATGTATAGATTGATGGATGGATGAATAGCTGGATGGATGAGTGAAAGCATGGATGGCTGGGTGAAAGGGGGTGGATGATTGGATAAAAGGGCGGATGATGGGTGGATAAGTGAAAGATTGGATGGATGAATGAAAGGGAGGGAGGAAGGATGGATGAAGGGGTGGATGATGGATGAGTGAAAGGAGGGATTGAGTGAAAGGGTGGAAGGAATGAAAGGGTGGATGGAATAAAGGAGTGAAAGGGTTGATGGATAGATGAGCGAAAGGATTGATGAATTAGCAAAAGGGTGGATAAAGAGATGGATGAGTGAAAGGATGAATGGATAGGTTTTGAGATGGATGGATGGATAGGTTTGGATATGAAGGATGGACAGACGGAATGGTGAAAAACTGAATGATGGATGAAAGACTGAATAGACGACAGAATGTAAAGGTTAAATGGTGGACATCAGCAGGTAAATGGTAGGATGAAAGGATGAATGGATAGATCTATGAAAGAGACAAGAGATATCTTCTGGGGAGGGTCATGATGATTTGCTTCATTTGCTTCGTGCCATAAGAGCTTTGGTTCGAAGTGGGGGTATTTTCAGTTTCTTCCTACTCACGTGCTGAAAAATATATAGTATTGTGCCAAACAACAGCAATTAACAGTATGGCATTAAGAAGGTGCAACTATTGCAAAAAAAGGAAATGTTAACATATTATAGCATTTCTCTTTCATTTTGTGTAATGAGTTAACTTGCTTTGTTTATATAAACACATTTCTCATGTGTTTTGGTAGGTGCTGCAACTAATATAGAAGTCGTTAAGTATCATCATGTCTTGCCTTTAGCCCCGCCCCTAGCCCCGCCCCCTCACTACACATCTAGCTCATTTTAATGAGTACCTGCACTTATTTTTTCCCATTTAAAGCACTGGCTCTAACGTTGTCCTACTTCTTTTTTTACAGTGCTGGGCCCAAGGGCGATAACATCTACGAATGGCGCTCCACGATCCTGGGGCCCCCGGGCTCCGTCTACGAGGGCGGGGTCTTCTTCCTCGACATCGCCTTCTCCCCAGACTACCCTTTCAAGCCTCCAAAGGTCAGTGGAACCCGGAAGTGTAGTAAATGAGGAGCCAATGGGCTTTAAGTGGTGAATAGTAGCTATCCTGCCTTGTGCTCGAGAGTGAGGCCTGGGGACGGATCAGCACACACACGGATAATGTTTGTTGATGTGTAAAATTAAGGGCGCCTGGGCAGATATAAAGACCCCTTTATCCATGCCACTTGTAAAAGCCTGCTGAATATTCACAATCCATCACCAATATTTACTGTATTGGGAACATGGACAGCAGATACTAATTAATCCTGGCCTCTGTCTAGTTTTTAACCTGCACTCCCTCGCTGCCACACTTGTGTTTTAACCTTCATCTTGAAATCTGTAATTTTAGTGTATGTGATGGTGCGTTGTACTTTTCACTGTTTGCTGAATTTGTTGTTTGGCGGGAGGTGGGGACTGTTACTTCTGGGATTTCACCAAGCAGTTCTGACTCTCTACTTAGTTAGGACGTTGAGTGGCGCCATTTTTGGTTGGGCGCGCTCTAGTCCTCATGTTTAAAAGCAGAGGCGCCGCGCGGACACGTGCCAAATGCGCGCCTATGGCAAGCCCGTCTGCCCCTGTCAGCGTCCCGGAGGCGTCCGACGCTAGCCATTCTGTTTGTTCGGCTAGGGGATCTGAGCAGCGCATACAGTATGACGGAGCTACGCTTCTCAGACTAGGTACGGCTCGGCATTGCAAGGGTAATGTCGCGGTTTTGGGAGAGGGAGTTGTTTTCAAATGTGCGCACCATAACTGGGTTTTAACTTGTGGTGACAAGAGTTCCCCAGTGGGGGCAGCTAACAGTGTCGTGGACTGCGGCAAGGCCAATCAAGGGGGGACATTCAAGGCTCTGCTGCTAAACACACGCTCCCTGCAGAAACACGAATCTCAGGTCTTTGACCTTCTGCAAGACTCACTCAATGATCTAATGTTTTTAACGGAAACTTGGCTTACTCAATTCTCGAATCCCACCCTCGCCGCAGCCATTTCCCCTGGATATAGGGTCCTTAGGAAAGACCGCCCGGTTGGTAAAGGAGGGTGAGTAGCCATTATTTTTAAGCAAGAATATGCCTGCACCGATATTTCCTTAGGAGAGCTGGAGGACGCGGAATGCCTAGGTTTTCACTGCTCCTTATCAGCGCATCAATCCTTGGCGGGTGCCCTTATATACAGGCCCACTGGCCCTGCGGGTTCATTTATGAAATCCATTAATGAGGCGATTGCACCCCAGGTCCTTAGATAGTCACTTTCTGGTGTTAGGTGATCTCAACATCCATATGGATAAACCCACAGAGTCCGAGGTCATCTCCCTGACTGAGTCTCTCTCAGTCTTTAACCTTGCTCCCTAAGTCTCCCATCCTACGCTCAGAATGGGCCACACCCTTGACCAGATTTTCTCAAATTTAGAGCTTGAGGTGGATCTGCCTCTACCTCTGGTATGGCCGGACCATTGCCTTATCAGTTTTAGGGGGTCTAGTTTGGGGAGGGGCTGTCAGACTCCTGCTAATAAAATGGAAAGCAAGTTCAGACCTTTCCATCGAGTCTCACCATCGGCTTTAGGGGAGGCGCTAGAATCCTCGATTACCCTGCTATCGGGGAATCCAGAGAGGGATGCACTCCAACTAGATGCTTGGGTGCGGCATAGCGCTCGAGTTAGCTCCAATGACTATACGTACTCCCAAGAAAGTCAGACCTTCAGCACCCTGGTTTAATCTGCTGAGAATGAGCAAGAGCGCCTGTAAATGCTTAGAAAGGAAATGGCGAAAAAACTATAATCCTGATGACAAACATGAGTATAAACTGGCCTTGAGGTCCCATTATACAAAAGTCCACGATGCTAAAAAAAGCTATCTGAAAGATAAAATTGAGTCTTCTAGCAATAAAGGCAAGGAGATCTTTAAAATCATAAAAGCCTTCTCTGCCCCGTCATCCGTTGCCAGGGTTCTCCCTCTTTCTCCTGAATGGACGGACGAACCATTTAGCGACTTCCTTTCACGAAAAAATCATGACTATTCAGGATTCCTTCTCAAGGGGGTCTCCAGATGATCATGCAGACCGATTAGCCCCTGCTGTGGAGTTTCCTTGGCTGCAACCTAAACTATCCCTAGATATCATCAAGGGTCTTAAGTCAGGATCCCCTGCCGACCCCTGTCCAGCAAAATTGCTGGCTTCGGTGGCTACAGTCTTAAATCCTGTGGTAAATAAGGGACTTAATTCCTCTTTAACTGTTGGCCATATGCATTCTATTTGGAAACATGCTAAAATCCTCCCGCTGCTTAAGAAACCCTCTGCCGACCCCAAAGTGTTAGCGAACTACAGGCCCATATCACTACTGCCGTCTTACTCTAAGGTTCTGGAGAAATATGTAAATACAGTTATTTCGGACTATGCTGAAAATAATAACCTTTTACACATTAACCAGTCTGGCTTCAGAGCTAACTGTATTACTGAAACCGCTTTGCTGGAGGTCTCGGAACATATTAAGGAGAAGCTTGATCAGGGGGGTAAAGCCATTCTGATTTTATTAGACCTGTCAGCGGCCTTTGATACTGTTCCTCATGATAGGCTCCTGGATAGGCTGCAGGAACTTGGAATAGGCGGCTCTGCATTAGAATGGCTTTCTTCCTTCCTAGAGGACAGAAGTCAGGAAGTTTGGACTCCTCCCTTTGTGGCCTCCATCCCCAGTCTGAAAGTGGGAGTTCCGCAGGGCTCTATATTGAGCCCCACTCTCTTCAACTTATATATGTCCCCTTTGGAACCACTGGCGGAAGCGCGTGGGGCAAAAATAATTTCATATGCCGACGATACTCAGCATCTTTTCACCTGCGATGGGGGAGCGGACTTTGAGGGTGAGAAGATTAGGACTTGCCTCACTAAGGTGCTGAAGTGGCTGAGGAGGAATCAATTGAAATGTAATCCGGAGAAGTCTGAAATTATCTTTTTTGGCTCCCCGTCTTCTAAAGAGTGGAGACGCTGGTGGCCTGAGGATATGTCACCTCCTCTCTCTTCTCAAAATACTGTAAAGAAATCTGGGCATTATGATGGATGCTACTCTCTCGATGAGATCCCAAGTCCAGTCGGTAGTAGGCACTTGCTTCGGCCTTCTGCGGATGCTGAGGAAATTTCTTCCCCTGCTGCCACTAGATTACAGGAAGACCGTGGTCCAGGCATTGGTCACTTCCAGACTGGATTATGCAAATGTCCTGTACCTAGGCCTTCCTGAGTGTCTGCTCAATCGCTTACAGGTGGCCCAAAATGCAGCCGCTAAATTGGTACTTATGCTTAAGCCCAGAACTCATATATCCCCGCACCTCAAGGCATTACACTGGCTGCCCCCCCAAAAAAAAAAGAGGATTAGGTTTAAAGCTCTGGTGCTATTTTTCAAGGCCCTGCTTGGGAGTGGCGCGGGGTATCTCAGAAGGAGAGTAACCCATTATGCGCCACCAAGAACCTTGAGGTCATCCACTTTGGGCCTGGCTTCCGTTCCCAGAATACGCCGTGCCCGGTCTGGCGGCAGTTCCTTTAGGTTCCAGGGAGCCCAAGCCTGGAACCTTCTTCCGATGACTCTCAGAACTGTGACTGACCTAGCCGTTTTTAAGAAATTGCTTAAAACCTGGTTATTCTGCAATTGACCCAGCCATCTTTAAGAAGCTGCTTAAAACCTGGTTTCCCGCATCCAGGGGCGTCAGCAGGGTTGATGGAGTCTATTTAGCACCGGGACACTCTTGTTGAGTAGTTGTGCGCTCTATTAATGCACTCATACATTCATTCATTCATGTTACGTGTTTCATGCTCCAATCTTATATTTCTTTAAAATCTTCAGATTGCCAGGGCTAGGAATTCCTCTAGGGAAGTTTTTAAGGTGGTGAAATCTTTCACCAACCCTACGGCACTTCAGAATCCTGTGGTTCCTTCTGTGGATATGTGCAACAATCTTTCTAATTTCTATGGGAGAAAATATCACTGATCTATGCCTCTTTCCCTGTAGACCTTCATCTGAGGGAGGAGAACGCTATCGATAGCCTAAGCCAGACCCGGCCTGTGTTTTCTGAGTTCGCCACAATTTCTGTTGAGGCCTCCCTGGCTGAACTGCAGAAATGCAAATCGGGGTCACCCAGTGATCCCTGGCCAGCTAGACAATACAGCGGGCTGTCAGAATGGCTCAATCCCTATCTTAATGCCATCTGGAATTCCTCTTTCAGGCTAGGGGTTTTTCCTTCTGCCTGGAAACATGCATTTCTCCTCCCCATATTGAAGAAACCGAACGCCGATCCGGAAATCGCCAGTAACTTCAGGCCCATCTCTCTCCTCCCGGCCCCGCTAAAATCTTAGAGAAATTAGCGCATCAGCAGTTGGCTGCCTTTGTTGAATCTAACGGGCTTCTGCATGATTCTCAGTCCGGCTTTCGCGCCGGCTACAGCACCGAGTCGGCTCTGATTGAGATGGCTGATGCCATTCGGTGGATGGGGGTGCGGCGTCCATGCTGGTGCTGTTTGACCTGTCGGCAGCGTTTGACACGGTGTCCCATTCCATCCTGCTTGATCGGCTTAAGCAAATTGGCATCCGTGGGACGGCGCTGGACTGGGTCACGTCTTACCTCCATGGCTGTGACCAGCAGGTCTTTTTCCACCCTTTCTCCTCTGAGGCCAAGCCTCTAAGAGGGGGGGTGCCCCAGGGCTCTGCCCTTAGTCCTCTCCTATTTAATATCTATCAGGCTCCTCTGGCTGAACTGATCGCCAACACTGGGATCAAGGTGATATCCTACGCGGACGACACCCAACTGATGTTTTCCTTTAGGGAAGTGTCGGCATCGGCCTTTGACTCTTTTAGAGAGTGCCTTAAAAATATCTCCGTCTGGATGAGTAGCAATTTTTTAAAGCTCAATGCCGACAAGACGGACGTTCTGTTTTTCAACAAAGCAGCCCCTCCCTCAGCGGCCTTGTGGTGGCCGGTTGAATTGGGAACAGCTCCTACCCCAAAGGATTCGGTCAAGAATCTCGGCGTCCGTTGGGACAGCATCCTATCCCTTTCCACGCAGATCCAGCATGTTTCTGCGGTCTGCTTTGGTAAGATGAAGATGACTAGGAAATTCATCGACTTCTTGCCGGAGACAGGGCGTAAAACGGTGGTGCATGCGTTAGTCACTTCCCATCTTGACTACGCCAATGGACTCTATCTGGGTCTGCCCAGTGGCTTGATCCGAAGGCTGCAGATAGTACAAAATGCGGCGGCTAGGCTGGTCCGAAAGGTCCCCCTCCGGCATCATATTTCCCCTCACCTCAGGCAACTTCATTGGCTCCCTGTGGCCAAGAGAGTTGAATTTAAGGTCCTCACATTTGCCTTCCGGGCCTACCAGGGAAGAGGCCCTAAGTATCTGGGGCTGAGACTTTGCCCTTACCTTCAGGGCAGATCGCTGCGGTCCAACTGGAAACGCTACCTATGCGTTCCTCGTTTTGCCAAAGCGAGAATGGGGGGCAGAACTTTTGAGGTGGGAACCTCTAAATGCTGAAATTACCTGCCCCTCCATCTTCGTATGATGCACTCTGAGCAGGAGTTTAGAAACTTGAAGACCTGGCTGTTTACCCGCAGAGACTAGTTCTCCGCTGGCTTGGCTACGATGTTATCCACGTTAGCGCCGGGACACCTCAGTTGAGGTAGCTGCGTGCTCTATAAATGTCTCTTATTATTATTAATTGCAAAACTTTAAAAAAAATATATATATATTAGGGCTGGGAGAGCTACTAACATTGACTTGGAGAACAAGTGATGTGTGATTTCATTGTCTTTTAGAAATTGCCATTATGTGTAGTTGAATAACATTTCTATAAACACGTAAAATTGTATTTCTCATCCATTTAAATGTCCCGTCCTCTCCCATCCGCGGGTAGCGACGGTCCAAGTGCCGATGCCTGTCTTGCTCTGGGCACCCTGTGGGCGGGGCTTTGGCTCCTGCCCCAGCACAGTCAGACGTCACACCTTTAACTCAACTGTTAGGTTCATGTTACACTTGGGACACTTCTTCACAAATGCCTTTGTATAATTTTTGTATATGGTGTGAATAATACAAATATATGTGTATAACAAAAATCCTTGGTATTTTGGTTTTCTCTCTATGACATCCTTATAAACCCTTTTTATCGCGATTGTGCACCTATATATTATATACAGATACATATTATACCACAGGAACCGTTGTTTTCTTCCAGCACAGTCAGACGTCACACCTTTAACTCCTGCATTTGTTTCTAATAGTTTGAGTGAGAATGTGTATTATTGTATAATTATTGCAGTATATCTCTGGCATGGTCGAAGAGCAGAAAGTCACTTTCCTGTAAACAAGAGGGAAAACACTTTCAGCCAGTGCTTTGAAAAGAAATATAGAAGTGCTGGTACTCACTCTTTGAAGTACCAGTTTGCTGCTGAGAAGTGCCAGTAGTCTCCCATTAAATGTATTGCGAGAGTGCTGAGAAGTGCAGGTGCTCGCAATCTCAAATTAAAGAAGTGCAGGTACTCAGTACCAGACAGTACCTGCTCATTTAAAGCACTGCTTTCAGGGACAGAAAGCAGCGTAAACCAGGTGTGCCTAATGCCTGGCGGTAATACTGGCTCTTTCAAGAGAGATACCCTGAGTCTACTGAATACAGAGATGAATTCACCATCCAAAGGGGAAATCCGAGTACCAGCATGTTTGTGCGACAACTCAGCATTTACTTCCATCCTCGTTTCATTAGCATGGCACATATGTTCTTTAAGCCTCAGGTAATCTTTATATTACAGAAGTACTGTAATTAGTTCTAAATCAGATGCGGGAGGAGAGTGTAAAAGTAGCCTATTTCCAAATGCTTCTACATCTTGCTGGTTAGGGCACCAAGTCACACACGGATAAAGATTTGCGGAAGATCACACATCTGCCAGACTGGGTAACCAGTGCCAGAACTCCGGGGCTTCTGTATGGAAGAAATACCACCAAGTGTAACTTTACACTTCAGGCGGTGAGTCAGGATGTACTGGTGTACTGGTGTACCGCTGGTGGTATGGCCTCACTGTTCACAATAAATACTCATGGTTGGTAAACAGCCTTTAGTGCGCTTCTGCTAGTGCGCATACCATTACTTCACAAGCGTTACTACGCTTGCGATGTTACAACGCGTACCATTAGTACGCAAGTTGTTACATCGCAAGCGTTGTTACAACGCATGCGTTGTAATGGTATGTGCTATCCACATCGTTGTTTGGAAGCCCAAACAACGACGTGCAGATCTGACGTCGCTGGAAGCCGCTGGAAGCCGGAGAAGAGAGGAACCACGGAGGAGAGAGAGGTAAGTGTAGTTTTTTTGTGTCGTGCAGGGGTAGTGTTTTAGGTTGTAGGGTTGTGTTTGAGTAGTGTAGGGTCGTGCTGGGGCTAGTGTTTTAGGGTTTAGGGTAGTGATGTGGTGTATGTGTAGTGTAGGGTAGTGTTTTAGGGTTTAGGGTAGTGTCGGGGGGGTCGTGCAGGGTAGTGTTTCAGTGTAGGGAAAGGACTGGGTGGGGGTAGGGGCAGGGTCGTGCTGGGGGTAGTGTTTTAGGGTTTAGGGTAGTGTTGTGGTGTTAGTGTAGTGTAGGCTAATGTATTAGGGTTTAGGGTAGTGTCGGGGTGTACTGCAGGGTAGTGTTTGGGTGTAGGAACAGGACTGGGGGTCGGGGGAGGGTTGTGCAGGGGGGTAGTGTTTTAGGGTTTAGGGTAGTGTTGTGGTGTTTGTGTAGTGTAGGGTAGTGTTTTTGGGTTTAGGGTAGTGTTGGGGTGTCGTGCAGGGTAGTGTAGGCAGCGGACTGGGGGAAGGGTGAGGGTCGTGCATGGAGTAGTGGTTTAGGGTAGTGGTGTGGTGTTTGTGTAGTGTAGTGTTATAGGGTTTAGGGTAGTGTCGAGGGGGGTGGTGAAGTGTAGTGTTGGAGTGTAGGGTCCAGGCAGGGGGAAGGGGGAAGGTCGTGTAGGGGGTAGTGTTTTTGGGTTTCGGGTAGTGTAGTGATGTTTAAGTAGTGTAAGGAAGTGTAAGGTAGTGTAGTGTAAGCATGATTTTAGTGCGATGTTTTTAATTAGCATAAACCATAGTACATTTATAACCATTTGCGTTATAAATGCATGCGCAGTTAAAACTTGCGAAGTAATGGTTTATGCTAAGTAAAAACATCGCACTAAAGTCATGCGAAGTAATGGTATGCGAAGTATCGACATACATTCCTCATGGTTGTAATGAATATGAGCAGCACATATCATTTAATGGCACACTTACCATTTCCAGTAGCCAGTGTGAGGGCGGATAGTAAATATTTAATGTCAGAAATCGTGTGGTTTTCACAGGCAGTGACGGGGGCCATGAGGCAAAAACTATGTGTCTATCAAGCCCTGTGTGTTAGATCTTCATAGCTACTTGCTACTTCAAGTGGTGCAGCTGGGAGTTCCCCAAATGTTGTTTATATTATAAATACCTCAATTTCCCAGTGTCCTTTCTCCAGTTAAAGATTATATTCAGTGGTAATGTGATTACCGCAGGCGGTGATCCTTTTAAACCTGGCAAGCGTTTCACCGTTAGCAGTAACCTGGCTGGGTGGACTTTACTTCCAGAAGTGTTTTTTCCTCTTTTGTAACAAGAGGCCTTATTCGCTCCTGGTTTGCAATTCTGCCCCATGTCTTCGGTGTCGAGGGCGATTACTTGGACGCGCAGATCCGAGCTGCAGTTACAATCAATGGGTGTTACCAATGAAAAATAATTTAATGCTGCGGGAGAAATATATTGAAAGATAGTAAAATTGAGTCATGAATTGGCTTTGGGAAGGGGGCTTGACCCTCTGTTGGTCAGAGCGGAAGAGGAAAGGGTAGGTGATGCTTGTCTCTACTCAAGGCTTTCTGTAAATCACAAATTCATGACACATGTATTGGTTCAACATTTACAGAAATATATTGCACATCTATGCTTACTATATATAGATGACATAGCACCCTCCACATCTAACGTGAATGACATACCTGATTATACATATGTTGGTAACACGCGTTACTGTAGTTGGCCCATTTTGCAAGCTGAACATTTGTTCTATTGAATACAATGGCAGTCCAGCAATGTTAAAGGTCCTTTGCCTTACAGGCAAAAAGAAATGTGCTAGATAATGTTTCGGCTGACAGTGACTATGCAAAGCCTTTTTCAGGGCACATCGAAGTAATAGCTTTCTCTACGCAACTGTCCCATGTGCTTTCCTTTTACTCAATCCTTTTTCCTGATAAATAAGAAGTAATCATTTTATACTGCACAGATATTTTATACATGTATTTACATAGCAGAAACCTGACAGAGGTCTAACTGAGAAGCAGTGTCTGCTTTCAGGCTGCACACGGAGTTGTTTTAGCCACAGATCAGTTATACACAGGCTCTCTTAGTAATATGATCATTAAAGGTCCGCGCTGGGCTTACTCCGGATAGGATTGGGAGGGAGCAGCCAATCTTGGATTCAACGGGTGGTCCCACAGAGTCTGGGTGCCTGGCTAGGGGAGATGTATCTATTTGTCCTTTCCTTGATGTGTCTCGATCTCCAGTTTGGCCAAGTAGTAACTTCCTCTGCTGAGAGGTGATCTGATACGGCGACTTTGTTAGCGAGGGAGTCAGACTTGCTGGTGTATTTGTTAAGTTGTATAGCGTGTTGGATTAGTTGCTCTCAGGGAGGGGTATCCAGTGATGTCATTGTAAGTACTTATTTTGTATTCATGCTTCCATTAGGCTGTGATGCTGATCACAGTCCAATAACAGTGAGAATATCGATCTTTTTCTTCCAGAGTTCAGCTGTGATATCAGATGTAAAGGCCAACAGCCGCAACAGGGCTGTAATTCACACAGAGCTGCGAACAATATTGTTTTATTGTGTGTTGATACCTGCTGGCTTCCATAGTGTCGGTGGTTATTTTTATTTCGAATGACCAACTGAATGAGTAAGATGGTTAACTACCTATTTTCTTGCCAGGTTTCAATCAATCAACCAGGGATTTATAAAGCGCACTACTCACCTGTGAGGGTCTCAAGGCGCTGGGGGGGAGGGGAAACCGGCAGCTCCGTAGTCATCCGAAGAGCCAGGTCTTGAGGTCTTTTCTGAATAGGTGCAGTGTCAGGCTTCGTCTGATGCTGAGGGGGAGTTCGTTCCAGGTCTTGTCCGCGATGTAGGAGAAGGATCTGCCACCTGTTCTGGCCCTGTGGATGCGGGGGACCGTGGCTAGGGCTAGGTCGGCAGAGCGGAGGCTTCTCTTGGGGGCATAGAAGGAGATTCTTTCATTGAGGTATTGGGGTCCGGTGTCATGGAGGGCTTTGTAGGCGTGCGTTAGCAGTTTGAAGGTTATTCTTTTTTCGATGGGGAGTCAGTGGAGGTCGCGGAGGTGCTGGATGATGTGCTCATGTCGTGGGATGCTGAGGACGAGTCTGGCTGCGGCGTTCTGGATGGTCTGGAGTTTGCGAAGGAGTATTTTGCTGATTCCAGCGTACAGCGCGTTTCCGAAGTCCAGTCTGCTGGTGATGAGTGCCTGGGTGACGGTCTTCCTGGAGTCGGGGGGGATCCATTTGAAGGTTTTGCGGAGTATGCGGAGGGTGTTGAAGCATGTGGAGGACACAGGGTTGATCTGGCGGTTCATGGTGAGTGAGGAGTCAAGTATGATGCCGAGGTTGCGGGCGTGGTCCGTAGGGGTGGGTGGGTTTCCAAGGGCGGGGGGCCACCACGTGTTGTCCCATGCGTAGTGGGTGGACCAGAGGATGAGGACTTCTGTTTTCTCAGAGTTGAGCTTCAGGCAGCTGCTACTCATCCAGGATGCAACGTCCTTCATTCCCTTTTGGAAACTATGCCTGGTAATGTCGGGTGCCTTGGTGAGGGAGAGGATGAGCTGGGTGTCGGAGTATGATACTATGTTTTCTGGCGATGGTTGTGAGGGGGGCCATATGTAGACGATATAGAGTGTGAGGCTGATGGAGGATCCTTGGGGTACTTCGCATCTGATTTCTGTGGGTTCGGAGAGGAAGGGCGGTAGTCTTATTCTTTGTGTTCTGCCTGAGAGAAAAGATCGAATCCAGTCTATGGCAGTTCCCTGGATACCAGCGTCGTGTAGTCTGGTGGCTAGTGTGTGGTGGGAGACGGTGTCGAAGGCTGCTGAGAGATCTAGTAGTATGAGGGCTGCAGTGTGGCCTTGTTCAAGGAGGGTGTGAATGTCATCAGTGGCGGCTATGAGGGCGGTCTCAGTGCTGTGGTTGCTGCGGAATCCGGATTGAGAGGAGCCGAGGATGTTGTTGGTTTCTATGAAGTGTGTTAGCTGGGTGTTGACTACCTTCTCAATGACTTCGGCGGTGAAGGGGAGAAGAGAGATGGGCCTGTAGTTCTTGAGGTCAGTCGGGTCTGCGGAGGGCTTCTTGTAGAGGGGTTTGACTTCGGTGCGCTTCCAGTCGCCGGGGAACGTGGCCGTTTCGAGGGCGCAGTTGATTGTCCGTCGTAGTTCTGGTGAGATGGCGGTGGCGGCCATGTGGTGATGTGTGGCGGGCAGGGGTCAGGTTTTAGCTGCTCACTTTGTTTCCAGTAAGAGTTGTGCTTGAACCACACCAACATTTACAACAATAAAGTGTACAATTTATATAGTGCTCAGGTGTAACTTCTAACTTGGTGGTGCTCATTTCATCAACCTCAAAAGGATGATTAGCTCAGTTTTCCCCATTGGGATTAAAAGCTGTAGATGACGGAGATTTCTAGCAGCCAGTGCTCAAGCAATCTCTTGCACGTTGAACAAAAATAGTTTTTCCTGTTCTGGGGGTCAAATGCCACTAAGAGTTCCTTTTCCCTAATAAAGGGACCATCTTGGGGTACTGCCGGTCTCACAGTCTCCCCAATAAAAGCATTCTTTGTGCCATTCTAAAATGCACCTAATCAAATTTGCTCATAAATTGAGACTGAAGAAGAGTTTTCTTGAATTTGCTTCGACAACGATGGTACTCTGAGGCCAGCTTCTGCGGTAGTCTGCGCTTTATTCAGGAGACGGAAGCCCTGTGGACTCTGAATGATCTTTTGAATGAAGACAAATGGGCCTTGTTAATGGTCGTAATGAGATGAGAGGCTCTGACATCAATCCCAGTCCCACTGTTAACATTGCCCTGAAGCATTAAGCTATGTTCTCGCCAAGGTTTGATGAAAAGGATGCTCTGAAAAGGTTCTGCAAATTATTTTTGACACACCTTTGCTCTCTTAAAGCAAATATGATATATCGTAAGAGTAATTGCAGTAAAGTGTAATTATTTTGCCACAGTCGGTTTATCAATTGTGATCAAACCTTCTGACAAAGGTGGAAAATTTGTTGGTAACGAGCAGTGAGCAGTATTATAGGGAAATGCACGTAAATATTGTTTTTTTCTGAAATGGCAACTAAGCTAGGGAGCATCCAAACAGGGTAGGTCAGAAGGAGTGTAGAAACTATGTCAGAGGAAGGGAGTAGTGATCTCAGATCCTGTCCAGTGGGAAGCGAAGCAGGAATCCTGACTTAGGGCCAGATGATGGAGGAGCTTTATGGTGACGCGTGGTCCTCATGGAAAGGGCTTCTTTGAGGAGGTATCTTTTTAATTACTGTCTGTATGGCAGGAGTAAAGGTGAGATGCTGTTGTATTATTCACAGTGCATATACGGAGACGCTTGAATGTTTTTCTCTTTCATCTACACTGTGGGGTTTACAGGATTGCCGTACATTACTGTATATTACCGTCTAGTATTAAACTGGCTGCCTGAGGTCATAAGTTTGTCAGTCGTGACTGCTGACGCCCCGACTCTTGCTGCTGTGAAGTCGATGCGTTAGAATTTGGAGGTGATGCAGGTGATGTGGCTTCTGGAAGGCACCATCACTATCTTTATGAAGTTCAATATTGCTGAAGCTTATATGCGGATCCCACCTTGGCTTTCGAGGAGGATGCGAATATTACAATTTAATTGTGGTTTGATTTAGGTTTGATCTCGGGGGAGAATCTTGTATTTCTGAGGTCACCAGAGTGCACACATCAATGAGCAAGCTCCGTTGGAGACCCACTGTGGCCATCCGTGGTTACCTCCACAACCTTTCTCAGTATATGTAAATGATTTAATGTCTAAATTTGTGACCTCTGGAGGATGAGACTTAAGAGATTTTCCGCAAAATTTAGATTATTCCGCAGAAGCAAGGTTCATCCAGGCATCATTAGCAATCACCATAATGCTGAATAATAGCTATAAACTGAATTTATAAATGGCCCAGAGGTGGTGATGCACTTTCTAAATATGAAAGGGGGTGTAGAAACCCTTAAGGACACAGCTAACTAGGTAATGAAATATAGTTTTTGATAGATGATGCTTTCCTCGAGATGCTCTAGATGCAAGGCATGTTTTAGGCACGCGCTTTGCCCCATCATATGCTGACGTTGGTGTGTAGTGGTGGGAGAGCCCCAGCACTCGGAGTTCTGCCCTCAGAGGTACCATAAACACGCCGGAGTCAACATCAGGTAAATTGGATGATGCGTTAACCGTCTGGTCCAGCACTTGCAACCTGTTTCATGAATGTGTCCTTGTTCATATGTGGTAAAACCTCTTTCACATACTCCATAAATACAGTAGGCGTTGACTGTCTAGTTATAAATATTGAGTTATTTGATGGCTGCTGGTGAAACGTTTCATCTAGCCAGATACTTACTGCCCGCACCTCGTGTGCACCCTGCACAAATTAAATGACCCACTTCCCCACTTTGGGTGCTACTTTAGAGTTGAAGGAAAGCACTGTAACGTATTCGGAGTATAAAGTACAGAGGGAATACATGCTTATTTCTAAAAGAGAGGGGGCCTAAGTTACACTGGACAAGATTGTGTTCAAAATAGATTTCTGACCACAGTAGAACATATATGTGTAACATTTCTAAAACAAGCACGAGTAAATCCAGTAGAACTCACCTATGGGAGATATTGCCTGTGTCAATGTTTTAGCCATGTTGTACAGCAGCACGGCTGCTGTGCAGATTGGCTCAAATTATTATTATTTTTTTTTTAAAGCTATGACTTCTTTTTTTTATTGGTAGCAGAAGGGAGGTGGGATGCACCAAAGAGGGAGGGTGTGTGGGGGTGGGCGGACGGGTGGGAGGGGCAACATATATAAGGGACAGAGAGGTAACAAACAACGGAAGGAGAGTGAGTGTGGCAAGAAGCAAAAACACGCACAACAGGAGGGACGGCAGGTTGATGCAAGAAGCAACAACACACACAGCAGGAGGGATGGCGTATGGGGCAAGAAGAAAAACACTACAATGGGAGGGACGGTGGGTGAGCGCAAAAAGTAACAACGCAACGGAAGGATGGAGGGCGGGAGGAACACAGAGGGGAGAAATACATGAGGGAGACAGCTGGAAAAGGCGTGCTCTGGTGAAGTGATTAAACGCAGACAAAAGTAGCCCCCTAACTAAATGAGTAGTGGAAGGACACAAGTAATGCGTCCATGCTCCAGGGGAGGATCCAACACATGAAGAGGAAGGAAGCCTGTGGCAGCTGTCAAATAAAAAGCAAGCAAATGAGAGGGTCAGTGAAGGCAACCAGTGGTAATCAATGGCAGTGTCTGAGCCCACTGTTAGTAAACAAAGGCTCTTGTAAGCACAGCACATGCACTGTCTTAGTTGGCCTAAAATGGGGCATTTCATTGCCATATATGTAGCTTTCAAAAGTTCTGACTGCACAGAATAGTGAAACATTAGGCAGTATAAAAAAAACTGCAGAATCATCCCAAAATATGGTGCACGTGTCATTAATATGAAAGTTAGTCTATAAACCAATACTCTTAGAATTAAAGGTAGAACTTCACTTGAATGCTCCAGGCCAGTAGGCAAGATGCCAACAGCGGATTCTGGTTGAATGTGTGACGTCGCGAGAGACTATGGGGCTAGTTATAGTATTGATTAGGGAAGCCGTCAAGGAGAGGCGACCCCTCTAAGCACTAAAATTGCATGAATGCTGTTTTCTAAATAAATGGTTTTGTAGAATGATTTGTTTGAGACAGGGTGTATTTTATTGACTGGATCACGGTCCTGAAGAAAGCCATTTACCTTTCATGGCATTTACGTTGGCTGAAACATGTTGACTATCTCTGCTGTGGGAATAATTATAGTTCACAGACATCACAATTGTTTTTAAACCTATTTGTGGAACCTACAATAAAGACAATCTTTCTTTGGATTCCCAGAGATAATTTTAAGTTTGTAGGGATTCTGTTAACATCCTACAACAATCTCTTGAGCTCTCTGACGAGGTCGAGCCCTCTCTGACAATCAGTCTCAGGGTGTGGATTGGCTACCAGTGATGAAGCATGCCACAAAATGAGGGTGAGAGTTCCCGTCCGTAAGAGTGATGCACCTCGGTGCGTGGGAAATAGACACTCATCTGCACAACACTGAAACGGTTTGCTATAACACTTTATGTTCAATGCTACAGTGACCCGACAGGTTTCTGCCAATTTGTGATTGACTTTTGATAATGCCAGGAACATAAACACATACAAAACCAGAAGCTTCATAAATTGTAATGCCACTTGGCTTTGCACCTTTGGAGATGCAGGTGTGGTCTGAGCTCCATTGGTAGTGCGAGAGAGAAGGCCTTAAACTGTTAAGAAAATTGGGTCCCCTGCCAATCTTTTCATTTTTAGGTCTCGCCTACGCAGCGCGCATGCGTTGCATAGGAGGACCTTTAGCCGTCGTTCAGCTCTTTTTCGAAGCACATCCTCGTGCTTGTGGCGGCATACAGCTTGCGGGAGTGCGCAGCGGCGCGCCACAAGCACGAGTATGTGCTTTGAAAAAGAGCAGACTGCGCGCGCAAGCATACACGCACGCACCACTCCCGGGCAAGAAATATCAGCATTAGTGAATGTGCTTTTAACATTCCCGCATTGCTTTTAAATATCAGCCTTATATCCGCATTGCTTTAAAATATCTGCATTAGTGAATGTGCTTTAAAATATCCGCATTGCTTTCAAATATCAGCCTTAGTTATTCACTCGTGCACGACTCTTTTTTTTATTTTTTTATTAGCCATTCACGCACGCACCACTCCCGGGCCAGAAATATCAGCATTAGTGAATGTGCTTTAACATTTCCGCATTGCTTTCAAATATCAGCCTTATATCGGCATTGCTTTAAAATATCAGCATTAGTGAATGTGCATAGCCAATAGGTCTCGCCTTTGGGACCTTATAAGTGTTTAGCTATGCAACAGTTGATGTTGTTGCACCAAGGATATTGTGCTGGATAACTAAACACTTATAAGGTCCCAAAGGCGAGACCTATTGGCTATGCCAATGCTTGTTTTCTCCTGGTCTGTACCTTTTTCCCCACTGACCTGGGTTTCTTTTGAGTCCACTCAGACATGCTTTTGGTTTGCTTCTCCAGGCTGAGCGGGGCCAGGTTGCGCCCCATTACTGTACCCATCGCCAAGCACGAGCGTGGTCACTGTCTCCTCTCCAGACAGTGAAGGGAGTGGTGGCTGGTCGTGGTTTGCTTTTCTTGAGCCCTGGTAGACGGTCTGCCAAGCCCATAGTGGGAGAACCTGATTCCTGAACGTGTGTTGTAGGTTGTGGTTTGTAGTATTGCTGGATCTGGACATGTTTTGGAGGCTGTGTGCTTTGTGCAGGACATAGTAATTACAGTACACAATGGAGGGTCACCTTCAAGCTGTCTTCATCCTGATGGATGTGGGAGCCTGGGTGCAGTGTCCTCCTGGGGGCCATTGAGAGAATCCGCACCCACATCCAGCCAGGCCCGGAGATCTGACATGCCGGTGTCACTTCCTGCACACCGGCTGCAGATCTGCCCAACATTTCCTACCACATGCTCATGGTGTCTAGACTATGCCTACCTCATGCATACGCCTTTGTTCATCCATGACCTCCTTCCCTTGTCTTTTGCTGGGGAGACCCAGATCAGGAGCTGTCCTAGCCTACAGTACATATAGTACAGGGGGGAGTGGATGGGATGCTTATGTTGACGGAAAAGGTTTGTCACAGTCATAACACCAGGGTGACTTCAGCGAGCAAGGGTGGGCATTGCCAGTGCTCTGATTCATCCAAAGTCAACTGAAATAAAGTTATTCAGCACTTTGGGTGGCACAAAGCCAAAGGCCCTTTGCTCAGAAACCTGCATCAGAAATGTGTTTGCCCATGAGCATATAGTAATTGAATGACGTTTCATAATACTTGATTTGTGGGAATTATAATGAAAAGTGATATTTTTGAAGTTGTGCATAATTTACTGCAGACAGAACTGCCATAAGTTCAAGCGCAGGTGCTCCACACATCTAACCTCCATCATCCAACCCTCAGAATAATTGTTGGGTGGTAGGGGCTTACCTCTCTGAGAGCATTACCCATTGACTTTGGAGTGTCTTCTGAAGCCACGAGTTGTTGATCATTACAGAGGTCCACACCTGAGGATGACTTGACCCTAGAAGGCAGGCACACACCTGAGTTCAATGAAACCTGTAGGAAAAACAGCTCAAAAAAGAGGGGCTGCTCTTGCACAAGAGGATCTGCAGGCCAGCTGACCAAGCTCAGAACTGACCGTATCACCCGAAGGTCAGCGATGCTCAAGGACCATCAACGTTCTGCGTGTGTTGGCAACCCCATGGCCTACTTAACTTGGAGGGTCTGTGCGAGTTTTACCTCCTTCCTGAAGAGCTTTCGCTTCTTTCAAGGTACCCGTCAGCTAAGACTGGCCACCATGAGTCTGGAGTTGGTACTGAGCTGCCGGGTTTGGAATGCCATGGAAGTGGTAGCCCAGGCTCCTTAATTGTACGTCGGGCTCCATGTTGAGCCTCGTGGGGTTGCCTGGCAGGGTAGGTGTGTGTCCAGTTGGTTTAGGTAGACGGGAGCGGGTCAGAACTTCTTTTGCTGTGTGCTGCACACAAACCATGGAGATGGTGCCTTGATCATGTCTGTCTCGGAGATCGCTCTGCAGAGTGACCAATGGCTTGTACCCTCCTCCTGCCCAAGTGGCTTTTATGTACCCTCCACCTGCCCAGTGACACTGGCATGGAGTATCACAGTGGAGAGTACACAATTTTCTCCACCCACCCTTCATTTGCAGCCTCCAGCCCCTTTTCTCCCTTTGAGTTACAACTCCTCTCCCCTTAGATATAGCGTTTCTGCCACATTACCTCAAGAGCATACCTGGAGGGGGCACAGCGCCATGGACATGTGTGGAGGGCAGCTGGAAGTGTACAGGAGGCAGCTGAGGCGTGTGGACAGCGTAGCCGATGATGCACTCAGGGTGGCAGACCGTGTGTGAGGTATGGCTGTGGGTGTGCAGAGCATCACTGAACATAGTTTAGTGCTCAGTGTGTGCTGAGGTTTTCTGAGGATCTGAAGGGGTGTGGTCGTGGGTGTAAATGTGTTGTATTGGGTATAGAGGGCGTGGCCATGGGTGTGAAGGGAGTGGCAGATTTTATGAAGGGCGTGGCTGTGAAGTGTGTTGTATTGTCTGTAGAGGGCGTGGCTGAAGGTCTAACAAGCGTGGTCAAGGGTCTGAAAGGCGTGGTTCAGAGAGGGAAGGGCGTGGCTGTGGGTGTGACTGCTTGGCTGACGGTGTGGAGTGAGTGAGAAGGTGCAGGATTAATGGCTCCTCAATGCTGAAATAGGCTTCTAAATAGTCTTCTGAAAACGCAGGAGTAAGCAGGTTTAGTGTCCTCCCACAAAATGTTCTTCATTTATTCCCCTTGGTCTGGAGATGGGAAGTTCCAGTGACAATAAATCCTAAGACCAGTGCTCCTTGCCTGTTCCCGGTCCCTTGCTTGCCCTCACCGCCACAAAATTACAGCAACAACCAACCGATTCCAAAGTAGTACACCTGCAACCACTTACCAAATGCTTAGCACCAGTGCTCCACCAGCCCCATGAAATATGGTCTCTTAAGCAGCTTGGACTGGGATTTGTGTCCTTGAACTGTATCCAGTCTCCTCTTACACTTGCTGCTGGTCCCCTTGTGTCCCTCCACGCGGGCATAATCCTGACTCTGCAAACTGCCCTCCAACAGGGCGAATATTGTTCCCTCTCATCCTTTAAAGGGACCGTCTGGTGAATGATGTCATAATAGGTCTTAAAACCCAAGCAGACCTCATGTTGTAAATAAAAGTCAATTAGCCGAGGTGCAAGTCCCAGACGATGATTTATTGATCTTAGTTGCAAGTAAGTATATATATCTTAGTCCTTAGGATAGTCTTGTAGTAAACCCTATAGTAAGCCCCACCAGGAGCAGCATCCCTGCTGCTCAGCCAATACTCCAACTGACCCTCTCAACCTCACAGACATCCAAGCACTCCAGTGCATCACCATGCACACCAATATTTCACACAGCACATTCATACTGGCTGAGCAGCAAGGACAAGAGCACCAGGGAAGATGCACAGTACAAAACCATATATAACACCTCATCAAACAAAGGAACGTTCTGGAGTGCGTATTGTTGATGATTGTACCTATAAACCAGGGTGGACTCAACCATGTCCCGGGGAGCACTTTTGATATTTTCCTAACTGGGTTGAAGCAGATAAAAATTCCTAAGGGGCACTCCAGTTTCCGTTTATTGTGGGTGCCCTTGATAGGGTTCAGGAATAATCTATGTGGATGTGTACGGATGTTATTGTCTGTACATCCCTATCAGGGTCTGTATGGCAGGGATGACATTTACAGGTAAGACCCATAATTAGAATCTCAAAAATCAAACAAACATGGCCAGAATCAGCAGATACAAGTGCAGACATGCGGGCCATTGGGAGGGAGTATCTCTTCGCCTTTGGCTCTGGCACCCAGAGTATTGCGGCGGGTGTTCCTTCTACTTCCACATTTGTATCCAGCCGCTATCCCCGATTAGGGTGACAGACAGCCCAGATTTTCTGCGCTAGTGCTACTTTACTAGTTTTAGCGTGCACATTAGTGAAATGTTGTGTATTTATTCCTCTCCTGTCTTGCTACATCCCATAGTAGACGGGATGTAACTGCTTCAAGACTCGGCTCCTGCGCTACTTTGCCTCATTCATGCAGTACAGCAGGTTTTAAAGAGGGATGAAACAGTATCTGAGCCCAGGCTGATCAAAAGCCCAGGCTCATCAGCCTTCCTCTGGGCTTTATCTTAGCATGGGGTGTGAAAGGCAGTGAGTCTTCTAAGACCCTCAATGCTGCCCGGTGCAGGGTTCCACCTCTAATTCACTTTGGGTTCGCTATCAAAATAATGAGGCAAGCGCTGGAAACTGGAAGATAAGAAAAAGGTTTTTATTTCTCATGAGGAGATCACGTCAACTGAGACACCGGGATGTCTGAGGGAGGTGTTCTGCTGACAACTCCCTTGGCTCTTCCTTTTATACAGGTTTGACACAATGCATTTGTTTGATCAACATGGTTACACAAGCTTGGGGTCCCCGCCCCGGGCAGGTTGTCACACAAGCCCAACAGTAATTCTCTTCCCACCCAGGTCAAACAGACAATCTTATCTTGCAGCTGGACCTTGCTTCAGGGTCTAAAACATGTGAGACCGGCCAGATCTAAGAGTCCGTTCTGTTGATAAAAACAGGTCCCATTGTTGGTAACAACAAGTCTTGCTGTTTGCAGTGCAATAAATCCTGTTGCAAGAGTCTTTGGTGTTTGGAACCTGTTTGTGTAACTAGGTGTAGTGAGGGGTAGAGCGTCCAAAGGCTTGTCTGAAAACAGGGTTGAGAGGAAAAACGAGTTTGTGGCAGCAAGTGGCGCTGAGGTTTGTTGTGGCAATAGAGTTTATAGAGGCTACTCAAGACCTGGCTGTTCGACCAGTAGCAGCATCCCCCCCCCCTTCCCTCTCCCCAGCGCCTTGAGACCCTCGCGGGTAAGTAGTGCGCTCTACAAATTCTGTGATTGATTGATTGATTGATTTTATAGCCCCCAGCACAGTACCAGGTCGGTCAGAGGGATGCTAGTAAGGGCAGGGTGAAACAAAGGTGACCAACAGAGTACAAAATGGCTGTGATAGATTAAAATGACTGTAACTTATGTGCACATAAAATTTCACCAGACAAGATGGCGCAGGTAATGTTCATAATTGTCATTTTGCTTTTAACAGTGGCCCCTTTGAACATAACTAGCCAGCTTGTCAGTCTATTTCGATCTCCATAATGTCCTGTATCTCTTGATCATACATTACTCTCATTTTTGTTAGCTGAGTGTCCATAGTCTTAGGGTGCAAGGTAGTTATGCAAACATAACAAAGAGGTGGTATACAGTGTATACCCAAACAACAACCACATATTGTCAATACTGGGACCAAGAGAATCATTGATATTTTCCAACCCCACTCTTTCAAGATGCCCCAAAGCCAACTTCCAATTGTCCAAGTCTCTGATCCTTGATGAATTTCTGAAGATAGTCTATGGAGATGTTCGATTGCTTCATAGACAGAAGGTGAATTATCAGGCTGCGTCGAGGAACTGTGATGAGGCAGAGTCTGCTTGATCAATGTCTTTAGAACGCTTTTCTCGATGATGCTCTGCAGGGGCTGTGTAGGTTGGTGGCAAAACAAAGGCGATGTAGCACGTGCCCCCCCCCAGTTTCCTGGGAGCCAGGTGTAGGCTTTGGTTCCACAAACAAAGTACATATTGGGTGATGCAACAAGCGCTGGGGGGTTGGCAGTGTTCAAAGTCCCCACAATGGTACAGGTGCTGTGACCCACATTCTCAGTCCCACGGCCTTCAATGCTTACAAGGCCAGAGACGTTCACCACAGATAGGGCCACAGTCAGTGTTGCAGCAGTTCTTTTCTTCAGGTAGGAAAATGTGGCTCTGTTAGGATTATTGAACACTTGCATTTCCACTCGTTCTTTGGAGGGGACATTAATCTGGAATGTCGCATTGAAGGTGTGAGGGCAGAAGGGGCGGCTGTCCTTCCTGTTTTGTTTCGCCAGAACTCGTTGTAGAACTGGGCGATTGTTCCGTCGGAAGTGGCATTGTCTTTGTAACTTTGCAGGTTAGCAGTCTTGGTGTCTTTGCGGTGGTTTTGCAGGTGTTCAGTTTCTTCCATCATCTTCGAGGAGCTCAACAACTGTTAGGACCACAGACTTTTGTCTGGCGTTTTCCTGGTAGCGTTGTTTGACTGTGCTACCGATCTGAGACCTTGACTCAGTTAGTGGCCTGGTCGTTGGAGCTCCCTCCTTTCGTCGATCTTAGGTTGTACCCTTTCCTGGATGGCACCGTGGGGTCGGGAAATTCTGATAGTTCGAGGGTGTCTTCTTGTGGGTAGCAACTCAGAGCTGGTCGGTCTCTCGCGAGTACTTCCTCTTGCACCTCCACCCCTTCACAGGTTGCCAGGGTTGGAGGGACTCGTTTGCAGTGATGGGCATGCAGCCAAGTTTCGTTTTCCTTGCACTCGGAGGGCAGTTCGGGTGGTGATCAGGACTTGCCAGGGGCCCGTCCACCTAGGCTCCAGATTCTTCGTTCTTTGGAAGTTGCAGATCAAACATGGTCGCCTGGCTTTATTTCATGTCCCGGGCCCCTGGATACGTCAGGCAAAGCTTGCTGCACCTGTTGGTGGATAATTGTTAGCTCGTTTGTCAATTTATGCAAGTAATCTGCGTAGTTCTGTCTCCTGCCGTGGCTCGGGCAGTAACGTCTGCTAGTGCATTTCCCTGTCCAATGAGATCAGTCACTTTCCTATGTGCTTGGCATTTTATCACTGCTAACTTCTTGGGGAGGAGGACTGCTTGCGTCAAGGCGGAGACTAAATCTCCATGCAGGATGGGTGTACCGTGTGAAGTCAGGAACCCTCTTTCTTTCCATAAGATCCCAAAATGGTGAACCACCCCGAAGGCATATTGGCTGTCGGTGTATATGTTAACTGTCGTGTCAGTCGCTAAGATCGGTCGTGACAAAGGGTTGGTGGAGGGCGTACCGTCAAATCCTATTGAGGTCACATGTGAGCCTGACAAGGGTGCCCTTGGAATCAGTCGTTTGGATAGTGCACTACGTGTTGCTCCTGTGTCTACCAGAAATGGCGACTTTGTGCCCAGGACCTCAGTGGTAACATAAGGGCCTTGCTGATCAACATAGAGCTCGACTGGATCCCTCCCTTGCCTCTGGCTGTCCTATGCAAAGTCGTACGCATTGTCATAATCTGTCTGTTGGTACTGATTCTGTTTGGGATGGTCAAATGTGTTCACTCTTCCTGGCCTTTCCTCGCTTGCTTCACTCGCGTACCCTCTCCCACGTCCTCTTCCTCTCTGTCCACTTGCTATTTCCCTCATCCCTCTGCCCCTACCAGCTCCTAGCAAAGCCGGGCATTGGGTTTTCCAGTGTCCATATTCTTTGCAAAATGCACATTGATCCTGTCCTAGGTCTTGGCGTCCTACATATGATGTCGACTGAATTGTTACTAGGTGGCTGTACTCTAGGGGTATTCTGCTGGTATCCTCCCCTATATTGCTCCCTTCCTGTATTCGCCCCCTGGAGTTGTGCTACCATTACCCTTTCCTTCAAGTCCTTCTTTTTCCTTTCTGTAGCCCTGTCATTTTCGTTTTTCTGATGCTCATAGTACTGGGCCATTTTGAGAATGGCCGCCGGTTTAGATGCTGCCCAACTACTTTCGCTGGCTTGTAATTTCTGGGATACATCTGGCAGTAGTCCTTTGACATAGTTCTGCACAAATAAGTGGTGTCCGGTTGCGGTGGACATGTCTTGTCCACTGTAATCGGAGAACACCGTTTCAAATCTGGAGAAATACTCTGAGACATCCTCTTGTGGTTTCTGGCGGCACGCGGTTACTATGGACCAGTCTATCTTTTTCTCTGGGATCAGCGTTTTCACTTTCTGCACTATTTTGTCAGGGAGGTCCAATATTGCTTTAACCGGTTTTTGACCAGGGTTCCGCTGTTTATCTAGTGTGTTGAGTTGTTCCCAGGTATGACCAAGCAGTTCGGTATGGTCTATTTTCCTAATCTGTTTCCACACATCTGCTGGCAAACATAACCCGAAGAACAAGTCTATGTCGGCAAGTGTCATTATTGTTGATCCCAGAGCGGTACCTAGCTCGGTGTAAAAGGCGGTGGGGTTCTTTCGTAAATCCGGTAGAGATTTACGGAACGTCAAAATGTCCTGTCTGTCCCATGGTTGATACACCCAATTGTAGACCACCCTTCCTCTAGCGTCTTGATGGTTCATATCGTCATGAGTCCCTTGTCCTCTAGGAGGTACCCAATAAGGGGCAGCTTCTTTTATCGGCATCATGCTATCTGGTTTTTCCACCGGGGGTCCTGCTATCTTAGATGTCCTGTCCTTATCTATCCGTCCTTGTTCCACGAGGTGACGGAATACCTCCAGTGTGGATGAAAAGAGTTCTGTAACATCGTTGTCGCCTTCATCTCCGGTGTCTACCTTCCTATAGAGAGCCACTAGTCGCTCGGGCCCTACATCTTGGTACTTCTCTTCATATGCAGTAAGAGTGTGGTAACAGAGACGTACAATAAAGTATCGTTTGCGGTTTTCAACATAGGAGTTGCATATGTCAGTTACATACTCTTCTGTCTCCTTCCTATCTATGAGGGATTTAACTACTTTATCAATGCCTGCTCGCTCATTTTTACTTAATCGCGGGACCCTGGGCGCTCCTTTTTCTTTTGATCCTACCTCTACTACTGTATCCTTTGATGAGGCATTTGGTGTGGGTGACTCGGTGGGAGCAGAGGCGGTGGAGACTGAGGCGATCGTGCCATCTCCGGCTATACTTTGGTGGTCCTGTCGTTGTACTACGGGATGAGTAGGGGCGTAAGGGGGTGGCATGTATATGATTGGGGGACCTAACAATAAATCATCATCTACCCTTTGTTTTGCTGGTAACTTGGGGTAAAGAGTCGAGGGCGTTCTAACAGGGCATTGATCTGATATTTTTGATTCCTGTTCCTTTTTATCGATTTCCTTTTCTTTTAGTTTTTCTTCTAATCTTTTACAGGTTTGGTAAGCTGATTTTCGCGTTTCTTTATCTTGTCTAGCTTCGTCCCTTTTCTTTCTTTGAGCTGCCTCTTTTCGCCATAAGCCAAAACTGTCAAACATGGCTGGTCTAGTTTTCTTTTTGTGGAGAGCTAATTCTAACGTTTCTATTTTAGCGGGATCGAAAGATCCCGTCAGTGGCCACTGATTTACCCGGTCCTTCCTAGTGTATTTATGCCATAGTTGGAGTAGGGCTAAGATTGGCTGTAAGGTCCTGATCTCCTATTGGTTCTAGCTTTTAGGGCTAGTGTTGTGATTGGATAGTATTAGGGCTAGGGTTCCCATTGGCTGACGGGGTCACCTGATTACTAGGGGTATCAAAGGCCAGGGTTAGGGCGTCTCAGCCCGGACGTCGAGGCTAAGGGCAGAGAGGACAAGGGTGAGTGCCTGTTTGAGCCTGTTCGAGACGGGCCAGGGCCAGGAATGCTGCCCATCTTCCCATTAACTAATGTGTCTATTACTTTTCTCCTGAAAAAGCATATCTAATGCACTACCCTATTTCACATCCGCTACCTCTATCAATATTTTTAATCTGCATATACTTACCTCCTTTATGCATCTATATACTCTCAATGTACTTATGGATCTATATATTTATCACTTAACTTCTAATTTAGCATTTCCAATGCACTACCCTATTTCTCAGCCTATACTTCCCTCAATATATCTTCCAGCCCAACTTTTTGACTCATCTCAAACTTCTTTCTACTACTCTTTCCAATGCACTACCCTATCTCTCACCCTATACATCTATCACTATATCCTCTACACCCACTCTCTCATTTATCGCAAACAACATACCACTACTATGTTCCCCAAAATAACCCTTTCTTGACTCTCTCCTACTCTACCCCTCCTTGTATCTTCTGACACCTCCTTTACTGTACCAATGCCCAAGACAAACCTTTCTAAACTCTTCCCTCTGACTCTTCCCCTCCAAAAACCCTTTTTACTAATCAAAAAGCCTCCTCCTACTGCTATGACCTACAAAAAGAAATCCTTCACTCTTCTATCCCACAACTATCCTTTTCAATCAAAATAACAGACTAGCATGTTCACTTCACTAATTCCATATTCCACTATACTAATTCACCACTAATCCTTTATGGGTTCCAGAGTAGCGTGCTACTCGCCAACAAAGCGCTTCAACACCCACCAGGGGTAGCAGGCGCTATATGAATGCAAACCTTTCTTTCCCTTCTATCCCTCCACTATCCTTCTCACTCCAAATAACTGACTAATATCCACCACTCAAATTACTTTCATATTTCACCATACTAATTCACCACTAATCCTTTATGGGTTTCCGGAGTAGCGTGCTACTCGCCCCCAAAAAAAAAAGCAATTCAACACCCCATCAGGGGTTAGAAGCGCTATATATATGCAAACCTTTTTCCCTCTTCTATCCCTCCGCTATCCTTCTGAATCCAAATAACTGACTAACATATCCACCACTTAAAATTTACTTGCATGTTTCACTATACTAATTCAACACTAATCCTCTATGGGTCCCGGAGTAGCGTGCTACTCGCCGAAAAAGCGCTTCGACGCCTCGTCAGGGGTAGTAAGCGCTATACAAATGCAATTACAATACAATACAATACAATAAGCTACGCTGGCTATTCCATACTTAACGTACATGTCCTTGTTAGGGGTGCCTTCCGGCGGTGCCGGCTGACTGACCTCTAACAAACGGTCTGGTCCAAAACAATTACAATCAAACAATCTAGAGAAAACAGGCATGACGTATTTATCGGTCAAAATGAATATCTCAATCAATTTAGACAAAAAGTCTGCACTACCTGTCCTTCGCTGCCTGCAAAGAGAGAGAATATTCCTATTCTTTGTTGTTTGCAAGCAGGGAAATGTCGCAAATAACTCTATCAAAAAAAGGAATACTAGTATTTCAATCAAACTATTCAATCAATCAATCAATCAATTTTAAGTCGTTTTTTTCACGACCTTACCCGGACCGTATGGACAGTTCTTAGTCTTCCCCTTCCAGCGCCTGGTTGTCCTCTCACTCCAACAATCAATGCGGCGTTCCTCTAAGGTCCCAGTCAGGACCGCAGGTCACTCGAGAGAGGTCCGTTCGGAACCGGTGAAGTTCAGTCGATCGGCAGCCAGACAAGGGTCTTCTCAGGCAGGTATACCCCAATCGTTTAGTCGTTCACTCCGTTGTTAGGACCTCTCTACCGGACCCACGAGTCGCTGATGGGCCCCTACACTTGGGCGCCAATTTGTGAAAGGCAGCGAGTCTTCTAAGACCCTCAATGCTGCCCGGTGCAGGGTTCCACCTCTAATTCACTTTGGGTTCGCTATCAAAATAATGAGGCAAGCGCTGGAAACTGGAAGATAAGAAAAAGGTTTTTATTTCTCATGAGGAGATCACGTCAACTGAGACACCGGGATGTCTGAGGGAGGTGTTCTGCTGACAACTCCCTTGGCTCTTCCTTTTATACAGGTTTGACACAATGCATTTGTTTGATCAACATGGTTACAAAAGCTTGGGGTCCCCGCCCCGGGCAGGTTGTCACACAAGCCCAACAGTAATTCTCTTCCCACCCAGGTCAAACAGACAATCTTATCTTGCAGCTGGACCTTGCTTCAGGGTCTAAAACATGTGAGACCGGTCAGATCTAAGAGTCCGTTCTGTTGATAAAAACAGGTCCCATTGTTGGTAACAACAAGTCTTGCTGTTTGCAGTGCAATAAATCATGTTGCAAGAGTCTTTGGTGTTTGGAACCTGTTTGTGTAACTAGGTGTAGTGAGGGGTAGAGCGTCCAAAGGCTTGTCTGAAAACAGGGATGAGAGGAAAAACGAGTTTGTGGCAGCAAGTGGCGCTGAGGTTTGTTGTGGCAATAGAGTTTATAGCCCCCAGCACAGTACCAGGTCGGTCAGAGGGATGCTAGTAAGGGCAGGGTGAAACAAAGGTGACCAACAGAGTACAAAATGGCTGTGATAGATTAAAATGACTGTAACTTATGTGCACATAAAATTTCACCAGACAAGATGGCGCAGGTAATGTTCATAATTGTCATTTTGCTTTTAACAGGGGGAGGGAGAGTGGTTACTTAATTGTATTGTTTTGCAGCGTTTTAAGGTTTCGGCTGAGACAGCGCATATGTGCTGTCGGCGAAATCTTTTGTAAATAACAAAAAACATGAAACCGACATAGAGCCCGACTATTACTTACCATTGGTTGGCTTCCGACGTCACTCTTGTTTCCTTGCTTGTTCTTGGTCACCGCCTCCTGCTCGCTTCCTACTTCCTCTGGCGCTTCAGTGTTGTCGCTGCCATGGAGCATGGACCAAGTATAACTTTTTGTCTACAGCCAGTGTCCTTCCACTGGCTGCACGCTTATGCAGGTACTTTTTAAAACTTTTTTTACATGCACTCTTTTATACTGCATGTGGCTTTAGTCCCTCCCGCCCACTGTCCATGCTCTTGCCCCAAACCACCCCCTTCCTCCTGCTAGCTTGTTGCTCCCGCACACCTCCCTGGTGTTGCTTGCTCCGCCTCCTTTGTGTTACTGGCACCTCTCGTGTTGTTGCCCCCCTGCCCTTCTCCCTATGTGCATTGTGTTGCTGCCTCCCTCTGCCCCACACTGTTCCTCCTGGCCCCTCCAAGCCTCCAGTCTGCCACAAAAACATCAAATAAAGTCAAATAGCTATCACGGATGTGAGCGTTATTTGGCTTTGTTTAACGTTTATTTAGACTTATTGCACAGCAGCGCGGGCTGCTGTGCAACACGGTTTAAAGAAGAGAAGCGCTATGATGCAGTCCGTGGTGGCCACTACAGAGCTCTTTTTTTCTTTTTTTTTAAGCCATGTTGCACAGCAGCCCGCACAGATGTGCAACATATGTAAAAAAAAAAAACATCGACAAAGCCAATAGATCTTGCATAGGCAAAATCTATTGCGTAGCCAATGCTTGTTCTCTGACAGATGTTATCTGAGATTTGCCCATTTCTAATGATATATTAAGCCTGGAATGGGGGCCCTGCATGTCTTCCATATGTAGGAGATGCAAATAATTCCCTTTCTGAATCCATGTCAGTCCCTCCACCACCGTCTTAACAAACATATTGAAGCCTGGTTTTATCATTTGCTATCTGACACTTTGTCCACAGTGGAACTCCCATCGAGCATGATTTGATCCATTCCAGTTGCGGGCAGTAGGCCCAGGCACACCAGTGGGGCAGTGTTTTTATCGGGACAAGTGGGGGGGAACACTAGGTGGTAGGAATTTTGTTGATTCCTCCTCATTCTGGAAGTTTCCATCACAGAAATTTGAGGAAAATGTGTGATTGTAGCCAAAGTTTGAGGTTTTCAGGGCATTGTGGGTAAGGAAACCATGTAGGTTTACATCAAGGCAGACCACCATGGAATTCGCTGGGTATCTAGTTTTCATTAATGTCTGTGGTTAGCAGGTTTCCATGGGTGTCGGCCCAGCACTTTCCCAAATACCGCAGCTACCTCCTATCGCTGATCTCTCCACACAGTGCTTTAGGGCCTTTTGTGTGGTGGTCTTTTGCGGTGGTCTTTTGGCTCACCCACATACATGGGGTAACATTGTTATCAGGAGATGTGCTAGAACACTGGTTGGTAGGAAATTTGTGGCTCAACGCAGAGGCCAGAAGTTTTCAGCACATAAATGCAAGGAAAATGTGTTTTTTATGCAAGTTTGAGGTATGCAAAGGTTCTGGGTAAAGAAACCTGATGAGAGCCATTCAAGTCACCCCACCCTGGATTCTTCAGTGTTTAGTTTTAAAGAATGTACAGGTTTGCTAGGTTTCCTTAAATGCTGGCTGAACTAGGGCCCAAAATCCACAGATACCCAAATTGTAAAAAAAAAAAAGGGTCAGTTTTCAGTGGAAAAATGTGATGTGTCCATGTAGTGTTTTGGGCCCTTTCCTGTTGCAGGAACTACGCCTACCTGCACAAGTGAGGTACCATTTTCATCTGAGGATATGTGGGAATATATATTTGTAGAACATTTGATTACCAATTGGATTTCTCTGCATTTGTGCCTTCCAAATGTAAGCCAGTGTATAAGAAAGAAGACATTTTGAGAAATGCCCTCTGAATCACATGCTAATATGGGTACCTACAAATTCAGAGATGTACAAATAAACCCTGCTCCTAAACTCCATATCTTGTGCCCATTTCAGAAATACATAGGTTTCCTTGATATTCATGTTTCACTTTTTATATTTTACCATATGAATTGCTCAGTACTGGGTACAAAGTGAAAAAAACATTGTACGATGCAGCTCAGTTACTGGCTGTGGGTACCTTACGTTCTTAGACAACCTGCAAACCCAATTTATCCCCGCATCCAGAAGGGTCTGGCAGACGTAATGGTATATTGCTTTTGTAGATCAGCCATTGTGACAAAAAGCTACTGATGAAAACGTTGTCACAAATGGCTGTTTTTTCCTACTCATTTTCAGTATTTCTTTATTTCAACAGTTAGTTTCTATTGGCAAATCTTGGTGGATCTACACATAGGATTTCGTCTACTTTCCGGAAATGTATTGCTTTCCTGGATCACCCATGGGTTCCACACCAGTTCCCACCACAAACTGGAAGTAGGTTGAAAGCACAATATAAAAATAGGCTACCTCTTTGAAAAATGTCAAAACTGTGGTAAAAATAGGTGTATTTGGTTTAGCTCTGCATGTTCCTGGAAGCTGGAAAGATGGTGACTTTAGCACAGCAAACTGTTTGTTGATGCAATTTTTAGGAGAGAAAAATAAGACACTATTTGGCGGACCACTTTTTTCCTATTTTCCCAGAAAACACAAAGTTAAGCTATATTTGGGCTATTTTATCGGTCCCCTCCAGGGGAATCCCAAATCCTGGGAAAGTTTAGAATCCCAAGGATATTGGAAAAAGAAGGACGCACATTTGTTGTGGATACCGTAGGTGGGGAAAAAAGTTATGGAGGCCTAACACAAACTTCCCAAAATAGCCAATATATGGCTCAGCACTTTTGAGGGGGGGTTCTCAGCAGGTAAGGGGTTGATTCTCAGCCTATTGCGTTATTCCCCCATTCTAGATGTTTTGTTCTATTTGTAGTGATGTGACCACTTCGTTTTGACGCTTGTAAATATTTTTACTTTTAACAAATAAGGAACCAGAAGCACAAGAGCTATAAAGTTGTTTGCCCAGTATCACCGAAGTTAATGAAGTGGGAAGCTGAGATTAGGACTCGTCTTTTTGCTTTCACAGTCTACGAGATATTAGTCCTTAACCTACCGCACCATTGCCACATCACCCAACACCTGTGGGCACTACACTGGCTCCTTGTTGAGAAGAGAATCACCTTCAAGCTTCTCACCCATGCCCACAAAGCCCTCCACAACACCGGCCCCGCCTACATGAACCACCGCCTCTCGTTCCACGCACCCCAAAGATCCCTCCGCTCAGCCCAGCTCTCCCTCGCCACGGTACCACGCATCAAGAAAACCAGAACAGGAGGTCGCTCCTTCTCCATCCTCGCGGCCAAAGCATGGAACCCCCTCCTGCTCCACCTCCGCCAGAAACTGTCTCCAAGTTCCTGAAGGACCTCAAGACCTGGCTCTTCGACAAATCACCATGAGCGTCCGGCACCACACGCACCCTGATGGGCTATGGTAGCCTTCTGATGATTCTCCGCGAGGGCATAGGAGCTGCGCGCCCCCCCCCACCAACCTCTCCCCCAAGCACCTTGAGACCCTTCCGGGTGAGTAGCTGCGCTTCACCAACCATGATTGATTGATTAGTGGCCCCGCCTCCTAACAAGTGTGTAGAGGGGAGAAGGTGAACGCAGTAATATTAACTATATATTGTAGTAAAGTACTCGTAGACAGAGGTGAGTTCTGGAGAGTTTTAATGTAGATAAGCTACACAGCAGACAAGAGCTAGGTGAAGACACATCCTGCACCAACAGCTCTCATGATCATTTGAACAGTAGAACTCAGCAACAGGGCTACTAGGCAACCCTTCAACATTCTATCAGGAGACTAGAATAGCATAGAACAGTATAAGGCTGTAACACTACATTAATACAATGTTGAGAATATAACATATCCTCCTTTCTCAATAAACAAAAGAAAGAAAACAAAAGAAAATGCAAGAAGTAGAAAGAAAAAGAAAGAAACAACATGAGTGATAAAACAATGAATAAGAATGTATCATAATAAAATGTAAAACAGGGACATTAAAACATATCAAATGCGGTATCTCTTAGGAATAATTTTAGGTCTTGAACTCCTTCTAAGAGACATTCTTGAGGGTACAGAATTCCCAGAGTTAACAGACAAGGCAGAAGAAGATGAAGGAACATTCTTAACTTTTACAATTTTACCAACATTCCACCACTTTCCCCCTTCGACTTGCACGGAATTCCTACCCAACCTGGTGACAGAAATGGGAGAACCAAACTTGCTCTCGCCTTTCTTTACATGCAAAGGGGTCTCCAACGGCTACATGTACAGTCTTGACACCTTTTTTTTTGTCAAACCAGGACTTCTGTTTGGACTGTGAATTGGAGACAATTTCTCTAACCAAAAGCATAAGACTGTCAATATCAGGAACTGACTTGATCCACTTGTTCATCCATGCAGGCTTAAAACTAGTATTGGGCTTTCTTCCCCTTAATAAATCAAAGGGAGAGACTTTGGTTGTTGAGTGGGGAGTGGTTCTGTAGAACCACAGCATACTGTTAAGTGAATTGATAATATCGCAGTTACAAGACCTAGCCCACTTAATGCAGTCCCTCACAACCCTGTTCATACGTTCTACCAGACCATTTGACTGGGGATGATAGAGTGAACTTTTAACATGTTGAATGTTGCATGATTTTAAGAAAGATTCAAATTCAGCACTCGTGAATTGAGAACCATTATCAGTCACCATGGTGTCAGGAAACCCCTCCCTCAAGAATACATCTTTGAGAAACAGAATGATGTTATTGGTAGAGGCTTCTTTTACAAGTTTCATTTCGGGCCATTTTGAGGCATAATCAATTAAAACTAAAACAAAACGACACCCTCCAGGTAAAATTTCCAAAGGTCCCATGACATCTAAACCTACTTTGGACCATGGTCCAGAGGGACACTCAATGGGAAAAAGAGGTGGAGTGGAAACTTTCAAACCTTTGTCAGCGGATCTACAGATGCAACATGAATCAACCAGATCATCGACATCACTGTCCATTGAGGGCCACCAACAAAACTCGCGGACCCGTCGCTTGGTAAGCGTGGATCCTAAATGACCCTCGTGGGCTTTGGTAATAATGTTTTTCCTAAGGCTCTGAGGGGCAATGAGTTTGTCACCACGTAATAACACACCATCTTCCAAAGAGATTTCTGACTCCACCTTCCAGAAAGGCTGTATACATTGAGGAAGAGCACGCTCTCTGGGCCAACCTGACCTAACAAACACACAAACACGTTGTAAGATCTGATCATCAGCAAGGGCTTTAATCCAACTGTCTGCTGAATCAAGTCCATGCTCCTGTAAATCAAGTGAGGCTACCAAGCAATCATCAGAATCTTCCTCCCCAACATCACCAGGAATAATTCCTACCTTGTTATTGTCAATGGGAAAACGTGAAAAATAATCTGCTCTGAGATTCCTCCCTCCAGAAATATGAACAACATCAAACTGATACTGCATGAGGCGAGATACCATGCGAAGGATCCTAGGCGAGCAGCACTTGCTGGTGCCAGCCCCAAGAATAGAAACGAGGGGTTTATGATCAGTTCTCAACAAGAAACGCCTACCCCAAATATAGGGTCGAAACTTTTCGATGGCCCACAAGCAAGACAACAGCTCTTTTTCGATAACGGAGTACTGAAGTTCCCCATTTCTCAAAACCTTGGAGGCAAATGCGACTGTGTTCTCTCCTCTGGGAGTGTCTTGGGTCAGAACAGCCCCCAGCCCTACTTGACTTGCGTCAACAGTTATACAAGAAGCCAAATCCGGGTCATAAGGTTTGAGTGCACTACTGTTAGCAAGAGAACTCTTAACACACTGCAGGGCAGACTCACATTCATCTGACCATTTGAACACTAAACCCTTGCAAAGTAGAGAACTAATAGGCCGTACAATAGTGGCATAATTTGGGACAAACTTCGAATAAAACTCCAATAGACCAAGGAGAGACTTAACACCACTCTTATCAAATGGAGCGGGAGCTTGAGTAATAGCATCCAGCAGCCCCTGCCTGGGTTTGATGCCCTCACCGGAAATCAAGTGACCAAGGTACTCAATTTCTTCAGTGAGAAACATGCATTTTTCAGATTTCACGACCACACCATGATCCTTGAAGATTCCTAGAACCTTTTCAAGCAAAGAGTTATGAGAAGAAATATCTTTAGAATGGATCAAAACATCGTCTTGAAAAACAAGTACACCTAAAATCCCACCCAACATACTCTGCATGACTCGTTGAAAAACGGAAGCCGCAGAGGCAAGACCAAAGGGCATCCGTTTGTACTGGAAAGTCCCTAAAGGAGACACGAAAGAAGTGAGAGGGCGAGATTCGGGTTCAAGCTCAATCTGATGATATGCGCTGGCCAGGTCCAGCTCCGAAAAAAATCGAGACCCTCTTACACTTGCAAATAGGTCGCATATTTTCGGTAGTGGGTGAGAGTCGACCCAGATTTCCTTGTTGAGAGATCTCAAATCCACGCAGACGCGCAGTTTCCCACATTTCTTGCGTGCGACGACCAAGGGTGAAAGCCACAGAGAAGAATCAGTGGGTTCGATAATCCCTTGGTCGCATAAAGACTTGAGCTCTCTTATCTAAATCGTCTCTCACACTGAAAGGTACACCTCTCAACTTGTGCTTGATTGGAAGGGCTCCATCTTTTACTATAATTTTATGTTTGAAACCTTTTATGGTTCCTAAACCCCCTCCAAAAACAGATGGAAAACGTTTGCCCCACTGGCATAAATGTTGATCATCAGATACAACAAGGATTTGCTCAGAAGTGCCAGGTCTAAGGACCATCCTGAACAAACCTTGATGGTACCATCCTAGAATATTTAAACCCTTTACTGCAACATACACTTTCCCAGTTATTTTCCTATTTTTAAAAACCAGAACATCCTCAAAAAACCCGAGAAGATCAATCTTCCTTCCCTCATACGAAACAGGAGATCGATCGGGAGGTTGAAGTGGTCTTTCTCCCCATGTTTTGTGGAATAACTCATGAGTTACCATTGTAATCTTTGCACCTGAATCGACGAGAAGGTTGAGAGATTTGCCTCCCACAATAATTTCAGCAATGGGATCTACACATTCACACGATTCATCAACACTGGAAACAGATTCATGTGATAGAGAAACAATAGAAACTACTTCAGAATCAGATTCTTGATCCGATTCCAAAACACAAGCAACAGATCTAGGATTTTTCCGTTTCATGCAGACTTTTGCAAAATGCCCTATCTTTTTGCAGTAGTTACAAGTCACGTTAGCACCAGGACACTTTGCTCCTTTAAGGTGAGGAGGATTCCCACAACGGTAACACATCTGCTTAATGTGTTGCGAATCTGGTGCACTCCTCCCAGGGTTAATGCTCTTGGGTGTAGTACCTCTTGAGGAAGATGACTTACTGTCATTTGTCTTTCCTTTAGTATAGCTGACGACTACACTAACTGGATCCATAGATTTCTCTTCCAACTCTTTTAAAGATACTTGTGATGTTTCGATGCTCTTGGCAATATTGACAGTTTCATCAAGAGAGGGATTTGCAAGGGAGAGAAGTTTCTGACGAATCTGTTTATCTCTACAATGACAAACAAATTGGTCACGGATCAATTGGTCTGTGAAGGTATCAAACTGACAAACTGCAGCAAGTCTACGTAATGTAGAGATGTAGGAATCTACATCTTCGTTTTCACACTTGTCTTTTAAAAAATTTGTGACGAAGAACCATCAAACTGGGTCGTTTGTCAAATCTTGTTTTAAGTTTTACAATGGTATCTTGATAGACATCAACAATATCCTCTGGCAGATGAGTGATTTCAGGAAGGTGTTTGTAGATAGAACGACCTTCAAATCCGAGCGAATGAAGAAGTAAACATTTCTTTCGTTCGCTGCTAAACCTTGATGCACCAATGGCTCCCAGATATGTCTGGAAAGCATCAAACCATATTTCCCAGCGAACGGGAGGTTCTCCGGGAGATTCCAAGAAAGAGGGAGGAGAAGCCACAGATTGCATAGTGAAGAAATAAATGAAGAAGTAGAATAGTGGAAGTAGGAAAAAAAAATAGATAAAGAATAAAAGATGCGAAGCAGAGGCAGTAAGATACACTTAAAACGAAGTATACAATAATGTTTCCAAACCAAGATAAAATATGTTAATGGGTGTGCGAATCACCGTGTGGTTACTGCCTTTGACTGGAGAGGTATTGACGTGCGAATCACAGTTCAAAAAGTTTGGATGGATAGAACCAGTACCAGTAGTTTTGAAGCGATGTAGAAATAGCTGAATAAGTTTCCTAATTGGTGTGTGAATCACCGCAGTGTAACTCACTCCATGAAAAGAAACATTCGCACAGTAGAATAGATGAGTGAGTCACAGTAATTCAATAAAACGATATAGAAATAACTGAATATTTTCTAAAAAGGAATGCCACAGTAATTCACTTAAACGATGTAGAGATAGCTGAATTGTGTTCCAAATGGGTGTGTGAATCACCGCAGTGTGACTCACTCCATGAAAACGATATGGACACAGTAGAAGAGACGTGCCGATCGTCGTAATCGGCTGGCTGGGAGCGAACAAAGAGCGTGGCAGCAGTTGCTAAGTAGCAGGCGTCGCTAGATTGCGCATATAGTCAGGCAGGTCAGGCGGATGCGGCTTACTGTTGCGCAGGAGAAGAGACGTGGCGTAGCTAGGCAACTGGTAAACTTCTCTGTTTGGCCATGCGCGATATGACGTAGAAGTCTCTGAACGCGCGAGACCAATCTTAGACGATGCAATGCCTGAAGCAAAGTCCTTGTTGAGCCCCAGATACCATTTCCGCAGAGATGTCCTTTCCCTGTCTCACCCATTCATAAAATGTCACTGTGGGCATCGTTCAGAGCTGTAATAAGGTCGAGCACAGTGGCACTAGTTACAGAAGCCACAGTGACCTCTGCCCCTCCCAAGGTGGGCGCCTGCCAGGGGCCTGGTGCAGTATCTCACCGGAAGCTCCCGGCCCGTGCTTCTGATGTCAAACTCCCTGACTCTCCAACAAAGATGTCAGCTGAGCTGCAGCACGCTGGGCTGATTCACTGGTTCGGCTGCAGCTCACTGCATCGAACACTTCACTCTGTTTGTTAGAGAGTTTCTGAAACCGGGAAGATGTTGCATCCGGTGGCCTTGGGGACTAATGCATCTTCAGCAGAAATCTGCATTTGACCCCACGGTCACAGGTTCAGATCCGTGTGTTTCGCTCAACCTTTCATTTTCTGTTGGTGCATAAAATCAGTACCCTTGCATTGGGTAGGAATTGCCATCTCTTGCCCAGCGCCAGGATGCCCCATAGGCAGGGCCACTGGAATTATGTGGCAAGAAAGGGCCAAATTATGCAGCAGGGTTGAGTAAATTATGCAGCATAATGCGGCACATTTTGTTATAATATTACTTCATTGTTTCGTCATTTTCCAACTTGGTAACACTGTCTGGACATTGGTTGCATCACATTAGTACCAATTTAAGACTCAGATATAGCAATAAGTAACAACAAGCATTGGAAATGCAATAGGTCTCGCATTTGCTTATTTTAGAGCTAATGGCGTTGTAAATGGCGTTGTAAATGACAATGTCTAGTTACCAGATGACTCCATGTCTTCAAAGATACAATGCTCCAGTCCTAGACTTTCCTTTTACAAATCATTGTTTTCAGGTGTGTTGGTCCAATTAGATCAATTAAATTGAACCAGGACTACGATACCCAGAATTCATTAGGACCTTAAACAAAGCTTCTGGAATAAGACATGGAGACAGTTGGTCAATGTATACTTTAAAGTCCTTTTTACTAAGCCTTCTTGCTCACTAATCATTGTCAAGATGATGCCACCCTGCTATGTTTCCCAGGTCCAAGCGTTATGTGCTGATCCAGTCCAGGTTTATTCTGTGAATTCTGGGGCTTGAAGACTTGTTTATTCCATTATAAAACAGGACTAATAGTCCTAGAATTGTAAGGAAAAGGACTGTACTGGACTGGAGCAGCATGTCACACGTGGACATCGGAAACTTGGCAGTTATGCTGACAATGGTAGATATGATGCCATGATAATCAGTTATAAAAATGCTCTGTTTTTACATATATCGTTTTGCAGTTTAAATTTGTTTTGAAGCACTTCTAATATTTGACAAAAGAAAGAACGTAATCTCAAGCAAATAAATGGATTTTTCACAGGATCACACAACTAAAAGATTAAAAGATGACTTCATATAACCAAGATCAAAATAATCCAACCGTGACCTTTTTCATTGCAAATCATTGTTTCTTGGTATGTTAGTTTTATTGCATCAACTACGGTAAGCCAGAGCTACAACTCATAGAATGCATTTTGTTGTAATACAAAAATGCATGAAAGGAAGACTGCGCCCTTGCTGATGACGTTATTTGGCACTACCATGACGATAGACAAAGTGTCAATCCTACACTACCTATTTGTGTGTGGCAATCAGGTCTCCTGATTCCAGGGCTAACAATCTGACCACTCCACCACATCCTCGGCAGTCGAGGCTAGGTGTTGCCGGCTTCAGCTGACCCGCTGTAAAATGGTGTGCGGTGGGTCAACAGGCAGTGCTGTGATGTGTTTTTGGTATTGATAATTGCCACTTGTATGACACTAAATATGTCATTAGTATGGTATTGATGGACAGATGAGAGGCGAACAAGTTTATATATGGGCGGCCTCCTGGTGGCCACACTAGGCCTGGAGATCATGAAAGGAGGAGCCATCCGGGAATCCCCGTTGTTGACAGTACAGTCTGGGTGAAGATACCTTTAAGAAGGTCGACTTCCCAGATCTCCGATCCATCCAGGAGCTCAACAAATCTAGAGTTTTTCTTTGCATTCTTGGACCTGTTCAGTTTTTCTAGTTATAAAACCAAAACCCACCAATTGATACCTCTGAAAATTCCAGAAGGGTTGAAAGGCAAACTGGAACATGTTATTGAAAAAGTAAGAACGGAGGGATTTATGATAAATGAAATACTGACCGTAGGTATTCTTGTTTCCTTTGCTGGAAGTCTGTGGTAGGATCCAGGGTGGATTTGGGGCAAAGAGGTTGTCGTTGGCCTGCTTCTTTCCAAACAGCCTGGTCGGGGTCCCGGATTTGGAGTGGGTCTTCTTCATGGCGTCGGGTGCTGTGGGCCGCACCTGGGGTGCTCCGGGCCTGCTGCTTTAGCAGGGCATGCTGCGGTACTGGGGCGCACGGCAGCTGTGGCTGTATACTGACTGACACTGGTGCAGGTGGAACGCGTTGGGCTGGCCCACGGGGGGAGGAGAGCCAGGGAACACCCAGCCCTCTTCCTGCAAGACTGAAACTCCCACAGGTAGGACGCCTCTCTCCCAGGGATCTTCCCTGCCCTTCCCGAAGACGAAACTGTCCTCCTCCCGGTTAGAGCTGTCCAGAGGAGCTGCTGCCCTGTCTCACGGTCTGCTGCCAGAGAGTGGACTTTGGGAGGGTGACGCACCAGGGAGCACCTCCGTGGAAATATTTCACAGGTTCTGCAGCACTGCCCTGCAAATTCTGCCTGCAAAGCACGAACAGACTAGACTGTCCCTACGGAGAGGAACACCGACAAGGGTGCTGCTGTGCTGTGTTGTCCCACAGATTCTCGGAGGGTAAATGTACTACAAGCAATGTCAAAATGGCGTGTGAACTGGGGTTCTGTTATACAAACCCTGGCCCCGCAATGGCTACACACCGTCGCTACTGCAGGTTGGAAATAAGGCTGTTCTTGGCTTGCTTCTGCCCTCTCACAGAGCGCCTGGCCTTTCAGAGTGTAGAAATACCATGGCAACTGTAAGGGTGAAAGTAACAAAGGTGCTGCTCCGCTTTGCACTAAGAAAGCCCTGGTAACATGAGAGGTAAACCGGTGCTCTTAAAAATCCTGCCCGGTACAATGAGGAAAAAAACACAAGTGGAAGCAAGCGGAGGATATATGGTTACTCCTGCGGTGATGTGGTGTCCGTCCCTCAAGTGCACCTGTGTAGTCAGCCTTTGAGGTGCTGCTTGCTGTACGTTGGCACGTATGCTTCCGTGTTGGTTTACTAGTGCTGCTGCGCCGTGTTTCAGTACATCAGTACAGGGCTGGACGGAGCAGAGCAAACAAGCGCCATTACTCATCAAATCTAAAAACACACAAGCCTGGCTTCCGAGCAGTTTGTAGCAGAGTTTAAAAACATGACAGGTAGCTGTTGACTCTAAGAACCCGTCCTTCCGAGGCGGAAAGCGCGTAACAGGCAGTGAGGTCTGCTCTCGCTGAGACCAGCGATCCCTCGTTGCGATTAAACACCCAAGCAGCAGACAGGTGACGCGCTCATTTCTGTCGGTTCACTTCGCTCGCCTTACCTTTTCCCTAACCACACCCTCTCTGTAACTACAGCAACTGCCTGGACCATATATATTTTTACCACCTACTACTGAGAGGACGCACAATAGTTTCTTGTTAATATCGATTCCTTGCATAGGACCCTAAACTGCGTTGGATCTTTGACCACGTTTCCTACGACGAATTGCTCTTGAGTGGTTAGAGTGTATGAGTATGTGTGTATTTGCGGATGTGAGTTTGTTCTGAATGTATGAATGTGGGACCCTATCTATATGTTCTGTTTGCAATAATGAAATTATGTTATATGTTATTGTTTGCAAACCCTGACAAAATATTGTAAACACCAAGAATAATAATAAAATATATATATTTTCTCCTAAAAAAATCTTTTCTACTCTTTTGGGGGAATCTGTTTTGTTAGCCTAGTGATGTTTTAATTTTTTAGTGACTTTACGAGCACTCCTATATTGTCTTTAGACAGGTTGGGTTCTTTTTGACTGTCATTTTATAGTTCCACCCTACATATCGTGGACTATCATGACTATCCGTTTTCTGTCTTTTTGTCACAAGTTCTGGTTTGCGCTTGAGAATGTATTCCCGTTTCTGTACATTAACTTGAAAAGACTCACTGCTGCTACTGGTACGGCAAATACATTGGGTATGGCAGTGTCACATTCATTAATAAACACTTAGATTGTAGAGCGAGTGTGGTGGGTGCCTTTTTCATGAAAAAAAACAAAGCCTACGTACGTCATCTCTTTCCTGTAAGCATGCTGCCAACCTAAAACATTCTTAACCAACTGGTAAAGCCCTCGAAATACACCAATCAATCTGACTCCAAAATCGTACACCAATAGCTCGCTGTCCATTTTCTAAACCAAACTGAACACAGTCCCTACAAAATATCCTCGTAGGATGACTCGACCCTCGTTGTCCACAGTTGTAGGACGCCATAGTACGAGGGCATTTGCTGTGTACATATGGCTGTAGCATAACATCGGTTTATTAAAACATCTTGATTGATTGGATTAATGGCCCACTTTTCCAAGCCTTCCTGTATTGATATGAAACGCACATTTTCATTCATTTCTTGTTTACACTTTTTTCGTATTTTAGATAAATAGAGCATTTATAGCAAAAAAAAGAAACACAAGAAATATTTGCGCATAAGTAAACAGCACAGCTTTAAAGCAAATGACACGTAGCAGAGCAGAGTACATAAACAAACAACGACTAGATTACTCCTAATTCCTCCCTGTATTACTTTTGTGGCCAAAGCCAAATGTTGAATGTATCACTTTATGTTTTTTACACATGCTATCTGCGGGGTGGCTAATTAGATTTCCAAATCAACGTTACCAGTGAATGCGCTATAATTCAGTCTGTAAAAACTATTTTGCGCCAAAACAATGAAAAGCTTTGAGTCTCTGAAACGAACCCGAGGAGCTCTGTATTTCAACACTTCCTTCACAGCAGTGACGAAGATGGATGAAAATCGAGGTCTCTGTTTCCTCTTTTAACAAAGAGCAAACAGTAATGGTAACAAACCCGCCAGAACTTCACACAGATGCAGAGACATTATCCTCTTTTAATAGCATCGACTTAACCTTTCATATGAATCATCATGAATTGTGAATCATGTATACGTCATCTAGAGTGGCCTTTATCGCTGGGTATTCTACTATCTTATCATTCCGTCCTTCATACATTAATAGCATTGTTGTGGCCAATATGCATAATCATGGTGGGAACCTATCTGTAGGCTAGTATAGTGAGTTCAGGGCCTTGTCCCAGATATTCAGACCCCCTCATCCTTTCTTTCAGCTTTCTGGGGTCTTAATCAGCCATCCCCCCATTCCGAGTTCTTAAATCTGTTAACATTTTGTCGGGCCACATGTGACATCCAAGTTATGGCTTTACATCGTTTTGCCAGTACTGAGCATGATTACGTGTGCTATGTGGCAGACCTCCTTGGGTACCAAGAGTGGAGGAGGGTGTGATGGACAGAACCGATGTGACAGCTCAGTGTCCCCCAACCCAGCAACGTAGCCAAGCAGGTTAATCCAGTAGCTACTGGTAATTTTACAGACCACAGTCCATGTAGGATAGCACAGTGTGTTAACACATTTACTGCAAAGATCTGTTTCTAATCTGCCGGTGTTAATGCACCTTGTACTGCAAAAATGTGTAAAGTGCGTGCTACATGTTGAAATTGCAGTTGAATAGCTCAGGTTCAAATCGCAGGCTTAAAGAACCTGCTACAGCAAAACTTAGTTTTTCTTCTCCAGAAAGGATTTTTATTAGGTTATCACAAGCAAAATCAATGATGTACAGCACTTAATGCCTAAAAATATTTTGGTACGTGTTAGAAATGGGATTTTTGGTCAGCTAGGGCATGTGCCAAAGTCAGGCAGAAACCACCACTCTAGTCCGGATAAGGGAGTTACACTCCTAAAATAACCCCTGCTCACCCCCTGGTAGCTTGGCACGAGCAGTCAGGCTTATCTTAGAGGCAGTGTGTAAAGCATTTGCACATAACTCAATGCAACATACACTCCAAATACCACTCAGTGCCACATAATTACACTCTACTGAATGCAACATACACTCCACACAATACCACTCAGTGCCACATAATTATATGCTACATAATTACACTGCACTCAATGCAACATACACTCCAAATAATGCCACTCAGTGCCACATAATCACACACCACATAATTACACTCTACTGAATGCAACATACACTCCACACAATACCGCAGTGCCACATAGTTATATGCTACATAATTACACTGCACTCAATGCAACATACACTCCAAATAATAGCACTTAGTGCCACATAATTACACTCTACTGAATGCAACATACACTCCACACAATACCACTCAGTGCCACATAATTACACACCACATAATTACACTCTACTCAATGCAACATAAATACACTCCACATAATACCACTCAGTACCACATAATTACACGCCTCATACTTACACTCTACTCAATGCAACATAAATACACTCCACATAATACCACTCAGTGCCACATAATTGCACTGTACTCAATGCAACATAAATGCACTCCACATAAATGCACTCTATGCCACATACCACCAATCAACATAAATGCATTCCATACCATGACACAATTTCACTAAGTATAATTTCACTCAACACCACAGTTCCAGGCCACACAGTTCAACTCTACACATTTCCAATACACACCGCATAATTACACACCAAACAACATATTTCAACTCCACAACTCCACAATCCACAACGTACCTCCAATCCACACCATATAGTGTCACCACCTGAGCACCAAACATCATTCACCACCACCATTTTGCATCAGCGCACCACCTAAGCATCACCTAAGCATCACCTAAACATCACCTAAGCATCACGTCAGTCTGACCTCGGAATCTGGCATCTGTTGATTCTCCCCTAGTGTCCGTCCGCTGCTCGTGTTCTAATTAAATTACTGTTTTCCAACCTCCACTCCCCAAATATTTATGTCCCGCTCCCCCATAACAAAAAAATTTATAACAAACAAGCATGAGAACAGGCAGGAAGAAGTTGCCAGCAGTGCAAGTACAAAAAACTAGAAGACATTTTTTATGTTAAAATCTTTTTAATCAGGTTTTTCAGTTGTATATAATGTCGTCTTCGTTTGTATAAAGGTAACAAAAATGCTTAACACTTTTTATTATAACTTTTCAACATAATGCACAGCAGCCACAATGCTCTACAACATAGCCAAAAGTTCTGGCTAAACACATAAGGTCCCAAAGGCGAGACCTATTGGCTATGCCAATGCTTGTTACTCCCTTGCAGGCTGAGCTGTGCGCCACACTGCCGACATGCTATTTATTTATGCTGTTTTATATAGCGCGCACTGGCCCAAGGGCTTTATGAAGACCACATACTGTAAGACCAAGGACAGCTCTTCGGGGTCCCACTTGACTCAATCATTAAAGTTTCTTCTGCCACATCTTCTCTGCACTGCCTGCCTCCCTTAATGTCCTGGGAGGGAGGTACTAGGAACCCCAGAAAACTCCCTCTCCCGGAGCCTACAGCAGTGCGCCTGGAAATCTGCTGTCAGCTCAGCCCCGGTAGGTGGGAACAGCCCCACTGCGCTCTTCAAAAATCAAGCAGGCACTCCCTAAATATTTAGCTCTGGAGTCATTAAGTAGCATTATCAGGGCTTTAAGTGTGGCGGATCCTGCCAGAACTCAGATCCGCGGGCAGTAATTCAAACTGTGAAACGCTTCCATGCGGGGCCCTATATTCAAGTCCTTCTTCTGAAATGCAAAAACATCGATTTCTCGAAAATTGACGACCAAAAATGTAAGCAGGTAAACAGTTTTGTGTTTTGTATTATTTAAGAGTATTTGCTTTTTCCAGATGCTGTTTGTGTAGTTTTTTGTAATGCAACATATGATTCCTGTGTAGTGCATTGTGTGAATGAACCTCTAGGTTTCTGGGTGAGTTCAGGTTCTGTTTGAGGTTTCATCACAGGGCACGATTGAGACTTCTGCGAACGTCTAGGTGAGTTCAGGTTGTGTTTGGGTGTTTATCACAGGGCACGATTGAGACTTCTACGAACCTCTAGGTGTCTGGGTGAGTTCAGGTTGTGTTTGGGTGTTCATCACAGGGCACGATTGAGACTTCTACGAACCTCTAGGTGTCTGGGTGAGTTCAGGTTGTGTTTGGGTGTTTATCACAGGGCACGATTGAGACTTCTACGAACCTCTAGGTGTCTGGGTGAGTTCAGGTTGTGTTTGAGGGTTCATCACAGGGCACGATTGAGACTTCTGCGAACGTGTAGGTGAGTTCAGGTTGTGTTTGGGTGTTCATCACAGGGCACGATTGAGACTTCTACGAACCTCTAGGTGTCTGGGTGAGTTCAGGTTGTGTTTGGGTGTTCATCACAGGGCACGATTGAGACTTCTACGAACCTCTAGGTGTCTGGGTGAGTTCAGGTTGTGTTTGGGTGTTCATCACAGGGCACGATTGAGACTTCTACGAACCTCTAGGTGTCTGGGTGAGTTCAGGTTGTGTTTGGGTGTTCATCACAGGGCACGATTGAGACTTCTACGAACCTCTAGGTGTCTGGGTGAGTTCAGGTTGTGTTTGGGTGTTCATCACTGGGCACGATTGGGACTTCTGCAAACCTCTAGGTGTCTGGGTGAGTTCAGGTGTCTTGATGAGTTCAGGTTGTGTTTAAGGGTTCATCACGGGGCACGATTGAAACTTCTGTGAACCTCTAAGTGTCTTGGTGAGTCAGGTTGTATTTGGTTGTTCATTACAGGGCACGATTGAAACATTTATGAACCTCTAGGTGTTTGGGTGAGTTCAGGTTGTGTTTGAGGGTTCATCACGTGCCATGATTGAGACTTCTGCAAACCTCTAGTTGTCTTGGTGAGTCAGGTTGTGTTTGGTTGTTCATTACAGGGCACGATTGAAACATTTGTGAACCTCTAGGTGTCTGGGTGAGTTCAGGTGTCTTGATGATTTCAGGTTGTGTTTAAGGGTTCATCACGGGGCACGATTGAGAATTCTGTGAACCTCTAGGTGTCTGGGTGAGTTCAGGTTGTGTTTGAGGGTTCATCAGGAGCCACGATTGAGACTTCTGCGAACCTCTAGGTGTCTGGGTGAGTTCAGGTGTCTTGGTGAGTCAAGTTGTGTTTGGGTGTTCATCACGGGGCACGATTGAAACATGTATGAACCTCTAGGTGTCTCTGTGAGTTCAGGTTGTGTTTGAGGGTTCATCACGGGCCACGATTGAGACGTTTGTGAACCTTAAGTTGTCTGGGTGAGTTCAAGTTGTGTTTGGGTGTTCTTCACGGGGCACGATTGCGACTTCTGGAGTTAAAGCAGGAGGCAGTGCAGGTTTCTCACTGTGCCTGTCAGTGGGTCATGAAAGTGTGTACACCAGGGGCTCACCCAATCCTTTGCCTCTGTTTTATGTTCACATATGTGACAACTGTAATTGCCTTTTTATGTGAAAGTGTGATGGCGGTATACACAGCTGTTGAAATATTGGCAGCATCAAAGGAAAATAAAATGCTGCATTTGCAGGTGAGGGGAGAGAGAGAGAGATGCAAAAAATGCACGCAGAACGACACAATAAATGGAAAGTGATGAGATGAGATGATGTGTGAGAAATGCAGACGGATGAGTTCGGAAATGTGTTGGGAGGAAAAGGGCATACAATACCTAACAGACACAGAGGCTGCAGATGAAAGATGTGTAGGGGAGAACAGGAATGGCCGAGGCATTGCGAACGCCCTACCACAGACCGTAGTAATGTTCAATACATAGTCTCATATGTTCAGAATTGAAATATTTTATGTTCTAGTTATCCACAGCAAAATAATAGCTATTTATTTGATACAGCTAACAAGCATTTACAAAGGCATTGGGTCTGCCTAGTTTTAGGCATATGTCCATTGTTGTGTGGATGCAATATCAGAAAACTCATAGAGAGACACCCAAATACGGTTCAGGTGGCACGCCGTGTCAAACATATCTTTTGAAATCACGTGTGATAAGCCGTACCCTTAATTACATAGGCCATAGCTCTTATGATTTCTAGTATGCTTCTTTGGCCACACCCCTTTTACACCACCCACCCACCCACCATTGTCATCCCATTTAAAGAAATGCATAGTTTGTGTTGGGGACAGAAGGCCTTCTTACCTTTGCTCACTCGCTCTCATGGTGTGTTTAGAACAGCGTCACGACCAGCACCGCGTCACAAGCTCGTTGGTGTTTCTCGGCCTGAACTGCGCCCTCATGCAGCAGTGGGCGTGGCAGACGGTGGAAGGTCAAAATCCCTAACTCCAGCCATTGAATATTTGGAGAAAGAACAACTTTCCCCCAAATATTCCAAGAGGCTTGTTTAGTGTTCCAACTTCAGTCCCGGAATATTTTGGGGAAAATTATTGATTCCCCAAGTATTTTTAGGAATGGTTGAAAAGCAGTAATTTTGAATGGCAGAAAGTGGTGCCCTGAGGTCGAGGCTTAAGGTAGAAAACAAGGAATACAGCGCCACAAAGGGCACACTCCTCCTGTTGCTGAGTTCTCTGAAAAAAAGGCTTTAGATACAAAATATTTTATCTGCTTCAGTAAATTATCTGCAAAGTAATGTACGACAACAATTATATATATTTTTTTTAATTTGAAGTGTCTTCTAAATATAGTGGAACTAAAAATAAGAATCAGTGTTTTTCAGCATATAAGACCTTTTTATCTCATTTTCCGAGTGAGTACAGACATCTACATTGCGTGTTTGCTTCTTTTTTTCTGTAATTTGGAACTCTGCATTTTTAATCTGCTAAGGGTGCTTATCCCCATATCTTCTATACAAAGTTGTATGTTTTTCTCCCCTTAGCATGGACCCTACAGTAAGGCTTTTTTTCGAATCTGTCATCGTAATAGAATGTGGTTGAATCCTGTTAAAATATGAAACAGAAGCCTTACAAGTCAGCAGTATTATTGTAGGGAAGCCCGCCCTGCTGCCAAGGGGCCAGTTATGAAAAAGATCCCACGCATAATTCATCCCCACAGTTTCCTCTTCCAGGAAGCCTGCAGGCTCTGACTGTGTTTGCTGCAGACCTGTTCCTCTTAATCAGAAATGTCACTTCCCTATTAATCTGGGTCTCAAGTTTGGTAAATTTAGTCATCGCCTAAAGTATGTGGTAAAAGTAACTCATCCTGAAACACTCAAATCTTTAACCAGATCTGAGCTGCTTGTTTTAAATTTGTGACTTTTGAGACCTGTGCTAATGTGTGCCGAAAAACCTGTGAGAAGTTGGCCTGGTATTTGCTGACCACTAGTTAAAGTGGACACCTTGCACCAGTCCAAACGACCCTTATGATGTATGAGGTCAAAGATAACCTTTAGAAAGCTATCCCAGTGGTAGCTGTGGAGAGCAGCCTTCAGGCTTAATCTTGAAGGAATGTAAAGCAGCTTGTTTTACCAGAATATCACCTCCTATATTGACTAAATGAAAGGAGAACCACACAGTAGTTATATAAAAATATGTATTTATTAATATAACACTTTCTACTATCCTCTACATGAGGATAGAACACAAAGCACACAATACGAGATCAATAGAACAGTTGTAAGTAGCACAATACACAGTGGGCTCCAGGGGAGACCAAACCATATACTAAAATAGTGGTATAACAATCACGACTGAGACCAAGACAAGGTCTGGAGCACGTAGAATCGCTGGGACCCCAAGGAACCACCCAAGGTGAGTAGATAGGGACCCCACGGAGGACGAGTGCAGTGTGAGAACACAACCGCGGACTCCGTAAAATTCTATGGGGAAGTTGTGGTTACACTTTTAAAGTTTAAGGACCCTTCTAGGAGGACTTCGAGCGAACCCTTTGGAACTTAAGAGTTGGAGGAGCCACCCCACCCGTGGATACCAAAGTACCCGAGTTACCTATCCCAGAGGAGCCGGGTGCATAGGTCTGAAGTGGCGTCGGAAACTGCTGTCGTTCTCAATGATGGGCTGTGAAGAAGTACTGCTGCCGTGAAGGTGAAAAGGGTCCAGTGGAATCCTGTGAAAAGCAGCGAGTCTCCTGAGATCCCCAATGCTGCCCGGCGCAAGGTCACCTTTAATCCACTTTGGATTCGCTATCTAAAATAACGAGGCAGGCGCTGGAAGGCAAGAAAAAGGTTTATTACTCTTAGAGGAGACCACGTCAACTGCTGACACCAGGATGTCTTCAGGGAGGTGTTCTACTGGCAATGCTTTTGGCTCTTCCTTTTATACAGGTTTTACACAATGTATTTGTTTCATTTATCATGGTTACAAGCTTGGAGTCTCCGCCCCGGGCAGGTTGTCACACAAGCCCGACATTGTTTCATCAGCATGGTTACACAAGCCCAACATTGTTTCATCAACATGGTTACACAAGCCCAACATTAACTCTCCTCCCGCCCAGGTCAAAAACAGACAATTTAATTGCAGCTGGACCTTGCTTCAGGGTCTAAACACAAGTGAGACCGGCCAGATCTAAGAGTCCGTTCTGTTGATAAAAACAGGTCCCATTGTTGGCAAAAACAAGTCTTGCTGTGTGCAGTGCAATAAACCATGCTTGCAAGAGTCTGTTTGGTATTTGTAACCTGTTTGTGCAGGGATGAGAGGAAAGACGAGTTTGAGGCAGCAGGTGATGTTGATGTTTGTCGTGGAAATAGTTTATAGCCCCCAGCACACATATCAGGTTTGGTCAGAGAGTCAGAAGGCTGCTAGAGGACAGGGTGAAATGAAGGTGACCAACAGAGTACAAAATGGCTGTGGTCAATCAGAATGACTGTAGTTTATGTGCACGTAGGAACTTTCATCAGACAAGATGGCGCAGAATGTTCATGATTGTCGTTTTGTTCTTAACAATCCAAGCCTGGATTCGGGAAGGAAGGAACCTGAAAGCAGAGGGGACAGAGTCTGGGTCACTTCAGAGTGACCAGGGGCTCGGTAGACGAATGCCCACCGATGTCTGTGCTTCAGGTGCAAAGAAGGGATGCTTGACTGCAGCCACGAGGACCAGGAGACTTCGAGGACGACCAGGAGCCGGAGGTGAGCTGTCCCACGAAGGATGTCGAGTGCTGAGGGGTCAGTGTCCGGCTGGAGCACCAACAAGCCTTGGCAAAAGCAACCCACGAAGGAAGGTCAAACAGGTTACAGTGTGGACCAGCAAGGTCCAGGGGACTCACCAAGCAATGGGGAGTCAGGGTACGTCTGGAGCAACCAGGAAAGCCCAACAGGAATCAAGATGACCCTCAGAGAGACCCACAGGCCAAAGGACCAGGAGTCGCGAGGGGACCTCGGGCAAGATTGCAAAGTACCAGCCCACGGAGCACTCAGTGCGAGGAGGCCGGAGTTCTTTGGTGCGAATACTGCTCAGGGTCAGGATTACACGGAGTCCAATGCACAAGCTCGGGAATCGCCAACAAGCATATGCAACTGCAAATGGACGCGGTGCACAGGGGTTCGGGTTATGCAGTCCCCACGAGGGATACTGGCCTCAAACTTGCTGAGAGGGCAGATCGACCTCAGTGACCTTCAGAAACCCACCCCCTGTGTTGCTGAAATCTTCGGAGTCCGCAGCAGCTCAGGAGCAGCAGACCGGTCAGTTGTGTTAAAGTGCCCGCTAGGGCAGGAGAGTGACTCCTTCACTCCAAGGGAGATTCTTCAGTTGTCCTTAGTGCACCACAGGTCCTGCATGGATCCTGTATGGAGCAAGGGCACAGACAAAACTTTTGGACGGAGAGGGAGACGAAGTCAGGCCCAGTCGAAGTCCAGCGAAGTCCAGAGTGTTTAGACGGTCGAAGGTCAGTGGTTTCTTCTTGTAGAATCTTGTCCACGTAAAATCTAAAGTCTTACAGCCAGGTAAGCCCTTTTGTACTCACGGGAGAGGGTTGGACAGATTCGGGGGACCCTCCTAGGGGATGGTCTGGACAGAGGGGTGGTTACACCCATGTCCTTTGTCCGGTTTCGCACCAGAGCAGGAGCCAATGGCTCCCAGAACTGGTTTGAGCTGGACTATGCACAGGGACACCAAATGTGCCCCAGGTGCAGGCTTTCAGGCACTGGGAGGTGGTATTAGCCTGTGCAACTTCACCAGCCGATGAAATGCAGAAATAATTTAGGACAGTTCAGGGAAGGTCAGAGTTCGGACCAACAGCATGCCATAGCCAAGAAGTGCCAGGAAAATAGCCAGCAGCCAGTCTTTTCCCACGGGCTAGTTATACTTCAAAATGTTCACAATTCCAGCCCCCAAATGTAGCTTCTTCACAGTTTTACACAATTCCATTGGTTAGGATCCATGGTGTGATTGTGGTATGATCATTCTTCAGTCTAAAATCATCTGGAACTCTAATGTAATACTTTTGTTCATTTGTACAATATCAAGTCGCTTCGGAAATAGGAAGCACATTGAAACTTTTCATATCCACACGCGCCGCTTCCATGTTATCTTGCAACTTAGTTGACACAATTATTCATAGAAAGAATACTCTAACCGTAGGAAGGAAACTCTAGTGATAAACACTCATAACAAAAGCACATAGATCAGCATTTTAGAAATAATGAAGGACAAAATACATTTTTTCTTAGTTCTACATTTAAAAAACATACACTAACAGGCTTGAGGCCTACATGAAGAAAGCACAAAGTCATAATTTTCTAAAGAATAAACACGCTGTTAAAAAGACGTTTTAAGAAGTAGTAAAGAAAAACATAAGGGATTTATTTATTTATTTATTTATTTGCAAAGTTTTATATAGCGCTGGCTAGACCCGGAGGTATCAGAGCGCTTTACATGAGGATCAGTAAGTTACAGGTTACATAAATTACATAGCCAAGTATAGACATAGGAGAAAAATAACGATATAAGTAACATCATTTCATTAATCCTATAAGCATAGTTTAGTTACGATTTCTAAGAATATAAACAAACATTTTATCAAGATTTTCATATTCAGGAAAAATAATGAAATCAAGATTCATTTAACTCTATGCCTTATCATAATCATTTTGTCTATATCTCGATTTGCATTTTACTTTTAACATTAATATTTCTTAGTACATTAATAAGTTTCTCTCTCATGACATAAATGACTTTTATTTCATCAGTTTGCTACCCTCCTGCATGCTTTTATGATGCAGTTTTGAAGCTTTCACGTGTTGTATCACTCCTGCATGCTTTTACGATGCAGTCTTAAGCTCATGTTTTCACAAGATCACACTGTTAGTTATGTTTATTAAATGAATATTAGTTCACACTTGAGCAGATTTGATCAAGGAAAATCATTCTCAAATAATCATGCTCCATCACTGGCGGGATTCATAATAAATCGAATTATTCATATTGTGTTTTAGATTTAAAATTAATAATTATTGAATTTAAATATATTCTAGAGTTTCTTAAAGCTGGGCAGACTTTAAACACGTGGGACAGGTTTTGAGTTCCTACGTGACCGAGACTAAGATATCTGTACCCAAAGCTGGAAGGAAACGCACACAGTGGCTAGGAAGAGGGAGAGCGGTTGTGCCCTCACTTGGGCATGTGTTGGCTGGTAAAGCAGCTCACACTTATTTTCAAAAAGAGGTCCCTAGCTTAGCCAAGGTCTCCTCTGGCGGGTGTAAGTTTCTGGATAGTGCTGACATAATGCGCGCGAGATACTGTGGACTGGACTGGGCTGAACTGGTAGAGAGGGAGTGAAATTAGCTGCTCAAAGTCTTCGTCCCAAGCTCATAAAGTACGGTGCTAGAATTTGGATGCCCCAAAAACTGTATCAGCTTGTAGTAATAGTGGGGATAGAGCTGTATGGGAACTTTTCACTGGTTGCCTTAGTGTCACCTGCCTATAGAATGCTGCTTCCTTTTTTAAATGTGGCTGCCTGCGTCATGGGCCGGCAGCAGCTTAGGGTAGCATTCCCCTGCCAGGCTGGACACCTCACCATTTGCTTCACCACCCTTGTGGTGTGATGGGGATTGGGAGGGCAATGCTACACCACTCTAATTATGTCACTTCCCGGGGTGGCGTTCTTGTATAAATACTCCCTGAGTCCAAGGGTCGTCCTCTTTGGGCGAGCCTCTACAGCGCCCCATTATTCCCATGGGCAGTTCTAAGCCTCAGCAAGTGGGGGCTTGCCTGGTAACCCTCAGCCTCTGTGTGCGAGTTATTTTCCTGAACTATGAGGTCCAGATCCGGGGTGAGCCCCCAAAGGTTCATCACCAGATGTTGTGTATTCCTTATCCTCATTGGCTACTCTGGTGGGTAGCCAGCTTAGGTCATATAATCACTGGCTGCCCTTGGATCGCCCGCAAGTTAACCTATTAACTTTCCAAATAAATCTGCAACAAAACTTTCTCCAAACAAAACTGGTGTAGTCTTAGTCATTTTGCTTATGGACTGTTTCTTTGCATGCAGGTATTCTGTGTAATCCAGTTTGGATGCGTGTACACCTGGCTATGGGATATCTGCGCTAAGACCTTTTCTTTATCCTGCTGGTGCTTCAGAATTGGATTGGCACTCGGAAAAGGCTTTTCTCTCCATGCTTTATGAACATTTTCTTCAAAATGCCAGGGGAACTCTGGAAGATTTTTGTTCCTACCCCTAACTGGGCCCAGAGTTTGTTCCAGAACTGGGGAAGTCACAGTCCAGGAGCTGTGGTTATTTGAACCAGTTTCTTTTGGGAAGGGTTCCTGCGGGATGGCCTGCTTCAAGAAGCAGTTGGATGAGAAAGATGAAAAGATATTAAAATAGCTGTCACCACATAAAACCAGCACAAGGGGAAGTGAACTCTTTAGAGGACACAGAGGATGGCCTGTTGCTGGACCTCTCAACGGCCTGCAGGGTTGGGAACACAGACCAGACCAAAGGTTGCATGAGGCCTTTTCTCACATCATTGTGGCCCTGGGATAGTCCCGCGTGATTGCACAGGGAAATGTCTCTCACAAAAAATACTTAGTTTGCATACCTAGATTTAGTCTGAAACTTGCAATATTGGCCATAATGTGGAAGCTAAAATATCTTCCTTGAAGTTGATATGAATTAGCTTTCAGTGAGAGGTGGTCTGTATTTCTTAATTGTGCTCGAGTGTTTAAACGTTTTTAGGTCTCGCCTAGGCAGCGCTTGTGCTGTCTCTTCGAGACATGCTGTATTCAGTTATGGACGTGAAGGTCTGCCCATCTTTTTAATTGGCTCCTGTTACTGTCCTTTGTAAATGGTGGCTTTTTATTCGTCAATAGACTTAGTAGTCCCTCCTTAGTTCCTCCTTTTCTCCCTTTGTTACCTCCCAGAGGACTGTCCCTCTTACGTGTGTTGTTACTCGGTATGTTTTATGTACAGTCTGTGAGCACTATTTTCTCAGATTACTTTCTCCTACTGCACCACAACATGCTTTCCTGCAATCTCTTGGTTTTTTTAAGCAGCGCGCCCACGCTTTATCTTATATTATGTTTTTAGCTTCAAGAATGGCTGCCGCGCCATTAATGCCACTTACGCCATTATATATATATTTTTAAAAGCAGCACGATTTTAAGCTGCGCTGTATGTTCTTTTCTCAAACGCGAGGAACGTGTCATGTTCGAGAATGGTGGCCTCGCATTTCTTTTGTTATGCGCGGCTCGCCCAAATACAATAAACACACACTCATTAATGCTGCCCGTGGCTCGCAGTCCCTCATCCCCCCCACGGGCGCCGCTCTTTAAGTTTCAGGCTTCAGAACAAAACTTTGGGTCCAAACACTCATGTTTTTAACAAATTAAGCACTACCCAGGTCAAGTTGAGTGAAGTCTGCAACTCACTGGTGTGGAGCTGCAGTTTCCCTTCACTGTTTGCTGCAGTTGGCTAAAAGCCTTTGGGGTCTCCTGGTCCCTGTGGCACCCGGCAGTCTGTGCTGGGGAGCACTAGGCTGTGAATTTGAGGGTCCCTGGGACAAGGGCCCTCCTGGGCACTCCACAAGAAATGTGGCAAGCGTTTGGAAGAAGTGAAAAGTGTCAGTAAGGGACAGCTGGCAGCCAGAACTGTGGGATTTGCGCCATACACTGACCTTCTCACAGCCATCAAGCGCAGGGTTCCTGTTCGTGGAAAGTCACAAACATCCCAGTAGTGATCTGTTGACACTCTGACGTCACACTCAGTCACTGATTTCATGGGCACAGTGAATTAAATCATCAGAAGTCTGTTGGGTATTTTTAGGGTGTGGAGTTGGTAGTGGTGCAAGTACTGCCCATGTACTGATGCTACATCTGATGTATTGTGTCCTGTCCAGGACCAAAGACACGCCCTCTCCATCCACAGCTTTACCAGCCCTCCAGACTGCCCAGGTGAGCGCATCTTCCGCTGTACCGGGGGTTTCAAGCTTGTTAGTGCCACCCTTCGCCCACCGTTCTCGTGTTAAAAAAAAAAAATCGAGGTCTCACCGAAATGACAAACATAATCTTTCACAACTATACTACAAATATGGCATACTTAACAATTCAAAAAATGAAGTTCTTTCCAGTTATCCCTTTTAAAAATGCGATCAAATACATGAGTGGTAACATGCTGTGGGCAGCTCGTATCCTCGAGTGTAGGGTATCCGCAGCGTGACCATTCGTCAGAAGTGGGCGGGAAGCACTTTTCATGGTTACCAGGGCACAAGTCCTAAAAAAAGAAGTGGGGGGGACGCTGACGTCACGACAGGAAGTGACGTCACGAAAGGTGGCTTGCACCATCAGACTCATTGCCTCCCCTCGCTCACCCCTTAGATGCGATTGCATCAGAGAAGCCAGCGCATGAGCAGCGTTCTGAATGAGCTCCGATCTCGCCCCAGAGAGGCCAAAGAGTGAATGTGTGGCTCCATTTGCTCCAGTTATCGAGCTCCCGGTAAAATAAGTGGGGGGACGCCGTCCACCCGCGTGGTACCCCGACTCGAGTCCTGATGGTTATTCGGAAGCTGTAAGGCTTATACCCAGCCCGGACTTAAGTAACAAAAGGTATTACCGATGGCCCATGGCAGAGAGGCGCTGCCACTCTGCTGTTTATCACTAAAAACACATCTTGACACTTCTGTTGGTCACTGCATGGCGCCCCCTGAGACCAGTGTAGCCCCCACTCCCCAGAGCCCTCATTTTGAGGACCTCTCCTCTATACTGTGAGGCCAGAGCTCTGTGCTCCTGTCTGGCATCTCTGCCCACAAGGGTTCCTTATTTCTGCCAGTTGGTGCCCCTGGCAGGAGCTCCTGTGGACTCATTAAAAAGCATGGCGGCCTTGTGCCCATCCAGAGGGGAGGGGGCATGGCGCACGAGCCTGATGGGAAGAGAGAAATGCACTGATTGCTATTATAAATAACCATGTGTGCTGCTTTGATGTACATTGCACATTGTTTGTGTTGTTTTATTAGAGGAAATACAACTAAAAACATTTAAAATAAAATTGTAACATTGGCTTTGATGAGAAAAGTGCGATATGAGAGCGACTGATCAGTCAGCGGTCGCTCGCTCAGTGTGTAGCTGATTATATTTTCAGCATAACTGATGAATGTGAATTACCTCATTTTAATCCATATTATGCAAATTTATCTCATGAATATTCATTGTGGTGTCATAAGGTTGGCGTCTCCGAGCTGGCTAGGCATCCAGCTGTCTCAATGGAAATAGTTTGGTTGGGTATCCATGCGCCCACGTGTCTCCACCTTCTGGAATGTTCCCTCGCGCGCAGACTAGAGCCCGCCTGTCTGAGTTCCGCTCAGTGTTCTGTCGCGACAAGGTCACACCACCCACTAAAGCTCAGGGTTCTAGCAGGGCCCACCTGGAAACTAAAATCAGCCTTGCAAAAAGTTGAAACCAGTCCCACTGCTGGTGAACCTGATTAAAATGGAGCCAGGGAGGCATGGGTGGCTCATAGTCGCCCATCCTGCTCCATAAGCAGCCCCCAGGCCTGCAGCCTACCGGAAAAAGGCCATGCATTCCCTTCCCGGGTTTAAATGGGGCAGGAGTTGTCGGTGCTTAGCACCAGGGCTGGACTGGCCGTACCAGGCATCGGGCGTTTCCCTAGGAGGCTGGAAGGGTGGGGGGCCGGTTTTGCAGCAATGGGGGATGGTTTTGTTACTGGGGGCCGCTTTTGCTGTGGTGCTGCAATATCAGCCCCCAGTAACAAAAGCAGCAGTGCTTCACACTTGCGCCCACTTTCCCCCGGGGGCTTGTCAGACAAAATTGCCAGGGCTGCTTTGAGTTCCCAGTCCGGCCCTGCTTGGCACTCGCGGTGTATATAAATGTAAAGGGGGTGTGAGTCTGAGATTTCTCAATAACCAATGTTGGTGCACCCAACAAGGGAAGATTTGGGGGCAGCCGGGCTTATTTCAAAAGTAAGGCCGTTCTTGGTAGCATTCAAATATGCATAGAGACATGTGCCACAACACAATCAATACGGTAGCATTAATATATGTTTAGAGATGTGGCCCAACACAACTTAATACGGTAGCATTATTAAATGTTTAGAGACATGTGCAACAACACAGGTTAATACAGTAGTATTAATATATGTTTAGAGATGTGACCCAACACAAGTTAATACGGTAGCATTAATAAATGTTAAGAGACATGTGCAGCAACACAGGTTAATACGGTAGCATTAATATATGTTTAGAGACGTGTGCCACAACACAGGTTAACACTATAGCATTAATAAAAGTTGAGAGGCGTGCCACAACACAGGTTAACACTATAGCATTAATAAATGTTTAGAGAGACGTGTGCCACAACACATGTGTAGTATTAGTTGAGAGTGCTGCCCTTTGTTTGTGGTAGCAGGGAGAAGTATTCTCTGTCAGTGTTCTAAGGTTGCTAGGATTAACTATTGTTGTGTTCAGAGAATACTATTGTTCAACTGGATTATCGGTTGAAGCTTTGGTGGTGGCCGGTGGAGTATGTGCTTGCTGACTCCACAACCGTGTAGCCTACAATAAATCTTCTCTACTTACCCTGGTTTCAGCGTCTTCTCTAAAAATTGTTGCCGACGATCTGGGTACACGGCCGAACCTTCTGTGTGCTGATCTTCTCAAGTACACCTCAGCACTTGTGACAACTGTTCCTGACGACCTACTTTGGTTGAAGAATGGTGGTTGCTGTCTGTTGTTGGTTCACGATTGATGAATTGCCTCTTGTTCCAGCCGGCACCCCGTGAGCAATCCTTCACTATTTTGGCTTTGCCTGTTGTTGGCAGCCATCAAGCATTGTGAGTGTGCCCTATTTCCTTTTGCACAGCAGCCCTCCGGCCGTATTTTAACTCCTGCCGTACCCGGTGGCTGCATTGGGGTCTTGTACACTGCAGTTGACCCTTCCCATTCCCTCGAGCAAGGAAAAGTCTACGAGAGTCTGTGCGTGGTACACGCAGCTGCTACGGCCTGTCTATCTCACGCAGAGGAAACATCCACAAGAAGCTGCGCGTGGTGTATGCGGCTCCTGCTGTCTGTCTCACGCTCTCGTGCAAGGAGACGTGCACGGAAACCTACGCGCGGTGTGCGCAGGTGCGGTTGCTTAGCTACTGCTGACCCGACTGCCTATCCTCTTCAATCTCTTGGCTCTGGGCGGCGTCCCGCAGCAGGTGACGTGCTTCCCGCAGCTTGCGACGTACTTCCCACAGCTGGACCGGACGCTGGCTCTACATTATTCTCTGCTTTCCTATGCTGCTTCAACTTGGACTCTGACTCCTCCTGTGCGTGAGTATAGCGGATCACAATGATTCGCACACCTTATTAACTATTTCTTCTACATATCTCACAATCGTTTTCAGCAGCGCCCCAAAGTACAGCGGATTGCAGTCACTTGCACATCCTAGGATATTCATTGAAAAGTTTCTGTACTATGTGTTCATGTTTAGCGGATTGCGGTGATTCGCACGCCTTGTGACATTAATCTACTAGCAACTTTTATAGTCATTACTCGTGTGTTCTATCCAACCACACCAGTGATTTTGTTACTTTATATTTAGTACTGTGTATGTAAATATGTTTTTAGCTAGTCTACCACTCTGAATGCAGGATATATATATTTATTTTTTTCCTGACTTTTTTAGTATATATATATATATATATCTACATATCTACACTGGTTTACTTCTCTTAACTCGGGGGGTATGTGTACCATACAAGAGGTTACACCTCCACCATCATTTTTAGACAATCCAGGTGAGCCACCAGTGAGATGGGAAGTTTGGTTCAATGCATTTGAGACCTATCTGGGAGCAATTGGAGCATCAAGAGTTGGAGCGGAGAGGAAAAAATGTTTGCTGCTTCATGCTCTGGGTTTTGAAGGAAGATCTATAGTCAAACATCTGCCAGACATACCACAAAGTGATGCTCAGAACATTGATGAGTATCAAGAAACACTACTTAAACTAAAGAAAAGATTTGACAAACAACCCAGTCTTGTGGTGTTAAGACACAAGTTCTTTAAAAGAAAGCAAAGTGATGGGGAAGATGTAGATGCTTACATCTCAGTCTTACGGAGGTTAGCTTCGGTCTGTCAATTTGAAGGGTCCACAGACCAGCTAATAAGAAATCAGTTTGTCTGTCAATGCAAAGATAAACAGATAAGGCAAAAGTTATTATTGATGGGCAATCCTTAGTTGGAGGAAACTATCAAAGGAGCTAAAAGTATAGAAATTTCTCTTGTTTCGTTAAAAGAATTGGAAGATAAACCATCTGAGAGTGTTGGCGCTGTTGGAGTAAGTAAAGCCCGACAAAAGTCTATACGTAACAGCAATGCCACAAGTGCCAAATTCTAAGTAGACACTTTCAATCACATCAACAACAATATGTGTTTCCTGTGTGGTAATGCCCCACATCCCAAAGGGGGAAGATGTCCTGCAGCCAGAGTCACATGCAATTATTGCAAAAGGGTTGGCCATTTTACAAAGGTGTGTTTGAAAAGGAGACATTTAAAGAAGACTGTGGCTTGTGTGTTGGAATCGGAGAATGAGTCAGAGACTGAAGTTGTTTCTGTCATCAGAGATGATCCCGTGTGCACCCAAATTGACTAGAGTGAACCTGTTATTGGGGATCCTTCTAAGTTCTAAGATCCCATAGCCAAGGTGAGTGTTGGGGGAAAGATTCTTAGACTTTTAGTGGGTTCAGGGGCTAGGATTACTATTATTACCCAACGCCTGTTTGAGGAGACGTGGGGCAACAGAGATTTGTTACCACCAGACCGTTCTCCGGTTTCTTACGAGGGATGCCGGATTCAGTTGCTTGGTTTCATTGAGAATGAATTAATCTTTAAGGGCAGAAAGATCAAGGGAAAAGTTTATGTTGCAGTCAAGGGCCTTAACATACTAAGTTGGTTTCACCAGGGACTATTCGGAATGATTTAAAAACCAGGGCAAAGGTGCATGTTTTGGTAGTAGATTGTAATGATGAGGGACAGAAGTGGAAGGAAGATTTTCCTTCTGTGTTTGGTAACGAGTTGGGCAAGATTTGAGGTTTCAGGCACAAAATTATCGTTAAGGAAGGCGCCATTCCTGTCAAGCATAAACTCAGAGGTATTCCCTTTAGCTTGAGAGATGACCTTGAGAAGGAGCTGAAGAGTTTGTGCGACAAAGGAATCATAGAGCTCACTGAATCTTCGTTGTGGTTGTCCCTTCTTGTTGTGGCTCGCAAGAGGTGCGGGCAGCTATGCGTTTGTGTAGATTTGAGGTCACTCAACAAGGAGATTTGGGTTGATTCACATCCTTTGCCTAAAATCAATTATTTGTTTGCCTGTGTTAAAGGAGCCAAGTATTTTTCTAAATTGGATGTAGCCAGTGCTTACCACCAGATAGAGCTCCATCTGGAATCGCGTCACTTAACTGCATTCATTTCTCCCCTTGGCACATTCCAGTACCGATGCATGCCTTTTGGTTTGGCATCTGCTGCCTCAGTGTTTCATAGAGTAATGCAAAATTTATTAAGAGGTATGGAAGGTGTTTTGGTTTTCCAGGACGAAGTTTTGATTTTTGCTAAAGGTACTCCATCCCATGATATAACACTACGCAGGGTACTCAACATTTTCGAGGAACAAGGTGTGGTTTTCAAAACCGCGAAATGCAAATTTCTCTGCAGTGAGGTAGAATACCTGGGGCATTTATTGTCTCATGATATACCTAGGCAAGGTCTTGTTGAAGCTATCATTAATGCTTCTTCTTCTAAGGAGAAGGGTGAGTATTACTTGCGTTTATCCCTGACTTCGCCACCATAGTGCGTCCTATCAGCAACCTACTCAAAAAAGGCGTTAAGTTTCTCTGGTCTGATGACTGTGCCTCTGCATTTCATCAGATTAAGTCTACCTTGGGGAAGAGCAAAGCTCTCAAATCGTTTGATCCGGATTTGCCATGTTGCATTACTGTTGATGCGAGTCAACTGGGTCCTGGTGCTATATTAACGCAAGGGTTTGTTGATAAAGAGAATACTGTGGCATTTGCGTCCAGAGTTTTGAGAGATGCTGGGGCCCAGTACTCTGTCATAGAGAAGGAACTGCTAGCATGTTTGTGGGCCATAGAGAAATTTCGCCCATACATTTGGGGTAGGCGGTTCAGATTGCAAATGGATCACAAACCTTTGGTTGCTTTCCCGGGTTCTGGTGTCAGTAAATGTTGTACCCCTAGGATCTTGAGGATGGTCACTAGGTTGCTGCAGTACCAGTTCGATGTGTCCCGCATTGCTGGTGGAAAGAATGGGAGAGCTGATTTTCTTTCTCGCTTTCCGCAAAAGAAAGATGAGTGAAAATGTGGACTTCAGTGAACTTTGTGATGAAGATTTTGAAGATTATTTTGTAGTTGCATTGGACATACCTGAGTTAGAGATAGGTTCGGAGGAAGATCGGAAAAATGCGTTGAGGGATGATGCATTGCTACAACAAGTATGTGAGTTTGTGAGGAAAGGTTGGCCTAGGGAAAAGGTTTTGTCTCCCCTTTTACAACTTATTGTAAGGTGGAGGATGAAGTTTCTATTGAGGATGGTATGTTGCTGCATTGTGATAAGCTTGTTCCTCCTCATGTAGTCAGACAGGCCATTATTAAAAAGGCCCATGAGGGGCATTTGGGTGCAACACTTACCAAACGCCGCATTCGAGAACGTTTTTGGTGGCCACGAATGGATGTGGAGATTGATGAGGTTGTGGCAAATTGTTGTGTTTGGTGCTGCTGATAAAAGACTTAAATTAGTCTCACCTCCACTTTTGCCTATCTAATGCCCTTCTGGTACATGGGTCAAATTGAAAATTGATGTGATGGAACCGTTTGATTCATTGTCCTGGTGGTTCTAGGTATGTGCTAGTACTCATGGATTATGCTTCTAGATGGCCTGAAGTTAAACTATTAAGAGAAGCTAATGCTTCAAGTGTTGTGGCATTTCTAAGGGAAGTCTGCATGAGAGAAGGGTTCCCTGAGACTCTTGTCTCCGACAATGGAACTCAGTTGTGAGTAGTGAGGTCCAAGCTTTTCTTGCTTCATGCGGTATAAAACATTCCAAGAGTTCTTTGTACCACCCACAGACTAATAGTGGTCTTGTGGAAAGAATGAATCGTGTGGTGGGGGAGTGCATCAAGTGGGCAAAATCAGGGAACCATTACATTGCTAAATCTTTGAATAGCATGTTGGGGTTTTACAGAACTACACCTCATTCCTCCACCAAAGTTTCACCTTTTGAGCTTTAGAAGGGACGCAAAGCAAACACCAGTTTTAGGCCTGGTTGGATGGGTAAATGGCTCAAATCAGATTCTGATTTGAAGGAACTCATGGAGTTAGTGAGACAAAATATGTCTGAGACACAAATTAAACAGAAGGACTGGTATGATTACAGGAAGGGTGCTAAAATTGTTCCCCTTGCAGTAGGAGATATGATCAGTATTAAGTCTTCTATTCATGTAAATATGGGGAAAACAAATTTGGTGAGCCGACCAGAGTTGTGAGAATTGGCAGTGATGCGGTTCAGGTTATGGGTGGACATTGGTGGAACCTTTCCAAAATTGTTAAAGTGAGAACCAGTTCGAAGTGTGGCTCTGACAAAGTCGTTATGGGAAAATGCCTGGGCCCAGGGAGTATCATGGTGGACTCAGGAGAAGTTCAAGATTGTCTGTCACTCCAAATAGTTTTCGGAAGTGAAGCAGCCTTTTATTTTATTGTATTTCTTTTTCTGCGTATATAGTTTTTTTTGGTTTCATTTAGGGAAGAAGGGGAAGGTGTGTAGTATTATGTAGTATTAGCTGAGAGTGCTGCTCCGTGCTGCCCTTTTTTTGGTCTCGCCTGAGCCAGCGCATGCGCTGCACTGGCGAGACTTTTAGTAAGGGGGCTTTAAAAAGCTCACCACAAGCTTTTGCTTGTGGCCTAAAGCTTGCGGTTACGCGCACAGTTACGCAAATAGCCGCCATCTGGCTTTAGCCCCCATCTGCCTTTCCTTTGTTGTCATGGGTCATTAAGCGCCTCTGTAGCGGGCTCTTTTCTGATTGCAGTACCATGACGGGCTTTCTCTTTAAAGCCAGCCTCGTCTCCAAATTATACATGTTTTCGTGCTTAGCGTGCCTTTTGCAATTTGAAATATCTCTCGCGGGCACCTTTTTGATTGCAGTACCATGACGTGCTTTCTCTTTAAAGCCAGCCTCGTCTCCAAATTATACATGTTTGACCAACAAGTCAACATGTGTTAAAGGACGTCTTTAAAACGAGCGCTTTAGGGAACAAAACGTTCATTTTTCATCCTCACCAACTATTTTTTTGCCTATAAACAATGTAGGAAACAATCAGAAGCTGACGATCCTGCTGATCGTGTTGAATGGCTACCAGAAATATCTGTGTGCAACCCGCAGGAATCAGATTCAAAGCTTAGTGGGGCTAACTCAGCCTTTCATCCACAGGAGGTATAAACAAAAAAATCTCTCGCAGGCACCTTTCTAATTGCAGTACCATGACGTGCTTTCTCTTTAAAGCCAGCCTTGTCTCCAAATTATACATGTTTTCGTGCTTAGCGTGCCATTTGCAATTTGAAATATCTCTCGCGGGCACCTTTTTGATTGCAGTACCATGACGTGCTTTCTCTTTAAAGCCAGCCTCGTCTCCAAATTATACCTGTTTTCGTGCTTAGCGTGCCATTTGCAATTTGAAATATCTCTCGCGGGCACCTTTTTGATTGCAGTACCATGACGTGCTTTCTCTTTAAAGCCAGCCTCGTCTCCAAATTATACATGTTTTCGTGCTTAGCGTGCCATTTGCAATTTGAAATATCTCTCGCAGGCACCTTTTTGATTGCAGTACCATGACGTGCTTTCTCTTTAAAGCCAGCCTCGTCTCCAAATTATACATGTTTGACGCACAAGTTTCAGAACAATACTTTACCATAACTCTTTCCCACTCTTACTAGCTCAATAACTCTCTCACTACCTTGCTCACTCACTAAATCACAATTTCTATCTTCATCTATCAAACTCACAAACTAATTAACTCACTCTAAATCACTCTCACATACTAACTAAATAAATCTCGCACTCTATCACTAAGTAACTAGGTCTCTCAATAACTATCTCAATCTCCATCTCACTAACTCACTCAAGCACTCACTCTCCTACTAACTCAGTAACTTACACTAACTCTATATATACATAAGTAACTAACTCTCGCAACCTGTAAACATTACCCAGTGCCAATTGGAACACTGTATATTGTATATTTACTATTCCATTATGTTTTACAATAATACCAAGGCTATTCTTCATAAAACCATGCATCAAGTTCCTTTTATTGTATGCCTATTATAGTGCTGCTAGAAACATACTGTGCAAACGCTTTACAAATTAAATCAAGGATAAGCCTAACTGCTAAAAAACGTATTTAAATAGACAATAAAGCCAAGTTAGGATTAAATTATCCAAAACAAGATCCTTCAAACACTCTCTCTCACTAACTAACTCACTCACACTCTCACTCACAAACTAACTCACACTCTCACTAACTAACAAACTCTCAATCACTCTCACACACTCACTAACTCTATCACTAACTAACTGACTCTCTCAATCACACTAACTCACAATCTCTCACTCTCACTGACTTACTCTCACTAACTAACTTACTACATAACTCTCTCACTCTCTCACACTAACTAACTCACTCTCTCACTGACTAACTAACTCACTCTATCACTAATTGCATAACTCTGTCACTCTCACTAACTAACTAACTTACTTACTAACCTTCACCCTCCTGTTATTTATGCCCCCATAACAAAAAAATTTGCCATTGCCAATAGGTCTCGCCTTTAGAACCTTAAAAGTTTTTAGCCATGCAACAGTTGATAATATTGCACAAAGGCTATTATGCTGCTTAAATAAATACTTATAAGGTCCCAAAAGCGAGACCTATTGGCTATGCCAATGCTTGTTTTTGTGGTGGCAGGGAGAAGCATTCTCAGTCACCGTTCTAAGGTTGCTAGGATTAATTATTGTTGTGTTCTGAGAATGCTATTGTTCAACTGGATTGTCGGTTGAAGCTGTGGTGGTGGCCGGTGGAGTCTTTGCTTGCTGACTCCACAACCGTGTAGCCTACAATAAATCTTCTCTACTTACCCCGGCTCCAGCGTCTTCTCTACAACAAGTTAATACGGTAGCATTAATATATGTTTAGAGACATGTGCCATAATGCAATTTAATACAGTAGCAGGGAGAAAGTAACAAGATAAATACAGTACAGGTTACTACAGCAGGTTAATACGGTAGCATTAATATTTGTTTAGAGACGTGTGCCACAACGTAGGTTAATACGGTAGCATTAATAAATGTTTAAAGACGTGTGCCACAACGCAGGTTAATATGGTAGCATTAATAAATGTTTAGGGACGTGTGCCACAACGCAGGTTAATACGGTAGCCTTAATAAATGTTTAGGGACGTGTGCCACAACACAGGTTAATACAGTAGTATTAGAATATGTTCAGAGAGGTGTGCCACAACACCGGCTCATACAGTAGCATTAATACATGTTTAGAGAGGTGTGCCACAGCACAGGTTAATACGGTAGCATTTGATATATGTTTAGAGAGGTGTGCCACAACACAGGTTAATACGGTAGCATTTGATGTATGTTTAAAGAAGTGTGCCACAACACAGATTAATACGGTAGCATTAATAAATGTTTAGAGACACGTGCCACAACACAAGTTAATACTGGACGTAGATTGTCGATTATTAATTTGAGATGTTCAGTATACTAGGTTCTTGATTGACTGTATTTTTAATTCCCAGTGTTTCTTTGCATGCACTGCCAGCTCAGCGACTCGCTGCTATGCCAGTGAATGCAGAAACACGCATAAATGCAATTGGACATGGCTGCCAGTTGCCCAACAGTCATGTCCGACAGCCAAAGGATGTGCTGACGTTTTAGACAAAAACACTTTGCATTCCAGCATTTTTAAGCCCATAACTTTTAATAGTAAAAATAAAAATTGAGTGGAATGCTGCTAATAGAATTTGAGGAGGAGCGCAGCTGCTATCATGTCTTACGCCTCTGCCAGCCTAGCATTTAAGCCAGTAGCTCTTTGCAGTCCGGCAAGTTCAGATTACTACATTTCTAAAATGCAAGGGTTGGCTGAAAGTGTAACTAATAACATTGAGGGGCACTTGACGGATGCCTACTTGGACCAAGAGGTGCTGGGGTAGTGTGTTGGCAGTCTGTGCTTACATGTATGGGTAACCTGATGCAGTACAATACCAGATAGATAGAGGGTCCAAGGGAAATTTATAGACCTGCGCGGACAAATCCCCTCACCAATTATAATAACAACAAAATAATCCACGGGTCTCAAGGAAAAATCTATATAAAGAAACAGACAACACAGCAGTACACACAACAGAAGAAAAAGTGAAAGCGGGGGGATCTCAATTAAGAGGACGGATTCCCATCACCCACCGAAGTGGCATGCTTCATCATTTGGGGATCTCCTCTCAGCTGCACACTAGTGGAGCTATAATCCAAGACTGGATCACCTAAGATCACTGAAGCATAAGGCAATATGGTAGGTGTTCGGTGCAGTGTAAAAAGGAAAAGTGAATTAAAATTGACTACCAAGTGACAATGAATTTATTAGGATCACGTGGTGTCAATGGTTTAAAAAGCAGTAAGCGCGCAACTAAACTATAAATACAAGCGCGCTAGTGAAGAGGTCTACATGTTTCAGCCACCATCGATCTAACTGCGATCAAGGCTTTCTTCAGGACCAGATAGTAACTACTGCACTAAATTCAAAACAAATTTATATAAACACTAAAAAGAACAATACAACCATATACCTGTGTACGTAAATGTATTGGCACTAAAGGCATTGGTGTGGTACTCCCGTATCAAAATCGGGAGGGAACTTGCCGCTCCTGGCAACCGCTCAGGGCGTGAGGCAACGCTCTGCTCCGTCGTTACCCCGGGCCGGATCCTGAGAGTCACGAGCTTTTTAAACCATTGACACCACGTGATCCTAATAAATTCATTGTCACTTGGTAGTCAATTTTAATTCACTTTTCCTTTTTACACTGCACCGAACACCTACCATATTGCCTTATGCTTCAGTGATCTTAGGTGATCCAGTCTTGGATTATAGTTGAAAAAACATCCGCGAGCTCCTCCTATATACTAGTTAGGAGTTGTAGCTCCTTAGTTGCACTAGTGTGCAGCTGAGAGGAGATCCCCAAATGATGAAGCATGCCACTTCGGTGGGTGATGGGAATCCGTCCTCTTAATTGAGATCCCCCCGCTTTCACTTTTTCTTCTGTTGTGTGTACTGCTGTGTTGTCTGTTTCTTTAACCTGATGCAGTCCCATTCCAGAAGCTATTGAGCCGAAACCAGATTCCAGGTGGCACCTGCGGATCATCCCAGCTGAGTCCAGGCTTGCTGTGTGGACACTAGAGCGCATGCAACGTTGCCCATACACAGTCAGTGTATTTGTCCTACGCAACAGCGTGCAGGGGGGAGTAAGGGTCTTCTTTTCCTCTTCAGTGCAATCAGATACAAAAACATAACTTCTCTGAAAATCAGTAATTCCTTTTGTCGGCGTCGGCCTTCTGCTTGGGAGCATTTGGAGGTCACAAGGAGTCCAACTAAACACTCACATATTTGCCACAAGGATGTTTTATAAAGTTGAAAAAGAGTGTCTATCTCCTTTAGTACCCTAGGAACTTGGGAAGCAAGCGCGCACACTCACATACACTCTCTTTCTCTCTCTCTATCTCTCTCTCTCTTGCTCTCACTCTTATACCAACCATCCCTTCTTGAGCACAGACACTCTCACCAACATTCCCAGATCACGCATGCAGGATTTAATATTCCTCCGTTTCTAGCAATGCAAAAGACGTGTGACAGAAAGTCTTTGATTTGAGATCAATATGAGCATGGCTTTATAGGAAGGTAGTGAGATTGTTAATGAAATCCGACTGAGGCCAGAAGATGTGACTTGGTGAGTCCAAGCCAAGAACCCGCACCCTGACCACCCTCTGTGAAGCAGATAACAAGAGAGCCTTAGGTAGAAATCAGACTGAGGCCAGAAGATACGACATGGTGAGTCCAAGCCAAGAACCCGCACCCTGACCACCCTCTGTGAAGCAGATAACAAGAGAGCCTTAGGTAGAAATCAGACTGAGGCCAGAAGACGTGACATGTGAGTCCAAGCCAAGAGCCCGTACCCTGACCACCCTCTGTGAAGCAGATAATAAGAGAGCCTTGGGTAGAAATGAGACTGTGGCCAGAAGACGCGACATGGTGAATCCAAGCCAAGAACCCGCACCCTGACCACCCTCTGTGAAGCAGGTAATTAGAGAGCCTGGGGTAGGAATCAGACTGTGGCCAGAAGATCCCACATGGCGAGTCCAAGCCAAGAACCCGCGCCCTGACCACCCTCTGTGAAGCAGATAACAAGAGAGCCTTAGGTAGAAATCAGACTGAGGCCAGAAGACGTGACATGGTGAGTCCAAGCCAAGAGCCCGTACCCTGACCACCCTCTGCGAAACAGTTAATAAGAGATCCTTAGGTAGACAGGCAGGAGGGACAAGTAGGGGCAGATGTCAGAACTTGGGACAGGGGCTCCGATTCAATCTGCAGCACATAGCAGAAGAACCACTCCCTAACGCCCCTTCCAATAGGGTAAAATATCAGATAACTAGTAGACCACCAGTCCCCATCATGCTGCTGGAACTGGTGAGCAAGGATTGGCTGAACAAGGAGTAGGCTTCCCTCAACTCCATAGCGATACCAAAGGGGATGATGGACGGAGCGTTAGAGCAAATCAAACACTCACCCCCAGTCAACTGATCTGGGTTTAATCCATCATCATTCTTTAGCTCACTCCACCACCCCAGTTCAGACATGGCCATATGCAAATCAGTCTGACCCTGTGCCTCATGGGAACAGTCCGCCCGAACTGCCAAGCCATGTCTTCCCTGGACCGGAAACAAGCATCCTGGGACCGGTTTCGGGTTCAAAACCCTCATCAGCCAGGCTATCTTGAATCCAGTGGCAAAGTGAGCAAGGGACCCACGTCTGGGCATACCCTGCCAACTTAGGGCGAACAAAGCGATACCAAAGGGGATGATGGACGGAGCGTTAGAGCAAATCAAACACTCACCCCCAGTCAACTGATCTGGGTTTAATCCATCATCATTCTTTAGCTCACTCCACCACCCCAGTTCAGACATGGCCATATGCAAATCAGTCTGACCCTGTGCCTCATGGGAACAGCCAGCCCGAACTGCCAAGCCATGTCTTCCCTGGACCGGAAACAAGCATCCTGGGACCGGTTTCGGGTTCAAAACCCTCATCAGCCAGGCTATCTTGAATCCAGTGGCAAAGTGAGCAAGGGACCCACGTCTGGGCATACCCTGCCAACTTAGGGTAAACAAAGCGATACCAAAGGGGGTGATGGACGGAGCGTTAGAGCAAATCAAACACTCACCCCCAGTCAACTGATCTGGGTTTAATCCATCATCATTCTTTAGCTCACTCCACCACCCCAGTTCAGACATGGCCATATGCAAATCAGTTCTGACCCTGTGCCTCATGGGAACAGTCCAGCCCGAACTGCCAAGCCATGTCTTCCCTGGACCGAAAACAAGCATCCTGGGACCGGTTTCGGGTTCAAAACCCTCATCAGCCAGGCTATCTTGAATCCAGTGGCAAAGTGAGCAAGGGACCCACGTCTGGGCATACCCTGCCAACTTAGGGCGAACAAAGCGATACCAAAGGGGATGATGGACGGAGCGTTAGAGCAAATCAAACACTCACCCCCATTCAACTGATCTGGGTTTAATCCATCATCATTCTTTAGCTCACTCCACCACCCCAGTTCAGACATGGCCATATGCAAATCAGTCTGATCCTGTGCCTCATGGGAACAGGGCGCGGGGTGTCCTATCACTGAAGCGCTGCGGTCGGCAAACCCGAATTGTGGTGGCCTGCGGTGGCTCGCGGCCTAATTGAGCCTGCAGCCACTGCCTTGCAGAGAGACGCTGCCTTAGTAATTATTGGAGCCGTCATCGCCTCACTCCTTGGGACTCTGCAGCCGGCCCAGGCAAGTACCAGCCTCTGTGTGCTTAAGTTTAATGACAGCGCGCGATCAGGGAGCTGCAGCCTGCTGGTGTTTGTTAGTGCCATAAAGTGACACTGCGGAATGTTTTTAATTTCGATTATCCTGCTGCCTGGGCCCCCGGTTGCTTATTTCATATTTCTGCTGGAGTTCTTGCAGTACACCATGCAGAATGGTTATGAACACTTCTAAGCGCTACAGTTTCAACCCACACTATTGCTGGATGGATGCACTCACTACCTTTTATGATAACACTTTAGCTGTTGTCAGGGGAAATGTGCTACGATTTACATTTGCAAGACTGGATTTTCCATCTGTATCGTTCTGTCTGTATAATGTGTGTGTGTGCATGAGATGTAAAGTGCTCTGACACCCTGCACTGGCATGAGCAGCACTATAGAACTAACGAACTGTTTGTGAGAGGGACCGAAAGATGTTAGAGTGCTTTAAAAAATGAAATGCATGATATAAGGCATATAAATGATACTACACAATGGTGTTCGGCCATTTACGATAGACAAAGAGCATTAAAGTAGAAATTACAGCAGTCACAAATATTGAGTAACAGCAAAGCCATACGTCAATTGCAGCAGTTTTAAGATGCTCAAATGGATTTATGATATTTATGTTTCCTTCGTCTTCACTGCTTGATTTTGCTCGCGAAAAAGTGTCACCCATAGTTCTTCAAATGTCACTCATAATTACACCAAAATTATGAAAATGTCACACATAGCAATCTAAAACCTTGGCAGCTATGCAATAAAAGACTGGATAATAACTTGCTAGGGTTCAAGTGTCAGCTTTACATGCTACTTACATGCAGCTGATCAGGATTGTAACGTGCACAGGGATGTGTGTCCTCCACAGCGTGCACAGGGAAGTGTGTCCCCCACAGCGTGCACCGGGATGTGTGTCCCCCCACAGCGTGCACCAGGATGTGTGTCCCCCCACAGCGTGCACCGGGATGTGGGTCCCCAACAGCGTGCACCGGGATGTGGGTCCCCCACAGCGTGCAAAGGGATGTGTGTCCCTCACAGCGTGCACAGGGATGTGTGTCCCCACAGCGTGCACTGGGATGTGTGTCCCCCACAGCGTGCACCGGGATGTGTGTCCCCCACAGCGTGCACCGGGATGTGTGTCCCCCCACAGCGTGCACCGGGATGTGTCCCCCACAGCGTGCACAGGGATGTGTGTCCCCCACAGCGTGCACAGGGATGTGTGTCCCCCCCACAGCGTGCACAGGGATGTGTGTCCCCCCCACAGCGTGCACAGGGATGTGTGTCCCCCCCACAGCGTGCACAGGGATGTGTGTCCCCCCCACAGCGTGCACAGGGATGTGTGTGTCCCCCACAGCGTGCACAGGGATGTGTGTCCCCCCACAGCGTGCACAGGGATGTGTGTCCCCCACAGCGTGCACAGGGATGGGCGTCCCCCAGATCGTGCACAGGGATGTGCGTCCCCCACAGCGTGCACAGGGATGTGCGTCCCCCACAGCGTGCACAGGGATGTGTACACAAGCAGTGACGCACTTGTTTGTACTGCACCTCATTGACTTACTCTACTAGGCATTTTATGGAGCAGGCATGTTAACCGTCTGTTTAATGGGGATTACATGAGGGTTTAAGCCTGTATTTACACACTAACCTCGAACTCCACCAGGTACTTTAAACAAACATTATTTACAACCATCCAGAATTACATTGCGGCAGGAAGTGCTGCTATAAAACCTAATCCTATTAGAGCGTCTTCTGGCTAAGAATATACCTTTCTCTGGATGGGAGGAGAATAACCAGTGGGCTATGATGTGCTAACATTATCACAACCTTTGCACCCCCACACACAAGCAGTGCACCACCACAGTGCACCACCACACACAAGCAGTGCACCACCACACACACAAGCAGTGCACCACCACACACACAAACAGTGCACCACCACACACAAACAGTGCCCCACCACACACAAACAGTGCACCACCACACACAAACGGAGCACCACCACACACAAGCAGTGCACCACCACAAGCAGTGCACCACCACACACAAGCAGTGCACCACCACAGTGCACCACCACACACAAACAGTGCACCACCTGATCCAGCGCTTACAATAAAAATAATTTCTCCTATTATGCTTTTGGTCATCCAGGTGCAATTATTTCTCTAACACACACACTATATCCATATCACGGTGGGGCCCATAACACCGCATATACATTCACTTACTCATTTGTTCCCTGGATTTCCTCCGTCATTAAACCTAGGAGAAAAACGATTCGCTGGAAGGAGAGGGGATACCTCTTTTATAATGACACAATAATTCTCATTGCTTTTAAGGTATTCCGCTCATTGGTCGATGGACCAACTAGTAGGAATCAGTTGATGGTGATTAAGACCAGCTCAATCACAATGAACTCTTAACCATTTTATTATCAGTCATTATACTGAAGAAAATCACTGAGACATTTGTTTAAAGAATAACAAAGTTTATATAAAGTTTTAAATGCAGGAAATTTGCGATTAATCTTATTATTCAGATCATTGCATTTATCATCAATATAAGAATAGTTTAATTTGCATGACACTTTTATTAGACGGAGAATGAGGTTATCATACTAAGAACTCTATAGATCAACCTATCTATCTCTCGGGGAAATCCTAATAATTCTAATATAAATCTTATCAAATGCTAGTTCTCCTAAAGCAGTATCTTATACTCAACTGGAAAAGAAAAATAACAGCAGCAGCATCAGCTCGTCAGCATCAGCAACCGCAAACTCTCCCATCTACAGCATCTAACTTCTTCAGCATCTCCCGCAGCATCCCGCAGCATCTACTCCAGCATTCTCTCCCCCTCCCACCAAGAGTAGGTCTTCTTATACCCTAATTCTAGCTTACAGCATAAAATGTTTCTTCTTACATGGCGCGATTCATTCTCATTGGTCGAAAACTCAGGTCCCTATACATTTTAATCAAACTTCCTGGTCATAACCAGTTCCGTGTGGAATGTCCATGCAAGCATCGTTTCCCACAGTTCATGCACTTGCTCATCCGTTTCGATCAGTCCAAATTGTTTCTTTTTCTGCAACAATTTGTATAATAGAGTTCTTTCTATTGATTCAACCAGGCTTCTCACGCTTCTTGCTGATCATCTTGGCACACATCTGCTCAGAAGGGTCACAGCAGCCTTGACCATACTTTCATCTTAGCCTCTCGGCATCAGCACGTGATCATCCCTTTTCCACAGCCTCTCTCCTCTATCACATGGTCGCATCCGCTCATGCGCACTCTAGTATCTCGCGGCCATTTTATATTGCTGCTCGGCAGGCCTAAGCGCACTATTTCTAAAGAAAACAAAATGTTATTAAAACAATGAAATATAAACCCTTTCGTTTCCCTCCCGTCTTTCTACGTACCCCAATTAGGTATTACCTAGCAGAAGCAACATATAAAGCTGTCCCTTACTTACCATCGCTTTATTTTGCAACCACACGTTTTATTCAAAGCACAAATCATGCATTTTATTATTATTTTAGTACGCAAAATATTATGTTATGTTAGAAACGTAAAACAATTATTAGTCCATTACTTTGCACACTAAATTGCGTGTTATCCTTAACCCTTTACATACATTGTTGGTTATTTACTTGAACGAACATGTTTATTAATATTATACGAAAATATTAGGAGGTTAACATTTTTATATTTACCCTGCTCCATCAACCACCACACAGAAGCAGTGCACCACCACAGTGCACCACCACACACAAACAGTGCAGGAATGGGTGACTGGTACTCTGGGAGAGTTAGCAGAAACCCGGCCAGTGCATCATTTTTGGGTCTTGGAGTAGGTACTTTAAGTGGGATGAACTGTGAAAGGGACATGGCCAAAGCCTCAGAAATATGAATATTTTCCAAGAGGCGAGGTCCATGTAATTATGGGTGTGCCATAAAACATGTAAAGTTAAATCTGGTGCTTCATACAACATGACACCTGACCAGTTAGTGTGCCTGTGAGTCTTGTGTCATTGCAGTCAGACAAATAGCACAACAAACCGACCCATAAAAGAAGACAGGCCTATGGGCTTTGCCAATGCTTGACAGCAAGAATGAAAACCAACAACAGTTTTGTTGTGATTAATTACAATTGAAAGTATGAGGCTGAATGAATCATTACTGAGGCTTATCAAACGGGGAGTGATCAATGTCTCAGTCTCTCCTTTTCTCACCTTCACACCTCTTTCCTCTGCAGTCTCTCACCTGTTAGACAATTCAGCTCTTTCACCTGCCATCTTTCTGAAATCCTCTCTCTGAATGTCTCACACACCATCTTCTTGTTCTTTGTCCCTATCTTTTCACTCTTTTCTAGTGCATCTACTCCCTGCGTCACCTTCCATTCACCGTTCCCTGTCTCTCTCACGCACACATACACACTCTGTCACGCCTCACGCCTGTAAACACAGCTTTTTTTTTTCACTTGCCGTTTTCAATATTTCCACAACTTTGTGTACCTTCTCACATTTCAAGTAAAATGGTCATTACAAGTGGCACATATGTGACCATCACTCTGTGCAGTCTGCTTTGAGGCCAAGAATTGAATGAGCATGTTGGTCTTAAAAACTTTATAACCCACTAACAGGCACTTTGAGAAACTTCCAGTGCTTTCTGCTTCTACTACAGGACTCTCAACCGTGCCCCATCATGCACACCCGCCCACAACCTGAAGTTACCTAGAGGCAACTCGTTTCCCAGTACACTTTATACAGGTTCCATGAAAAAACTACAGAAACAGAACAGGAAAAAGCAAATACTCTTTGGTAATCCAAGTTGAAGTAAACATGTGAAATATAAACAGGGACTGCACTGCTGAAATAGACTACTTTATGGGGCTACAACCTTTGTTATGAAATCCATCAGTGTTTTTGCCTGTAAAGGACTAACATCACCTTTAGCTCGGGCCTTTAACGCTGGAGCGGGCCTTTAATAGCCGGTAGAGCCTGCTACGGCAGGCTCTAAGGCTATATTAGAACATTGTAATGTTGAGAGCTCAGTTGAAGACAATGGAGTACCTCCGGGCTTATAATAGCTGGTATAAGCCCGGAGCTCCAACTTTCCAATGTTTGTCTTCATTTTCTCCCTGTATAATTTTGAACAGGTGTCTCCAACCAGTGGATCATGAGCTACCAGTAGCTGTTTGACACCTTCAGGGTACCTCACAGCCTTAAGTTCATTTTTAAAAAAGCACAGGGTCACATCCTTCTTTTAAAGTTAAGGAAATGCTGTGTTTATTTTACACTATTATCATCAGGCTGCAGATAGCAGGGCCTGATAATGAGCAGTGCTGCTGCAGATTTATGACACAAGGTACAGAGGTGAAGAACTGAAGCACTGAGGTACTTAACTCTTAAATAAATCCTTGTCAACTTAGTATTGGAGTGGAAGAACAAAATTATGTTTCTGAATGCTTTTAAATGGTAGAAAATTAAAATGAAAAGTTACCTTAATGATTAAGTTAACTCTTTATTTTAATTTTCTCCCATTTCTAAGTGTCACATTTACAAACAGCGGGCCTCTTGCTCCCAGCAGTAGCCAGTAGACACTGTGTCATATTTATAACTGAAAAATACAGTCCTGAGAGAACTTTAAAGTGATGGAAAATATTTCTATGAAACATTAAGCCTTAATGTTTTCCTCCAATTTCAATTAAGGCAATGACGTCTTAAAAGCATGTTTCTTCACTTTAAATTCCTCCCATTTAAACAAATGGCTGTATTTTCTGTTATGAATGTGGCACCTTGTCTACAGGCCACTGGGAGCAAGATGCCTGGTGTTTGTAAATGTGACACTTGGAAATGGGATTACATTTAAATGATGAGTTTTATGGAATCTATGTAAACAAAGTTAACTCTTCAGTTTAATTTTTTCCCATTTCAAAATGTTGCCTTTACACACGGCAGGCATCTTGCTCCCAGTGGCTGCTAGACACAATGCTGTATTTACAAATAAAAAATACAGCCATTATTTTAATTGGGAGAAACTTAAAGTGTAGAAAAATGTTCCATATCATAAGCATTTTTGCTACACAATTTCTGCACTTTAAATTTCTCACATTCAAAAAATGGTTATATGTTTGTATTATACATGTAACTGTACCACATATGATGAAAGGTATTCCAGTGCAACAAGTACATATGACATAGGCTCTCAGTCACCCATACATATTTATCCCATTCATACACGCACATGTTTATACATTCCCAAAAACCACAATCTCACTTGCACACCTGGCAGTCCTGTCATAGTGCCTTTAGTAGTCAAAGTATTTTGTTCGAACCATAGTATCTGGTTCTATCGACATTAGACTTAAAGTCAATGAAGCTGGGCGTGAGGGTGTCTGGTAACAATGCGCGAGTTGCTTAGCCTCCAGTAGCTCACGATAATTTTCACTGATCAGAAGTAGCTCTCACTACAGAAAAGGTTGGAGACCCCTGATTTAGTACATCCTACCCTTAGTGGGTGGAATGTTCTAATAGCCTTATAGCCCTTCTTCCTCTGGCGATACCGGTTGCTGAAACTCCTCTCCCTCATTATTGGCCCTCGCCTGCGGCTCGAGCTATAACTCGGGTTCAGGGCCTTTAACAACCAGTATAGCCCTCGTCAGCGGACTATAAGGCTATATTAGGTAAGGGAAGGACTTGTTTCAAAGTCATTTTTAGGTCTCGCCTGCGTTGCAGCGCGCATGCGCTGCTTCGCCTTGGCGAGAACTATTGTCATCGCTTTTGTGTCCGGCTTCTCTGGAAGCGGGGTTGGTGTCCGCCCTGTCTCCATTAGGCCCCGCCCACCCTGACTGCATATTTTGCTCGCCGCCCATCCTGACTGCATATTTTGCTCGCCTTGCTCGCGCTTTTCAGGGAGCATTCTTGGCGTTCGTAATATGCATTTTATGCTTCATTTTAGTGATGACCATCAGTTTGCTGTACAGCATTCTCGGCGCTCGCGCTTTTCAGGGAGCATTCTTGGCGTTCGTAATATGCATTTTATGCTTCATTTTAGTGATGACCATCAGTTTGCTGTACAGCATCCTCGGCGTTTGTTGGTGTCCGCCCTGTTCATTAGGTCAAAAATATATGTAAATATTTTAAAAGAGTTTTATATAGCGCGAACTAGTCCCGAGGATATCAGGTATCATAGCGCTTTACATGAGCACCAACAGCTCTTTCCATTACCAAATAGCTCTGTAAAGCAGTATTGTTAATTGCATGTTTTGGATGTAGGGGTCTAATTTGGAGGCACTGTAAGGTTAAAGGCATCCGATCTCGGAAATGAAAACATTCGGGGCTGTGTGCCTGCTTGAAATAGCTGCTGCTTTGGGGCAGTACTTATTGAGTAACCGGGGTATCCATGAATAATAAAGGACAACATTTTGACCACGGTGTTTGAATGACATTTTTCAGAGTTAGTTTAATGCTGCACACAGGAACCCTTCCGCAGTTCATTGGTGACGTTGGTATTCTTACCTCATTAGTACCAGTTTAATGCCTGAATGCAGAAATAGTTAACATCGGCAAAGGGTCTGCCACGGCTTTGCGTCACGTGTGGCTTGTTTATTTGACTAACTTTGAATCGGTGTGAGCTGGGAACTTTTTGTTGTTGTTAGAACCGGCAGATGACGCAGTAGATGATGGAATGTGAGGCAAGTGTTGTAGCGCTGAACACGAGGGAGGGAGTGCGGTGGCATTTAGCGCACGGTAGCTATGATGCAGCAGTGTTTCATGAGAGTGGGGAAGAGGTGATTTGTGTATCAGCAGCACATTGGTTGGATGAATTGTTGATAAAAGAGGTGCTGTATAAACAAGCATTTGCAATGCAATAGGTCTCGAATTTACGCTAGTTTAAGCTATTGGCATTGAAAATGACAATGCCTTTTATTTACGTTTTAAAAACCAAAACATAAAATAAAAGGCATTGTCATTTACAATGCCAATAGATCAAACTCGTGTAAATGCGAGACCTATTGCATTGCAAATGCTTGTTTGATTACTGCCGGGTCTGAGACCTGATAAGATCTGCCCTGCTTAAAGCCCTGTAAGGAGTCATAAGTAAGAAGGCACAACTTGAGCTAAGTAAAGTGAAAATATTGTGCCCCGAACAAATGCTGGAGCTCGCAGTCTGGGCTGTTTTGGGGGACAGAGTCAAGTACGCTATGTCAACTGGCTGAAGCAACGTTGTTAGAGCCCCAGCCCCTCTGCATCCTGCTACTGAGCTCATCCTGGCAGAGACCGTATGAGAGACAGGCCCATGGCGACCGAGTGCAGTTCTAAATCAGACCCATAATCAGTAGTCTTGGACCCTGTCTGCACGTCACGCCCTGGGAGTAAACACTGCCGCCCCCAGTGCGCCCTTCGGTGAATTAACAATAAAAAAACGAGTTAATCATCAACAGGCTGACTGGGTCCACCATGACCCAACTCTGAAGTATTACCAGGTGGGCGTACCCCCTTCTGAAGATACTTCCCTTTCAGCAAATCAGTAACGAAAAACAATTGGCAAAATCAATAGGTCTCGTGGTTTGGACCTATCGGCCTTGCCAATGTTGCTTTCTGATGCTGTGCAACTTCAATAAAAAACTTTTTTTGCAATGCTGTGCAGCATCGGCCAAAGTAAAATAAAATAAAAAAAGCGCAATGATGTGGATGCAGCTACATTATTTCGTAGGCACATGGATGTGTGATGGCGCGATCACACGAACGTATTTCTACGAAATGATGTGGACACCGTTTTTTTATTTACTGAACCAAGATGGATTGGTAGTAACAAATAATGGAATTTCACTAGCATAAAAGGAATATAGCACATTACAACGCGATGTATTACATTGTGTGCTTTTACAACACGGTTATTACAACGACTGCATTGTTAGTGCGCAATACATTTACATCGCAAGTCATTACAACGACTTGCAGTAGGGGGCACGCTGGACTTAGGAATAGTATTATTTACTATTCCTACTCCAGTTTGCGCAACAGTATGGAAGGTGTTGTAATTCATTTCCAATACCTCAGCGCCCCCTACAGCAAGTCGTTGTAATGACTTGCGGTGTAAATGCATTGCGTACTAACAACGCGGTCGTTGTAACGACCGCGCAGTAATAATACTGTGATGTAATGACAACGTTGTAAACGCTGTTTCCCCGCATAAAAGTGTTTTATTAACGTGCAGGGGCCAGCATCAATTTGCTCACTTGCCCTCCTAAAAAAAAATATATATATAAATGAAAAAGGTCCCTTGCTAAGAAGGATGTTGGGGGATGCAACTGGGTGTGGGTGGAGATAAAAATAAAGCTGTGTGGAGGACGGGGGGGGCAGAAGGACACGAGAGAGAGCAGGACACCAGGGAGCAAGAAGCACACCTCAGGGGAGGGTGTTTGACAAGGGGAGAAGCACACAAGGAGAAAGCTGGAAAAAACATGCACTCTCATGGAGTGCTTAACCAAAAACTAAAGAGCAGTTCCCGGAAAGTGAGCAGTGGGAGGATACAAGTCAGCAAGAGAGGGAGAAACACAAGAGGAGGAAGTCAAGCCATCGAATTAGAAGCCATGAGATTGACATTAAAGCCAACCAGTGTTAAGCAGTGGGCGGTCTGTAATCCCACTGTGCATGTTTGGTAAGCCCACAAAATGTCTTTTGCGAGACCGAAGAGTAGACATTGAAATCGGCCCCTGAAGGCCTCTAGATTACATTGATGTCTTTAACTTTACGAGTATCGATTGCACTGCAGTGCCCTTGATGCACAGACACTATTGGTGGTGTTTTTTTTTTAGTAGTCTTTTTATAAGGTGATGGGTGTTGAAGCTAGCATGTTGTAGAAAGTTGGTATCTTTGTTTCTTCACCCACTGCCCCCACTCCCCCCATGTCAACATCTCACCAAAGAACTGATGCGACTTCACAACGAGCCGTTTGAAGGGCTTCAGGTTCAAAACAGGGAGAATTGTAAAGAACTTTAAGGTACAGTTTTTCAGGATAGAGCTCGAGCAAGATTCTCTTTCTGGACTCCAAGTGTAAGGACCCTCGAGGTGATCCGGCGAGGCAGCCTGTTTACATTTCACACGTTTTACTTCATCCGCCATGGTATATGTCTCTGTTCCCTTAGAGTATTTCATTTTCCCAAAGTTGAGTTTCTGCAGTTTTCATCCAGCATATGATTCTTGTTTGGCACGTACTGCCAAGTGAGTCACCTGCTGGTGTCTGGATGAGTTCACTATATGCTCTAGTGCTCCGGTGGTGCACTATGGACTGCTCTGGAGGGGAGACTGAAGGCATTGCAGGTTCCTCACAGTGCCTGTCGCCGGTTCATAAACCTATAAAGACTGCATGCACATCCAGTCCTTGGCCTCTCTACGCGTACTGCCAAATGAGTCTCCTGCTGGTATCAGGATGAGTTCACTATATGCACTGGTGCTCCAGTGGTGCGCGATTGAGAGCACTGGAGAGGAGTCTAAAGGCATTGCAGGTTTCTCACAGCGCCGGTCACTGGTTCATAACACTATAAAGACTGCATGCACATCCAGTCCTTGGCCTCTCTACGCGAACTGCCAAGTGAGTCACCTGCTGGTGTCTGGATAAGTTCACTATATGCACTAGTGCTTCGGTGGTGCTCGATTGAGTGCTCTGGAGCGGAGTGTAAAGGCATTTCAGGTTTCTCACAGCGCCGGTCACTGGTTCATAAAACTATAAAGACTGCTTGCACATCCAGTCCTTGGCCTCTCTGCGCGTACTGCCAAGGGAGTCACCTGCTGGTGTCTGGATGAGTTCACTATATGCACCAGTGCTCCGGTGGTGCACGATTAAGAGCACTGGAGAGGAGTCTGAAGGCATGGCAGGTTTCTCAGTGCCAGTCGCTGGTTCATAAAACTATAAAGACTGCATGCACATCCAGTCCTTGGCCTCTCTACGCGTACTGCCAAGTGAGTCATCTGCTGGTGTCTGGATGAGTTCACTATATGCACTAGTGCTCCGGTGGTGCACGATTGAGAGCTCTGGAGGGGAGACTGAAGGCATTGCAGGTTTCTCACAGCGCCAGTTACTGGTTCATAAGCCTATAAAGACTGCATGCACATCCAGTCCTTGGCCTCTCTGCAGGGCGCACTGAGCGATTGTCGCGGATGTGCCAATTAGCTGTCAAATGAAGACAGTACTAAAGAAACAGCAGTGTGTGTGTGTGCGTGTGTGTGTGTGCGTGTGCGTGTGCGTGTGCGTGTGCGTGTGTGTGTGTGTGTGTGTGTGTGTGTGTGTGTGTGTGTGTTTTTTTTCTCTCAACCCCCCTCCCCCAGGCTGTCGGTTGGGTTAGTCAAAGCCGGCCATAATCAGGGTGCTGTGGGCCTTCCCTGGGCCCCACTGCACCTGCAATACCATATGTGGTGGGCACGTTTACAGATTGTGTAAGTGTGACATTTCCATGCTTAACGTAACGTCTATGTGTGAGTGATATTCTACTGACGTTTCCAATGAGACTTTCTCGCGAGTAAAATCAAGCCATGAAGTCCACACAAAGACATAATTATCAGAAATTACCCTTTTTGTACCATGAGAAGCGGTAGGAGGGCATTGATACTGCTGCAAAACCTGCAAATGGAAGGTTGCTAACTTAATTCGTGGTTCAGATCCTCGCTGGAGAAATCTGTGTGCAGTCTATTCACAGGTTCGACTCTTCATAAAACAGCATAGAGGTTAAATGTGCCTGTTGCAAAGCACAACAGGGCACAGATTTGTGTTTAATGCAGACAGCTCAACGGGATACTGCTTTTGCTGCAGAGATGAATGTGGTAGCTGCACGTCACAAGTTATTATTCGTTAAATATAGTTTACGTTGTTATCACGGCCTCAAAGAGCTGCATAAAACGGAGGCATAAGTGTAGTGGGAGAGTCTGTGACTACCCATGTCCTCTGATTCTGGAACTCTGGGTGACACCCGACTGTACTGTATGGCCCGAAGCGAGGCTGCAAGCAAGAGCACATTGCCTTGCAGACTAACATGCCCCAGGGTAGCCAGTGCTTAATTTGTGAAAAAATAATGGCTGTGCCCTCCTCAGGAGGCCACTTCAGCTTGCACCACCCATTGCTCCTACCAGCGCTGCCAGTGACCGTATCAACACAACTACTAACCATCACACTCCTCCAAGAGTGGCAATTCAGACTATTCCAGGCCCCCAAATCTATAAGCATGGCTTGGGAGTCAGGTATTACTCATTTTCAATGTATATTTAATGAATAAGTGCTTGTATATAAATTAAACGAATAGCACCACCTTGTGGCAGACTATCATAAGTGCTGGTGCTAACGACTAAGTGCCAGTGCCGTGCACCGGAAACCACCAGCTCAAATTAAGCACTGGTGGCGTAGCGGTACCGGTCTGGGCAGGGCAGCAGGAACACAAATGCATTTTCCTTGGCTGGAGTTGCAGTGTCTTCTGGGACAGGAAGTGAATTACAATTGCTGAAGAGCTCTCACTGACCAGAAAAGTTGTTAATAATCTGTCCAGTTGCCTGCAGGAAGTGTCCTTTTCGAACCCGCCATATGTAGTGCGGCCTGGTCTCCGGGTCAGCCACACCTCATGTGCTTCTTGTGTTCCATTGGGTCTTCTCTTTTGCTCACTACTTCCGTTTCCTGTCTCCAGATATCCTTTCTCTTTGCCAGCTCTCTCATTTTCCCTCACTTGTGGTGAGCATGTAAGTCACTGCAAAGGAAGTACTTCTCGGGATATGTGACCTAACAGCCAGAGCTTCTGCCTTTGGAACTTGGGAACCATGTTGGAGTTCCGCACTGTATAGAAGTGGAAAGAAAATACAGGCTGGCAGAGGAGGGCAGGTCTCGGGCACAGCTCCCACGAGGACCACTTTTTCTTTGTCCGCAGCAAAGTCTCAGACCTCTTCCTCACCTAAGGGGAGTTTCTCCCCTGAATTTTGGGTGGAATCATCCCCACTGCTTCAAAGACAGTGCAGTATATGTTGTTAGTGGGTATCCAATACTTAGCGGTGCGCCCTAATACCATACTATAGAGCGTAGGTAATATTCCGGTCCTGATGAAATGCCAATTGACCCTTCTGGCAGTTAAGGCATGAAACATGTTGAGCCCACTCTATTTCACGTTAGCTATTGAGGTACATTACTACCTCAGATAGCTCCTTTCGTTTTTACTGTATACCCCAATAAAATCCCCCTGGTTCCCTTAGACTTTTATACCACTCCTTTCACCAACCTATCTTCACCCCTTCACTTGCACTTTTTTGATCAAAAGATCTCTGCAAAGAGCCCACAGGCCTGTCAGGCATTGCAGCGCCGGCTTGACGAGGAGCACCCAATGTTGAAGCATGACACCCTAACAGGTGTGTGAGGGCACCAAGATCTGACCACTCAGATCCCCCTCAATCCGGATGGTCGGGCTGTTGATGCCACGAAAAATAGGGTCAATTTTGCCCCTTCCTTGAGGATCTGCCCCCTTTGAGTGTATCATGAAAAATAAATACCCCCATGTACTTTTCCCAACTTTTAGCTCTTGGTTATACATGCAAGTGAAATACAAATGTAATGCAGCATTCCACAAACTGGACAGTGCAATCGATAGCCACACGTCTACTCTGCATTTTGTTTGTGCTTCTATAAAATGTTGATGTGAGAAATTCTAAACTAGTTTTTGGCCCGCATCAGGATACCGCGCGAGGAGGGGGCCAAAGGCCTCCTCTTTCCTCTGTTACTCTGCATATAGTGACTGTGCACCAGACAAAGCAGACAAGCCTGGCTAGGCTAGGATGTGGTATCCTTAGCAGCCACTCACCTCCGCTAAACCTTGCCGGGTCAAACTTCCGAAGCCAGGTGGCATAATAGTGTTTCGGTGACTCAGCATTTTAATGAAGTGTGGCAGACACTAGCATAACATGCGTTATAATGACCCCGGATGCGTGATACTTTGCAGGGCTGGATGGGGAAGTAGAGGAGATGAAAGTAAGTGTGTGCAGTAAGAGGAAATCAAAACATATCGATGAAGTTGGAGATGGAGGGACCTGAGAAAGAGAGAGGTGAGGAGGAAACGGTTGTCGTTTAAGCGACTAATACAGAGAGAGTCTGCAGGAGAAAGTGGTGTGAAGGGGAGAACAGGAGTGATTGAGAGGCTGTGGACATTCCACTGTCACACATCTTAGTAATGTTGAATTCTCTGGTATTTTCAACACTTTTAAGAATGACATAGTTTCAGTATGCAAACACTTTCATCTCATATTGTATAAAAGTCAGTGCTGACAAGCGTCAAAGCCAATAGATCAAGTTCGATTTTGGCTGAGCATGTTTGTGTTCTTTGTTGTAATTGGTGTATAACACAGATCGTGTCTCCGAAGCAGTGGTCACGTGGCAGACTTTCTCTCACACAGGATTCGAAGTCGCGTTTTAGGCCACATTCTTAATTGCATAGGCCAGTGTTTCTCAAACTGGGGGTCGGGAGCCAATTTTTGGTAGGTCGCGAAAGTCCAAGTACTAAATAAAGATGTCTTTAAATTTCTTATTTATCTTGTCACACTTGCTGCGTATCAGAGCCAGAGTTTAAATGCCAGGCTATCTCTTCATACAAATTGCTGCTATTTTTTAACATGGGGATTGGTGTTTACAAACTTCTGTCACTTTGCAGTCAGAGAAAGAAAAGTAAAGTGAATTTTGTGTCAATCATGTTGGGGTACAAAGAGTGTGAAAGGAAAGACTCGAGTCTAGGATGTCATTTTTGTAACACACAAAATGTAAATACCTATAAATTAATTTTACACGTTCAGCAGTTAAGAAAGCAAAAATAAAGCACTTTTTTTGTAATTCTAAAGTGTGATGAAAGCAAAGAGTTTAATAGGATCAGGACACTTTATTTGGTGATGCACAAATGATAAATATTCCCTGAAACCCAATTTCCACACATTATTATTGGTGTGCAATATAGTTTATCACTAAAACTGTGTGTCTGTGTAAATGTAGTGGCCATTTCAGTGGAACATGTGCTGTCTGTAAATGACAGTGCACTGCCACACAATTCTTTAGTTACATCAAAAAATCGCCCTTCTCGTGGCCATTAAAGCTAGGTGGGTCGCAAACGTTTGTCGTTCTAAAAAGTGGGTCGTGGTTATTAATGCCTTTTGGCCACGCCCCTATTTGGTCCACTGCCACCGTTTTCATCCCACTTAAAGTACTCTGTAAAGCTTGAACAACGGACATCAAGGCGACGGCGATTCCGGTGAACCCGCTGTGCTTGAAAGTTTTGTGAATTAAATAAATATAAAGTATAAAAATAAAGCAAACAAAAGTTGATTGGAAAGTGAATCCAAATGACGAAAGCGGGCAAGGACAGTTATTATTTCAGTCAAATCCTATCTATAATCGGTGCTTAATTTGTAAAAAAATAAGTGCCAGGGCTCTCATCAGGAGGCCACTGCAGCATGCACCACACATTGCCCCTGCCAGCGCTGCCAACGATAGTACCTACACAACTACTAACCATCAGACTGCTCAAGTGTGACATTTCAGACTATTTCAAGCCCCCAAAGCTATAAGAATGGCTTGGGCAGCAGGATAGTCATTTTTAAAGATTGTTGCATTAATAATTAGCTGTTTTTGTGGTTTTCTCTAAATAGCCAGACAGCGCCACCTTGTGGCAGGCTGTCACAAGCACCGGTGCTGACAATGAAGTGCTGGTGCTGAGCACCGGAAGCCACCGGCTCAAATTAAGCACTGTCTATAATGCTAACTTGCTCTTAGATTTCACCTCCGTAACACCCTGCAGCCGTTCCTTGAGGCAAAGCGTTGTCATAATTTCTTGAAAAGTACTATGGCACGTTTGCCATGGAAACCACAGTACCTTGGTACTTTGTTGCTATGCAGGGGGAGGAATCCTTCCATCTGCATAGCAAAAGGTAAAAAAAGACACGGAGCTAGCCTTTCTAGAAAGAGAACAAAATGAAAACAAGCATTGGCAATGCCAGTAGGTCTGGCCTAAAAGAGATCAATTGGCTTTGCCAATGTTTTTTTAACCGTGTTGCACAGCAGTGCGGCAGCTGTGCATCAGGGCAGAAAATAAAGAAAATGAAAGCGGCGTGACGCAGTCAACACTTGCCACGTCATAGCGCTTTTTTTAAATTTTCTTTTTTTTTCTTTCAGCCAAGTTACAGAGAGGCCGCGCTGCTGTGCCAGCATGAATAAAAATATGAACAAAGCATAAAGATCTTATCTAGGCGAGACCTATTGTCTTTGCCAATGCTTACATAGACAGACCACCATCTCCAGCACTCTTTGGCAAAACATACTGCATGTAGGCCGCACATTTCTGAGTTTTAATTAACTGGACAAGACCTGACCATTCCAAAAGTAAACATAAGAAAACTCCCCAGAGTAGAGTACTGCATGAGGCACGAGCCACAACTGTTGTTATAGCTCCAGCAAGAGGAGAACTTCTCGCTTCAGTGCTTTTATGCCTGTAAGAGTCCGGCCGGATCTCATGCCTTGTGCTACTGAGCACACAATCTGTCAAAATAACTTCTGCAAACTACGGAGAGCCAGGGGGGACAAACGGTGAGCTTTGGAATGAACGGGTTAAAATGCACATTCATTATATATATATCTGTCGGTCTAGTCTTAGCTCATAAAAATATCACCATGATGGATGAGGTGGGGGACACTTCTGCACAGCGGAGAACCTTTTTTAAAACATTTAACATGGTCTAAAAATACTCAGACACACAGACAAAGAGGGATACAGACACAGGAATGTGTACTCACATGCATCAAAGTCTGGAAACCCAGCGCAACCCATGCTTTCCTGCTGACGTGATTAATAACAACCCTTATAAGGGCATGAATGAGTCATTGGCTCCACCCATTAGAGGAGAAACAACCTCAGGCGGGCAGAGGGAATGCCACACTGAGGCACTGGGGTGCGGAAAAAAACAATCAAAGAAGTGAAGGATGTTAAAATAAAGATACGAGCACTGCAGCTAAAAACAAGCTGTAGTACAAGTTGCTAAAGTAGCTCAGTGGGTTGAGCTCTCAAAGCGCAGATTTCCTTAAGCAAGAGGCCAGATGTTTCATCCAGACAAGGCCACCTCAACCTGCAATCCTTCCAATGTCGAGAACACTGGTACCACCTAGTAACAACACGTAATACTGACGTTTCAAGGGGCAACTGCGTGAATAATCAGTATTATAATAAACAACATGTCATAAAGACGAATACAAAGGAATAACCGGTGATTATTTAAAAGTGCATCTCACGCTTTCGTGTGAAGGTGTACACATTCAGGATTTATGTGCTAAAAACACATTCAGAAAATAAGATATTAATAAAGGAGTGTCTCAGCGCTCATTTGGGACTGGCCTTAGCAGACGTCAGAGCTCCTTATGTCGGCCCTACAGCTTGGGGCGTTTAGTGAACGTGTTTGGAGTGCAGCGCCTAGAAGCCGTGATGCTGACAGCAGCCATTGCTTCGTGCCAAAATTAAACACAGCTGCAATCAGACCCCATGGGGGGCTGAATCGTGAAAGTGACTGCTGGGTTGCCCCGTACACTGGAAGGAGTTGCAGTGGTGCGCATCGTGATGAAACAAGAAAAAAAGCACTTTAGCGCGAGCAGCAGCGAGTGAGAGGGGGGACGAAATAGTACCTCAATCCCGTCGGGAGCAGCGGACGGGCACTGATAATGTGGAATCAATCAGTGCTTGGTCCCTGCTCCACTTCAAGGATCGGCCGTGATGTTTCAGCTGAACTGTCCAATCAGGGATGCTGAAATTAAGAGTGATGCTGAAGCGCTCAAATGCCAAGCAATGGGTGGGAGCCAAGCCCTTTTTGTAAACAACAGTGTCTTGCAAGCGAGACGCATGCTGTCGCAGGCTCGACCCTAAAAAGGGAATCTCTCTGCTGTAGGGGAAGCTGCTGGCAGTAGGCGAGGTACCCTTTTGATGAGAAATATGCCCCTAATCCCTTCCCCCAAATCTCACTTCCAGAATGCCCATAACTGCCTGAGGGCCCCACAATTCCCACTCCCACCAGATGCTCTCCTGCTACGGTAGGGCCTGCCCCAGGCTGCTTCCCTCTGCTCGGTCCTGCAAGATGCAAAGAAGGAACTCGGCAGCAGTGCTTAATTTGAGCAGGTGGTTTCCGGTGTTCGGCACTTAATTGTCAACACCTGCATTTCTGGCAGTGTGCCACATGGTGGTGCTGTTTGTCTAATTTAGAAACAAGCACAACAACATTTGTTTATTAATTCAATGTACATTACAAATGATGAATAGCTGCCGCCCAAGCCATTCTTATAGCTTTGGGGGTCTGGAATAGTGTGGATTGTCGCACTTGTATGAGTGCGATGGTTAGTAGTTGGTTCGGTACTGTCATTGGGAGTGCTGACTGCGGCAATGGGCAGTGCAAGCTGCAATGGCCAACTGTTGAGGGCCCTGGAACTTATTATTTTACAAACTACGAACTGCTCGGCAGGTGAAAGGAAGTATTAAAAATGCTCGTGTGTGAGTGCGCATGAGTGTGTTTGCACATCAGCATTATACCCACTGCCTGCCCTGGTAAAATACTGGCCTTGCACAATGGTAGTAATTCTTTGAAACTCGTAGCAGGCCTGTCAATCTAGAAAATATTTCCACCACCTAAGAGGTTGGGGAGGGGCTTAGAGAGGGCGGGACTTTGACTCAATCACCACCTGGCCAGCCATGAAGGGGTGGGGCTTAAAGCCCAGCTCTGCATGAGCAGACCATCATCCAAAGCACTAGCGAGGGCCTCGGACCCTGACACCCATGTCAGGGTCCGAGGCCCTTCGACAAAGACAACCAACACACTGAACCCTCACCAACCACCCCCGACACCCGGAAACCAGCGATTGACGACTGGACATCCCTCACCACCGAAGACACACTGAAGACAATGAAGTCAATCCACTCAGGGGCCCCCACGGACCCCTGCCCCCACCACATCTTCAACAGAGCCGCCAACACCATCGCACCCATGCTCCGCCACACCATCAACCGCTCCCTGGCGACCGCCTGCGTTCCCCGACGACTGGAAACACGCCAAGGTCAACCCCTCCTAAAGAAACCCTCAGCGGACCCCACCGACCTCAAAAACTACAGACCCATCTCCCTGCTCCCGTTCCCAGCGAAAGTCATCGAGAAAGCCATCAACAGCCAACTCGCCACATTCATTGAAGAACACAACATCCTCGACTCCTCCCAATCCGGCTTCAGAAAAAACCACAGTACGGAAACCGCCCTCCTCGCTGCAACAGACGACATCCGCACCCTACTGGACAAAGGAGAAACAGTAGCCCTCATCCTCCTCGACCTATCAGCGGTGTTCGACACAGTCTCCCACCGCACCCTAATACGCAGACTCTACGACGCAGGAATCCAGGACAAGGCCCTCGACTGGATCCGCTCCTTCCTCTCCGGCAGGACGCAGCGGGTCAGACTCCCCTTTCCTCTCGGACCCCACACCTACCACCTGCGGAGTCCCCCAGGGCTCCTCCCTCAGCCCGACGCTCTTCAACGTCTACATGGCTCCACTCGCCCCCATCGTCAGAACCTACGGACTCAACATCGTGTCATACGCAGACGACACCCAGCTCATCCTCTCCATATCCAACGAGCCGAACACCGCCAGACGCAACTTTCGAGAAGGCATGGAAGCCGTCGCCAAATGGATGAAAAACAGCTGCCTACAACTAAACACCAACAAAACAGAAGTACTCATCATGGGCCCAAACCCCGATGCCTGGAGCGACACCTGGTGGCCCCCGCCAACCCCCACGGACCACGCACGCAACCTGGGAATCATCCTGGACTCCGAGCTCAAAATGGACCGCCAGATCAACTCTGTCTCGTCTTCCTGCTTCCACACCCTCCGCCTCCTTCGTAAGACCTTCAAATGGCTCCCCCTCGAACACCGAAAGACCGTCACTCACGCCCTGGTCACCAGCAGACTCGACTACGGCAACGCACTCTATGCCGGAATAAACAAAAACCTCACCCGCAAGCTACAGAACATCCAGAACGCCGCCGCAAGACTGGTCCTCAACCTGCCAAAACACTGCCACATCTCCCAGCACCTGCGCACACTCCACTGGCTCCCTGTCGAGGCGAGAATCACCTTCAAGATGCTCACCCACGCACACAAGGCCCTCCACGGCACCGGACCAGCATACCTGAACAGCCGACTCAAATTCCACGCACCCCAAAGGACCCTACGATCAGCCCAGCTCTCCTACGCCGTGGTCCCCCGCTCCTTCTCCTTCCTCGCGGCCAAAGCATGGAACGCCCTTCCGCTCCACCTCAGACAGACAACATCGCTCCCCATCTTCGCAAGAAACCTCAAAACCTGGCTCTTCGACAGACACCCTCCTTGATGGATGGAACCTGCACCCCCCCCCACCCCCCCACCCCTAGCGCCTTGAGACCCTTACGGGTGAGTAGTCGCGCTTTAACAAACCCCTGATTGATTGATTGATTGATTGAGTAGGTTGCAAAAGCCATGATGGACGTCACCTGTGTGTAGACTCCACCTATGAGCTGGAAACCCACACTGCCGTGGTTTCCATCACACTTCCTGTTTCACCTTGTGATCTCAGCTCTGTGACTGTGTGAAGAGAGCCGATGCCATGTGACACACAGTGGCATTGTGTGAGTTGGCATGTCAATTGTGGGCACCCATGGTGTAATTCCCTCCTCTGGTACAGTGCTGGCTCTGGTGTAATGATGATGGTGGCTTTGATATCTTTTGATGGCGTCCCTCTCATGCCTAGTAAAGTGAAGGTACTGACAGATGGTGGCCATTCTTGAAAAATTGTGAATATTCATGGCATAATGTATTCCTGTAGGATAGTTGTCATTTGTGGCCTATTGTGGGCTCATATTGCCCATTGGTGCCCGGCCCTGGCATAATGTTCTACCTGTCACAGTGGTGATTCCTGGCACATTGTTGCCGTCAGTGGCACACTTGTGGTTCCGAAAACACAATGGCAATTATTGAGTCTAATATATTTTTGAGATCTCAAATATGTCGTCATGATGTACAAAGACTAAGGGCTAAATAGATTTAACTCTTTCAAATTGAATCTTATCTCTTCTATGAACGTAAAGTCAGAAAGGGATTATTATTGAATGGAGTTTATTTATTGAAGTTTCTTAGACAAAAAAGAATCCAGACTGTGGATGGCTGTTTATGGTAGCTCCTGACACAATATAATGCCCCCCCTCCCCCGGTTTATGGCGGTAACTTGTCACATTCTGTCCGCCTGCATGTCATGATTGTGCTCACCCTGGCATAATGCTGGCTGTGCCTTGATGGTGATGATTTGTGGCATATTGTATGTAACCGTGGTAGGATTGGCAAGGCACACGTGTAAACAGTCTTGAATACATTAAAGTTGAAGCAGGCTCAGAGAAAAGGAAACCGTGATATGTAATGTGTACGATCGTGCAAATGAATAGTCTTTCTACAAAACTCATGAGCGATGCTCATCTCCAGGTCTTTGTAAAGTGGGTCGAGCAAGGATAAAACGTTTGCATTTTTTTTACATGGCACTGTATATAGTACTTCTGACTCTTAAAAGTGTTGTAAACAAAAGGCGTCAATATTTCTGAGTCTGGTTCCTTTGCCTCCGCAGCAGCCTGTGAGGTGACTCTAGGCGTGGCGCACCACAGCACGTTAAACAACAGAGTTTGGGAGTAAAAAGAGAACTTTGAGGACAGGACATGTCTAAACTATTCAATCCAACTAACAGACTCGCATGTCTGCCGCTCAAATTAATTCGTACCTCCCTGTACTAATACTGTACTCGTATTTCCCTATAATAATCCACTACTAATCCTTTTGGGTTCCGGAGTAGCGTGCTACTCGCCAAAAAGCTCTTCAACCCCTCGTTAGGGGTAGTAAGCGCTATATAATTACAATTTCACTGTAGGAGATGAGTGCATGAAGAGAAGTGTCTGCAGTGGTACAGACCCATCCGTGCCTAGAAATGAGCGGAAGTAGAAAGGAGGTGAAGAGCAAGAGAGTAGACCTTTTTAGGTCTCGGCCTGCACCAGCGCTTGCGCTGGTCTGGCCGAGAGTTTTAGTCAGTGGGTTTTGGAAGTGCAAACACTGGCTTTCGGCTGGCGACCACCTTGCGTTCACGATGGCGTGCACGCGCGCAGCTGCCATCTGGGTTTCCTATCTGTTCCTCATTTCCTCGTCATGGCTCATTAACTCTCTGGACTCTGATGTTTCAATCGCAGCAGCAGCTCACATTACCAACTGACGGCCCTGGACTACAGTCACATGAAAAACAACAGCGATTAGCATTGAAATGCAAGCTTTTTTGTCTGGTTAGAAATATTGCTTCGGTGGGTTGATTTCACCTTATATCGCTATTTGTTTTATATTGGGAGTCACAGCCTAATTACCAGTATTTTTGTCTCTCTGTTTTTAAAAAAAAATATTTATTCGCTCAAAGCACAAAGCTATATTTAAGGTTACTTTTTCCGCGTCACTTCTTCACTCTATTTAAACTCCACACCCCCACTCTTATTGTCTCTCTCCTTCTCTCTCCCCTCTCTAATTCTCTCTCTACTTAATTAACTCTCCCTCTCTATCTTTTTTAGCCTTTCATTCTCTCTCACCCCTTTATCTGTTTCTCTTTCAAACTCCTTCATTCACTCTCTCTCCCCTTCTTTCTCTCTCTCTATCCCGCTCCACTCTTTATTCTATGTAGACCCTTTCTCTCTCTTTCTCTCTCACCACCCTCTCTAATTGGGCATTATATCTTCACTCTATCTCTCACTCGGCAACACCACAGCATCACTCAGCGCAACCACAGCATCAATCAGAGCCAGCACAGCATCACTCAACGCCCTCACAGCATCACTCAACGCCCTCACAGCATCACTCAACGCCATCAAAGCATCACTCAACGCCATCACAGCATCACTCAACGCCATCACAGCATCACTCAACGCCATCACAGCATCACTCAGTGCAACCACAGCATCACTCAGTGCAACCACAGCATCACTCAGTGCAACCACAGCATTACTCAGCACAAGCACAGCATCACTTAGCGCCACAACAGCATCACTCAGCGCCACAACAGCATCACTCAGCGCCACCACAGCATCACTCAGCGCCACCACAGCATTACTCAGCAGCACCACAACATCACTCCGTGTCACCACAGCATCACTCAGCACCACCATAGCTTCACTCAGCGACACCACATCATCACTCAGGGCCAACACTGCATCACTCAGCGCCACCACAGCATCGCTCAGCGCCACCACAGCATCGCTCAGCACCACCACAGCATCGCTCAGCACCACCACAGCATCGCTCAGCGCCACCACAGCATCGCTCAGCGCCACCACAGCATCGCTCAGCGCCACCACAGCATCGCTCAGCGCCACCACAGCATCGCTCAGCGCCGCCACAGCGCCGCCACAGCATCGCTCAGCGCCGCCACAGCATCGCTCAGCGCCGCCACAGCATCGCTCAGCGCCGCCACAGCATCGCTCAGCGCTGCCACAGCATCGCTCAGCGCCGCCACAGCATCGCTCAGCGCCGCCACAGCATCGCTCAGCGTCGCCACAGCATCGCTCAGCGCCGCCACAGCATCGCTCAGCGCCGCCACAGCATCGCTCAGGGCCGCCACAGCATCGCTCAGGGCCGCCACAGCATCGCTCAGGGCCGCCACAGCATCGCTCAGGGCCGCCACAGCATCGCTCGGCGCCGCCACAGCATCGCTCGGCGACGCCACAGCATCGCTCGGCGACGCCACAGCATCGCTCAGCGACGCCACAGCATCGCTCAGCGACGCCACAGCATCGCTCAGCGCCGCCACAGCATCGCTCAGCGCCGCCACAGCATCGCTCAGCGCCGCCACAGCATCGCTCAGCGCCGCCACAGCATCGCTCATTGTCGCCACAGCATCGCTCAGGGCCGCCACAGCATCGCTCAGGGCCGCCACAGCATCGCTCAGGGCCGCCACAGCATCGCTCAGGGCCGCCACAGCATCGCTCAGGGCCGCCACAGCATCGCTCAGGGCCACCACAGCATCGCTCAGGGCCACCACAGCATCACTCAGGGCCACCACAGCATCACTCAGGGCCACCACAGCATCACTCAGGGCCACCACAGCATCACTCATGGCCACAAAAGCATCACTCAGCGCCACCACAATATCACTAAGCACCACCACAGCATCACTCAGCACCACAGCAGTATCACTCAGCAAGACCTGAGTATCATTCAGCATCACCTCAGCATCGTCTCCGCAACAGTCACCACCACCACCACTACCACCTCAGCATCACTCAGCACCACCTCAGCCTGCTCTCGGAATCTGGCATCTGTTGATTCTCCCCTAGCGTCTGGCCGCTGCTAGTGTTATAATACAGGTACTAGTTCCCAACCTTCACCCTCCGATTGTTTATGCCCCCTCAAAAAAAAAGCTTTAACAAACAACCATTGCAATAGGCAGAAACAAGTTGCCAGCATTGCAAGAACAAAAGAAAACTGAGGAAATTTTTTATTGTAAATACTTTTTTAATATGGTCGTTCAGTTTTACATAATGCCTTCTTGGTCATATATAAAGTAACAAAAATGCTTCAGACACTTTTTTATTATAACTTTTCAGCATGCTGCACAGCAGCCACACTTCTCTACAGCACAGCTTGAAGACATTGGCAAAGTCAATAGCTCTGGCTAAACACTTATAAGGCCCCAAAGGCGAGACCTATTGGCTATGCCAATGCTTGTTTCTTATGCTGTAAGAAATAATAGGGTGCTGCACATAATTTAGCATATTCCTTCAGCTGTAGTATAGTAGTCTCAGTTAGAAAAAACTTGGAGTTTCTCAAATATCGGGAGGCACCTTCAGTTAAAGGTGTAAAGCAAAACACCTGCCGGGGTTCCCAGATATCAGAACACTTTACAGACATCAAGACCCTCTTGAGAGAACCACAAAGTCCACGGTAACCTCGCACATCACTGTTCCCCTCTCCTCGAATCCTTGATTTAAAGATGCTTCCAATACTGGCTTGTTCCCAGAACAGGGTAATGAGATGAAATATATTTATTAAAATGCCCCTTGTAGGTTTGTGACCCATGGGGGAGGCCTGGTCTTGAGTATTGTGGCCCACCCGTTGTCGAGTCTGCTTTGCAAGAACTTTACACACCTGTAGACCGTCCATAGACGCGGGCTCATGAAGGTCCATTTTTGGGAGTGACCATTATTACCTGGATGCATAAAAGTCATTTGATCGGGTGAACTGGAAATTTCTCATTTGTACATTAGAACATAGCACTTTCCCTCCCAGTTCACGCAGTTATCAGCCGCACTGTATTGTTGCTCAGGGGCACGCGTATTCAGAAATGTGCAGCTGGTTATAATGTGGGGGTTCCTTATCTACAACCACTCCCTTTCTTATTAGGTATTGAACCATTGGTGATAATAGGAGAAGATATAATCCATGCATCACTAGCTAGTCATGCGTGTATAATATGTCTTCTAAATAACATTTTCTAAATACAATTATGTGCAGAAGATGCATTGTTTGTCCTAGTAGCGGATTAACAAAATGTAGTATCTGTAATTCAGGTAAGCCCGGCACCGTACTTCTTTGTGCTGAAGCGGTCACCCTTTCTCCTGGAATTGTGAAGGGATTGGCCCTTTTCGGTCATCTTACATCTAGGCGGTCTGAGTAACCGATCACGTGAATAACCTCGAAGATGTCGGCCATTTACCGCTTTTGTAGAAAGTTCTAGGGTGCTGTGCACGTGGAGCATGTCACCGCTATCATTGGTCAGCTCATAGATCTGCAAGAGGTCCATTTTACCGCTTTTATTTTTTAAGTTCAAAATACATTCTATTATGTTGCAAGTTCATATTTCATCAGTTAAATGCATGTTGGTACTCTTTATTGCTAGCCTAGTGTGGAGATTAAACAACTCTATTACCTTATATGATGTGTGTACCATGTTGTACGTTCATTAAATTAATCTTATGGAACAATTCTGGAAATTCCTATTAATTCATGAAACTCGTGTTCCTGCCTTGCATTTCGAGTCCTGGCTGAAATATTAAACAACAAGCATTGGCATAGCCAATAGGTCTCGCTTTTGGGACCTTACAAGTATTTAGTTATGCAACTGTTGCATGGCTAAACACTTATAAAGGTCCCAAAGGCGAGACCTATTGGCAATGCCAATGCTTGTTTGTTTACGCAGCACCCCGCCCTTTCAAAGTTAGCAAGCTGAGGGCGGCCTAATAATAATGGAGATATCTGTCTTTTTCTGAGGGTGATCCAGATTGAAAAGAGGGCGACAGCCACCAAAACAGGGCGAGTTGACATTGGCACTTTTTAAGTTCAGATTGCTGTAGCGCCGTCTGCACTTTCCACAATATTGGAAAGTGTACGTGGAAAATTCCTATGTTGAGCAAAACATATCAGCGCCAGGTCCAGAATTTGATTAGGTGCCCCTTGCTGGTAACCTGAAGACAGCCCAGTGGGTAGTTCAACACTCTTATCTCGTTGCCTCCTTCCTCGCGCACTGTGCAACACACAGTGCAATTCCACCTCACTACCCCCCCGCCCCCCGTCACCTCAGACTTGTGCACGCGTCGGTTTGACTGTGCCCCCTCACGCTCCCTCGTCCCCGCAGTCCTGCACGTACCTCTCGCAGCGGGCTCCGGTACCAGCGCTCCTCGAAGCCCCGGTTTCGGTTCTCGGAGCTGTCAGCCCGGAAGCTCCAGACAACTCCGAGCTCCTTCAGCTCCCGGCTCTTACTCTCCCGGGGGCTCAGGAGACCCCCCTGCAGGGCCCGGCTCGGGGCTCCGAGGAGGAAGCAGCCCAGCACGGCAAGGTACAGCCGGGAGGCGCCCGGCATGGTGCGCGGAGGCAGCAAGGGTAGCACGAAGCTGGGTGAGCGAGCCTGGCAGGGAGAGGGGCAGCTGCGAGATCCGAGGGGAGACGGGCAGCTACGAGATCTGGGGGTGAGTTTGTGAGGGGGTGCAACACAGAAAGGATAAGGGGAGGTGAAGCACAGCGTCCTGCTCTGGGCCGGGTAAGCACTTTGTAATCTCCGCTTCCTCTCAGACTCACTCACACAGCCCGAGAAGAGTCAGCTGACAGCAGCGGGCGGCACATGACTGGCCACAGATGAGTACATGCACGAAGTACTGACACCACCTATGGAAGTGCTTGGAACTGTGAACCTGAGTACAGTAGGGGCGGGGTCAAAGGCATGGCTAAACAAGCACGGAATCTAAACGGAGGAGCGGGGGCGAGCGAGCGCGACAGCCTGCTCAGCTGACCAGACGCTCGTGCAACATGGCCTTTTGCCGGCATGTGTTTACAATTATCGCGCACGCGTCTGGGCACGATAATTGGAAACACATGTCTGCCGCGCGTAACCATCCCAAAAAGGCCAGCCATGACGCACGAGCGTTTGGACTGCTTCTGAAACCCCCTTACTTAAAGTCTTCGCCTAGCAGCGCTTGCACGCTACTCGAGGCTCGACCTAAAAAGGCTGCTGCAGTGAACAAACAATAACAAAAGTGATTCTTTTCTGATTATAATGCATCTGTGAGGCAAATAATATAGTGTATCATGATTCAATGTACTTTTGAGAGGTGAAATAGTCCCTCCTGTATTCCAGCGGAGACACTCGATAGATGGTGGATTGATACACCAAACAGCCAACAGCATAATGTTAGAGAGAAACACTCCTCAGGGTGAAGCTAAAGATTATATATATAATCCTGGTAGAAATGGATCAAGCCAGACATAAAAATGAATGTGCGGTACAACCTTCAGTGGGTATCTTGTTTGCAACACTGTTATATACATTGCAAAAATGAAAGAAAGCTTTCCACGTCGATATTACTAAACCAGACTTTTTCTCGTCTGGGGGGATTTCTTTTAACTGTGCTGTACAAGTATTTGTATTTGAGCTTATTTCAAAACATGGTCTCAATATTCGTTGTTTTGTTATTCTTACATTTTCTAGCATTCCCTGACCCTCCCTGGTGTTTACATACATTGCCTGCCGGGGCCTGGCCGTAATAGCTGTCATTCTGTGTCCTTCTGATTTTAAAGCTTTGACGTCAGTGGCACCTTCTCTTCTACCCACAGGTCACGTTCCGGACGCGGATCTACCACTGTAACATCAACAGCCAGGGGGTGATCTGCCTGGACATCCTGAAGGACAACTGGAGCCCGGCCCTGACCATCTCCAAGGTGCTGCTGTCCATCTGCTCGCTGCTCACAGACTGCAACCCAGGTGAGGGGCTGGATGAACAGGGCGCCACAAGGCGTGCGCTGTGTGACGTAAGGCATAATCCCTGTACTGCTAGTGGTCCTGCATGAGGCAAAGACTTTGTATACTGCTAGCGGTCAGAGCACTGGGAGGGGGGAGGGGGGTGAGTCTGAGTACTGCTAGTGGTCAGGCCACGATTGGAGGGGGGGAGTCTGGGCACTGCTAGTGGTTGGGCCACGATGGGGGGAGTCTGGGTACTGTTAGTGGTCAGGGCACGAGGAGTGCACCCTGTGTACTGTTAGTGGTCGGACACAAGGTATATCTCTGCATTGCTAGCAGTCAGGGAGCTAGGAATGTTCTCTGTATACTGCTAGTGGTCAGGGCACGAGGAGTGGGCCCTGTGTACTGTTAGTGGTCGGACACAAGGTATATCTTTGCACTGCTAGCAGTCAGGGTGCCAGGAATGTTCTAGTGGTCAGGGCACGAGCAGTGGAGTCTGGGTACTGCTACTGGTCGGGTATGAGGTATATTATCTCTACTGCTAGTGGTCGGGCTTGAGGCATAGACTATGTGTACTGCCAGTGGTTGGGATATGAGATGTAAACTCTGTGTACTGCCAGTAGCCGGGACTCGAGGCGTAGAGTCTGTACAGCTAGTGGCTGGACATGAGCTGTGGACTGTGCACTGCCAATGGTCAAGCGTGTGGTGAATACTCATTGTACTGCTAATGATCAGCATGAGACATAAACTCACTGAGCTGCCAGTGGTCGGGGTAAGAGGCGTAGATTCTGTGTACTGCCAGTGGTCAGGGTAAGAGTCGTAGATTCTCTGTTCTGCCAGCGGTCGAGTAAAAGCTGTAGAGTCTCTGTGCTGCCAGTGCTTAGAGTAAGAGGCATAGATTCTCTGTTCTGCCAATGGTCAGGGTAAGAGGCGTAGATTCTGTGTTCTGCGAGTGGTCGGGGTAAGAGGCGTAGATTCTCTGCACTGCCAGTGGTCAGGGTAACAGGCGTAGATTCTCTGTTCTGCCAGCCGTCGAGTAAAAGCTGTAGAGTCTCTGTGCTGCCAGTGCTTAGAGTAAAAGGCATAGATTCTCTGTTCTGCCAGTGGTCGGGGTAAGAGGCGTAGATTCTCTGTTCTGCCAGTGGTCGGGGTAAGAGGCGTAGATTCTCTGTTCTGCCAGTGGTAGGGGTAAGAGGCGTAAATTCTCTGTTCTGCCAGTGGTCGAGGTAAGGAGACATAGATTCTCTTTTCTGCTAGCGGTCGCGGTAAGAGCTGCGGAGTCTCTGTGCTGCCAGTGCTCAGAGTAAAAGCTGTAGAGTCTCTGTGCTGCCAGTGCTTAGAGTAAGAGGCTTAGATTCTCTATTCTGCCAGTGGTCGGGGTATGAGGCATAGATTCTCTGTTCTGCCAGTGGTTGCGGTAAGAGCTGTAGAGTCTGTGCTGTCAGTGCCTAGAGTAAGGGGCGTAGATTCTCTGCCAGCGGTCGCGGTCTCGGTAAGAGCTGTAGAGTTTCTGTGCTGCCAGTGCTCGGAGTAAAAGGCGTAAATTCTCTGTTCTGCCAATGGTCTCAGTAAGAGCTGTAGAGTGTCTGTGCTGCCAGTGCTCAGAGTAAAAGGCGTAAATTCTCTGTTCTGCCAATGGTCGCAGTAAGAGCTGTATAGTCTCTGTACTGCTAGTGGTCGGCGTAAAAGGCGTAGATTCTCTGTACTGCCAGTGGTTGCGGTAAGAGCTGGAGAGTCTCTGTGCTATCAGTGCTCAGAGTAAAAAGCGTAGATTCTCGGTTCTGCCAGCGGTCGGGATAGGAGCTGTATAGTCTTTGTGCTATCAGTGCTCAGAGTAAGAGGCGTAGATTCTGTGTTCTGCCAGCGATCGCGATAAGGGCTGTAGAATCTCTGTACTGCCAGTGGTCTGAGTAAGCGGCATAGATTCTCTGTACTGCCAGCGGTTGTGGTAAGGGCTGTAGCGTCTCTGTGCTGCCAGTGCTCAGAGTAAGAGGCGTAGATTCTCTGTACTGCCAACGGTCTCAGTAAGAGCTGTAGAGTGTCTGTGCTGCCAGTGCTCAGAGTAAGAGACGCAGATTCTCTGCACTGCCAGTGGTCAGTGTAAGAGGTGTAGATTTTCTGTTCTGCCAGCGGTCACTGTAAGAGCTGTTGAGTCTCAGTGCTGCCAGTGCTCAGAATAAGAGGCGCAGATTCTCTGTACTGCCAGCGGTCGTGGTAAGGGCTGTAGAGTCTCTGTGCTGCCAGTGCTCAGAGTAAGAGGCGTAGATTCTCTGTACTGCCAGCAGTCGGTGTAAGAGGCGTAGATTCTCTGTTCTGCCAGTGGTCGCAGTAAGAGCTGTAGAGTCTCTGTGCTGCCAGAGCTCAGAGTAAGAGTCGTAGATTCTCTGTACTGCCAGCAGTCGGTGTAAGAGGCGTAGATTCTCTGTTCTGCCAGTGGTCGCGGTAAGAGCTGTAGAGTCTCTGTGCTGCCAGAGCTCAGAGTAAGAGTCGTAGATTCTCTGTACTGCCAGCGGTCGGTGTAAGAGGCGTAGATTCTCTGTTCTGCCAGCTGTCGCGGTAAGAGCTGTAGAGTCTCTGTGCTGCCAGTGCTCAGAGTAAGAGTCGTAGATTTTCTGTACTGCCAGCGGTCGTGGTAAGGGCTGTAGAGTCTCTGTGCTGCCAGTGCTCAGAGTAAGCGCCGTAGATTCTCTCTTCTGCCAGCGATCGCGGTAAGGGCTGTAGAGTCTCTGTGCTGCCAGTGCTCCGAGTAAGAGGCGTAGATTCTCTGTACTGCCAGCGGTCGGTGTAAGAGGCGTAGATTCTCTGTTCTGCCAGCTGTCGCGGTAAGAGCTGTAGAGTCTCTGTGCTGCCAGTGCTCAGAGTAAGAGGCGTAGATTCTCTGTACTGCCAGTCATCGTAAAAGTAGTGGTAGAACCAGTGCTTAATTTTCCAAAAATAAAGGGCCTGATTTAGAGTTCGGAGGATGGGTTATTCTGTCACAAGTGTGTTCGATATCCTATCTGCCTTACCACAAGTCCAGTATATCCTATGGCACGTGTAATACTGCGGACAGGATACCCGTCAGGCATGTGAAGGAGTGCCCATGCGCCAACCACCAAATTGGCAAGGGACAAGGTATTTCGCAGGAGTCTGCTGCAGCTGGTACCACCCACAGCTCCTGCCACAGCTGCTCAATGCCCGTGCCAGGACTACCTGTGTGGCACTTTTATCCTGTCTTAATTGATGTACTCTACTAAAAAAGGCACACAGGTCCACAATATTGTGGACTCATAAATATGTGCCAGAGTTAAGAAATAAGTGCCAGTGCTGAACACCGGCAAACACCAGCACAAATTAAGCACTGTAGAACAGTGGCCTAGCGGCGTACTGTGATTACAGTTGAAGTGCTACAGCAGGGGAAATATCTTACAGGCGGACCACCCCCACTCCTAACGGAGCAGAGACAGAATCCCCCCTCACCTGCACAGGTAGAGCATGTCCTACACCACCCCTCAACAAAGGATTGCAGTGAGCATGTTACCCTACCATTCCTGCCTTCCCGCCTACTTACTTCAGTTTCACCCATCATTTGCCACTCCTTCTCACTTCTATGTTATTCCCAGAAGTACAGTGCTTTAAATTGGAAAAAATAAGTGCAGGTACTCATTAAAATAAGCTAGAGGTGTGGCAAGTGGGCGGAGCTAGGGGCGGGGCTAAAGGCAATATAGGATGGTACATAATGGCTTCTGTACCAGTTGCAGCACATATCAAAACACATGAAATGCATTTATGTAAACGAAACAGGTTAACTCATTACACAAAATTAAAGCCAAACAGGAGATGTTAACATATCATTGTTTTGTAATATTTGCTGTTTCTTAATGCCCTACTGTTATTTATTGTTGTTTGGCATAATACTATATATTCTCAAGCTCGCACACACAGAAAGAAACAAGCAGACATGTACACAAAAGCATTCCACACATTCCCTTTAATATATCTCCTGAGAGTCTCCTGATACTCTCCCTCTTTCTTACTCAAAAACAGGCACACACAAGCAGGAAAGCACACAGACATAAGCAAACACTCACACTTAAGTCCATTAATGATTTCAGAACTCAGCAAATAAGTTTGCGCTATATAAAACTCTCCCCCAAAAATATCTGGCATTTTTATCTGAAAAAGCGGTAAATCCTAACTTCACCTGTCACCTCACTTTACATTCCTCCCTCCCTCGTCCTTCTATGTTCGTCTCCTCTTTCCCCCAACCAAATGCATCAACAGTTGTCATGGGAGCTAATTCCTAGAGTGTTCCAACATTCCCTGCTGTGTATTGCCCTATGGGCAGGGCTAAATTCACACCCATTGTCCCAGTACCCTGGGCAGTCCCTGTTATCTTGTAAATGCAGCAATTCGTGTTTGTGGGGCACACAAAGGGAAGCAGCTCTTGTGCTAAACATAAAGATGAAAAGAAAAACGTCTTAGATGAAGGTCGAGCATTGTATTGCGCTGCCACATGCTTTAGTAGGGCCAGTGCAATACACTAAATGGGACTGGATGACTGTCTGGCAGTCCCAGCCCATTTCACTCACCTAATGGAGAGTTGGGGGGTGGGGGGGCGGGGGGGCGGCGAAATCACTTTCAGCCAAATTGTCTTTGCGCATCTGATCAACAGTGCAGGGTCTGTCTAGACCCTGCACTGTTAATCACAGCGTGATGTAAGCCCTCTCAACACCCTGCAGTCTTTGGACATTCAAGTGGGTGCTGCTGGAATCTTCAGCAGCGACTGCCCTGAGCTGGAGGAGATGCCTAACCTGCGCCTGCCGTGCCGCTGATAAGGGTACCGGTACTCTCTCTGGCTAAAGAGAAGTGCCGGTACTGACGGCAAGAAAATTCGGAAGTGCCGGTACTCAGTACCGGTGAGTACCGGCCCATTTAAAGCACTGCAGAAGTACTACTTTTAGCCACTTCAGAAAGCTGAAATGCTGAGGCAGCCCCGCTGTAATTCCAGTGAGCACTTTAACCCACTAAGCCACCCATCTACCCGCAGAAGCACCGAGTTCTGTAGGCCTGATTGACAGGGCCGCCCTACATAATGCAGGGCTCCATCTTGCAGCTATTTGTTCCCATTGTTTGTTTAATTTCTGTTTAGTTTGCCTTCAGTTGTTTCTTATCGCTGTGAAAACAAACAAAGCCTCAGCCAGGATGCATACATTCTTCCCTGGCAGTACACTGTACACTTTTACTTTAGAAGGATGTTGAGATCTTTCAGAGCTTGGAAACGAGTGACTCTGTCTTTAAATAACCCTGCAATGGTGTGTGCAGTGCTACTGTGGGTGTGAAACAGCCACGCGCCATTCACACCTTTCACCAGGGTGGCCTCTCTGTCCTGCAGAGCACGGGGCAGTGCTGGAGGTCTGAGGAAAAGCCCGCAGCTCCCTCCAACCTTCTGACTTTACACTGGTCTAAACTTTAATAGCGCTCCGTGTAAAATAGTTTCATCGAGGCGCTCCAAAATGAAACAAGCATTTGCAATGCAATAGGTCTCGCATTTGCAAGAGTTGGTGCTATTGGCATTGTAAATGATAATGCCTTTTATTTATGTGTTTAAAAAAACGTGCAAGCGCTGCGAGAACACCCCTTGCAGGTTTAGTAAACACAGAAATAAAAGGCATTATCATTTACAATGACAATAGCTCAAAGTTTTGCAAATCCGAGACCTATTGCATTGCAATGCAATAGGTCTCGCATTCACACGATTTTGAGCTATTGGCATTGTAAATGACAATGCCTTCTATTTATGTTTTGGGTTTTAAAACATAAATACAAGGCATTGTTATTTATAATACTAATAGTTAAAAAAATGCAATGAACCTCACCATCTATACCAACAGAAAGGGTGCTTTAGATATGTCAGGTCAAAGAGCAAACACCCCGACTGGCGCAGATGAAAGCACCTCAGATTACTGAACGGACAGCAACTTTACCTGAAAGCAGACATCGTTTGTCATAAAATGAAGGGACCCGTGCACACTTCGTGGTGTCTTGAATGAACATTAGACCCCCAATCTCTAGTTCTGTCTCCCGCTAACACTCTAAACGAGTCACGGTTCGTGTTAAAGTTTATCGTCAACCTTTTTCAAACTTCAGCAATATTTTGAATTCTATGTATAGCGAGGAGAGCGATCTTGCCTGAACTCTGCGGTTGTAAATTAGGTAAAGAGGTTACATAGAAGGTAGACCATTTCTCCTTCACGCCTGTACCCACATACTCTGTATTCAAATATGCTGCAACGTGTGTTTGCCTCGACGCCTCACCTGCGTTATCAGAGGCACAGTTATATTAGCTGGTTACAGGAAAATAACCCACACCCTGAGCTTAAATAAGGCGCTCACCGACGTCACGGAGCGCGAGGCGAGGAACTATCGTCAGGTTGAGATTACTGTAGTAATTAGGGATGATAACACACGTACAGTCACAATCTGTACAGACTCATACATGCACACGGACACATGCAAACACACGCTCAAACACCATGCACCCACACGCCACATAACACACACATTAACTACACGTACATACGGACCATCACAGACACACACCAGGAACAAAAACACAAACCCCACAAGTAAACACACACGTACCACGCTCAAGAACCCGCACGATGTACACACACACATACTACATAAACACGACACACACTCTCACAAAGTTGTACGACAAATGAACACACCAGGCCCAGCATTCTTTGCCACCTAAGTGCTAGTGAACTACCTCAAAACGCCCACAGCTGTGCAGAGGGCAAGCACCAGACACCCTCGCAGAACCACACTATCTCCGCCCAAACAAAACATGTACCCATGGCCCCCACTGTGTGGGTGAGTGACAGCGTGCGAGAGCCTGAGAGAGTGCGAGTGTGACAGCGTGCGAGAGAGTGAGTGTGTGACAGCGTGCGAGAGCCTGAGAGTGTGTGACTGCGTGCGAGAGCCTGAGTGCGAGTGTGTGACAGCGTGCGAGAGCCTGTGAGTGCGAGACAGCGTGCGAGAGCCTGAGAGTGCGAGTGTGTAACAGCGTGCGAGAGCCTGAGAGTGTGAGTGTGTGACAGCGTGCGAGAGCCTGAGAGTGTGTGAGTGCGAGAGCGTGCGAGTGCGCCCAGGTGTGCGAGAGCGCGCCTGGGTGTATTCTTATATGGACTTTCAGCCTCTTAAAAACATTCATGCAGGCACACCAGTCGTGGCCAGATTTGCATTGGCACCAACGGAAATGAACTGGCGCAAATCTCTCGCATTACAAATATCAGGACGCGCAGTTAATTTTTGGCAAAGCGCTAGCTACTCAATAAGTGTATTTAACGTGGAAGGGAATCCAACGTCGAATTATAAAGCTGCAAACCAAACCTTTTGAAGCGTGATGCACAATACAGCAGGAAATCTGTCACGGGTACAGCTTGCGAGGGGCCGACGGGCGATGCTGTAGTTATACAAAAAAAAGTAAATAGGAAAAATAAAAAAAAATGCAGTGCAGAGAGAATGGAGACAGCATTCTGGAAGTTAGAATAACAAGCACGGAATCGAAACCCAAACGCGGGAATCGAAACCAGTGGTGCGCGCGCACCACAGAGGAGCGGGGGGGAAAGGGAGCGCGGCAGCGAGGCGTACGCGCGCTGCTGCGCGTGCTAGACACCGGTGGGAATGGGCGCGGCAGAGGCGGGACATGCGCCCGCCTTTGCCCAATTGCGTGCTGTCTTTCTTATAAAGACACACGCAAAGCCCAATAGCCGGGGGAAAAACGAAAAGCACACGCACGAGCGTGTGCGATTCCTAAGTCAGCTTCTAAACCCCCTACATGAGGTCTCTCGCTGCGCGAGCAGTGCTGCGCACTGCAAAGCTAGGCGCGAGACCTAAAAATAGATGTGCTCACATTAATTCCATAAAATGTTAAACGCTGTCAGCAATCTGAAAAAATGCCCTGGGCTTGAGGAAACTCCCTGTAGCAAACATAGATAAAACTAAACTGGTTTGTAGTGGTGCTTTTTTCGTTTACCACAATAAATATATGCACAGGAAAACAAGGCGAGCGAGCCAAGCATTGTATGTTTAATCGCTGGGTGACGGGGGCATTTTAAAAATAGTCCAAAAGCATTGTTGTGTTACTTTTTCTTGCAAGAAACCGCATATATCAAATTAAAAGTGAAGGGTTTGCATAGGACCCATCATTCCAGAGGGGATTCAGAGGACAGTCATACATTTTTACCATAAATGGATGTTCTTCCTTGCCTTTTATTTTTCACATTATACCTAACTGGTGATTGACCCCACTTAATCTCTGCCACCTTCAGCCAGTCGTGGCTTGTAGCCAAAAGCCCCTTGCCTGCTGCAACGGTGGTACATGTCCCAATGTTAAACACGAAACTATCATCCGTGAAATACAGTGTTCATCATTGGCTAAAATACCATTAATGTCTTGCATGAGATATGGGGCCACCTGGCGACTATAAGCATGTTTCATATTTTGAACATTCCAGTTATGCTCACTTAAGCCCTTTTAAAAGCACACTCAAGTGCACGATTGTCAACATCCTATTGGCAGACCTAAAATGTCCCCTCTGTGATCCCTTATCAGAGTTGATGGGGTGAGGAGTTAGGGGTAATTTGGAGGGCGTCCTTTGCCCACTGTTCTCACCCAGAACATGACTAACCAAAACGTTCCTGATTGGCTATTGCAGAGCAACTCTTTGGTTTCTTTCGCAGCATCACTTTATTGTGTGATGTTTGTCTGCACTCTTCAGGGACAGGTTAGGTGCATCTCTTGTGCCAGGTTCACAGCCATGCATGTATCCGCGGGGTGCCCGCCCCACAGTCTGAAGACCATTGCTGCACAGATCCAACTCCAGAGGCCTCTTTAAATGTGAGGAATGAGAGGAACGTTTCTTCTTCAAACACCCCTTGGCAAAGCCAAAAGGTTTCACATTTAGGGTTTATTTGCTTTGCCAATGCCTTTTGGTGACACTGTGCAGCATGGCTAAATGAAAACTAGAGCAAAAAATGGCACAATGATGCGACCGCAGCGGTCACTACACATGCGTATGCCTACAAAATGACATGGGTGCTATTTTTTTTTTTTAAGCTTACTAATCCAAAATGGAGTGGTAAAAAAAATGAAAAAGTAGTAACACAAAAGTGCTTTTTCTTTAAGGCCGAGGGGACGGCCACAGTTGGCTGTTTAGTTCTCCCCCAAAAAATAAATAAATAAAAGGTAACATATTTTTTAAAATATTTTGTTGGGCTTGGAAGGTAGCGGAGGAACAGGCGATGGGGGCAACAGAGAGAGGGCCGAAGCAGGGTAAAACCAGCACATGAGGGAGAGCAACACAGGGGCGGGGGCGGGGGAGGAAACACGAGTGAGAAAGCAACACAGGGCGCTGGGGTGGGGAGTTTGGCGGCGGCAAAGCACACAGAAGAGAGCTGCAACACGAGGGAGACAGCAAATGGAGCATGTGAGGGCGGGTGTTTGGTGTGGGAGAAGCACACACAGGGAGAGAGCTGGAAAACCCAGTGCTTAAGCAAAAAGAAACAAGCATTGGCAAAGCCAATAGGTTTCACCATTGTGAGAGTTATTGGCTTTGCCAATGTCTTTCAGCCAAGTTGAATAGCAGCGTGGAGTGGCATGGCATAGAATAGAGTGGAGTGGCGTAGAGTAGAGTAGAGTGGCGTAGAGTAGAGTGGCGTAGAGTAGAGTGGCATAGAGTAGAGTGGCGTAGAGTAGAGTGGAGTAGAGTGGTGTAGAGAGGAGTGGTGTAAAGTAGAGTGGCATAGAGTAGAGTGGAGGGGCATAGAGTGCAGCGGTGTAGAGTGCAGTGGTCTAGAGTAGTGTGGTGCAGAGTAGAGTGCAGTTGCGTAGTGTTCCATGGCATAGAGTGGTGCAGAGTTGCGTAGAGTGGTACATAGAAGAGCAGAGTGACGCAGAGTGCAGTGTTGTAGAGTAGAGTGGTGCAGAGAGTGCATTGGCGTAGAATAGAGTGGGGCAGAGTAGAGTGCATTGCCATAGAGTGCAGCAATGTGGAGTGCAGGGTAGGGGTGGGAGGGAAAAGAAGAAACATGGAAGGGGGACAGATGGGAGGGAATAGAAACTACATGGTCAGGGGTATGGGAGACGGACTGAAAACAGAAGCACTCATATGGAGTGCTTGAACACAAAGAGAAAGGTAGCTCCAAAAAGGGGAGCAGTGGAGGAACAAAAGTACTTGGTCCATGCTCCAGCGGAGGGTCAAACACAAGAAGAGGACATGAGGCACACATGCTGTGACAAACGGGGAAGAAGGAAATGGGAGTGACGCTGAATGTTAAGCTATGGGTGGGCTGTAAGCCCAATGTATATAAACAACATGTCTTGCAGAGACAGTGTATGCGCTGTCTAGGCGAAACCTAAAAACTAGTTCTCTAAAAGTGAAGCGTAGAAGGCTACAAGCCAGCCAGTCAGAGAGCTAGAAATGAAGCTACGCTCCAGCGAAAGGTAAAACTCAAGTTGGAAAGCTGGGACAAGGAAAACCAATGAATTATAGAAGCAAGCAAATGAATGTGACAATAAAACCAACCATTGATCAGGAAGGGCAGGCTGTGTAAGCCCCTGTAAGTGCTTGATAAGCCCACAATAGGTCTTTTACAATCGGACAGATTGCGCTCACTAGTAGGCGAAACCTCAAAACAAAATATCGAAGCAAAATTTGATATAGCTCCCATTCACTTCAACGTCTAGGTGAAGCATAGGTCTTTCTGTGTGTTTTTCTTGATGTATCTCAGTGTCTGCTCTAACCAGGAGACAGGGCTCCCATGGCAACATGAAATTAAATACTTCATTAGATCTGCCTTACCACTGTTACCAGTATTTCAAAATATAGATTAAGTGGGCTTTGGCTGCTCTTATAAGAGTATTTCTCTGTCACTTCATATTATTGGCTATTTGGTGTAATTTACATTAGAAAACATGAGGGACTATCTTTCATCTGAATCATCACACATTAAATTCCTTATCTCACAAATTCACTCTATACAGAAAGTGTTTTTTTATATCTCTCTGCAGCATTCTTTTTCAACGTTTTAGTCAGGACTCAGAATTCAAACCAGGCTTATTAGCTTTGCCAATGCCTATTTTTGTAGGTCACAGAGGTGTTTCTATGCCAGGACAGGAATCACAGTGGACTGATGCATCCACCTCAGGAATTTGTGTTTCAACTTGTAAGGTATTGGATTATTACTTGGGGTGGGTGACTGCCCACCTCAAGTTATAATCACAAGCCTTGTCTGGGTGAACTCTCAGATGAAGGGTGCAAGTAAATTATTAATATCAGAACCCCAAGATGGTGTTCTTGTACTATTATAAACATATTATGTTTTGTGTACATCTTTGCCTATTTTTTTTTTCAGTTTGCATGAAAATATGTTTTTCACAAAACAAAATATATATTTGAAAATCCTAATGAACACTGGGCTACACATTTTTGGTTGCGTTTATAAGTAAGAATAGAAACTATGATGTTCAGATGGTGGAGTGTTGGTGAAGGCATGTTTTGCTGTGCTAAGAAGCACATTCTGTCTGTAGTGGAAAGGTTTTTGAAGCTGTTGTCTCCAAGGTTCAACCTGTTTTGTCACTTCAAATGTCTAAATCTATTGTCAGGTTAGAGAGAGTGTATTTCACTGGTGAGGAGGCGATTCGAAAGAAACTTATGCTCCCATTTGAAAAATCCATATTTCACAGAAAGAATGTAATTTCATGAAATAAGGGAAATAATTAATGAGTGTGTCTTCCTAGAGAAACTACTGCTGTTTCTGCGGTGACAATGGCTTGCAATACAAGTGCAGTAACTATCTAAGTAGGAGCCGGGGGAGCAACTAAGGGCCAGATGTACAAACATTGGGAATACCGATATCCTAATTGCAATTATCTCCAAATCGCAATTAGGAAATCGGCATTCCTAATGTATGAAGTACTTCGATTCCCACATAGCGATTCCTAGTAGGCCGCAAATTGACCTACCTCATGAATGTTAATGAGGTAGGTCGCAATTTGGGACCCATTAGCAATCACAGCCGTCCCAGGGATGGTGGCCTGCTGGGGTCAGCAAACCACCATGTCTGTGATTGCTTTTTAACAAGGCAATCTTTTTTTTTTTTTTTTTTTTTTTAATGCAGCCCGTTTTTCTTAAAGGAAAACGGGATGTGTTGCAAAAAATAAAATTAAACTTTAAAGTTTCATTTTTTAAGACCAGGCAGTGGTCCCTTGGACCTCTGCCTGCTCTTAAAAAATATTTGTTTCAGCATTCGGGACCCCTTTCCATTTGCGAATGGTTACCACCACCCTTGAAGTGTCAGTAAAAAATTTGTGTTTTGCACCCGGAATTTGGTCGCAAAGCATTCATACATATCACTGCAATTCGGTATTAGGAAGGGATGCCCTACATATGCCCCTTCCAAATATCAAATCGCTACACATAAATTGCGATCCGGTAACATGTTACCGAATAGCAATTTCTGCTCTGCATATGTAAAAGCATTTTTGTGGTCGTAAACGGCCCAATATCGACCGCAAAAATGCGTTTGTACATATGGCCCTAAGTGACTAAGAAGAGATCACTTCTAATGTGTGCACTGGGAGCTGAATCATGTCCGAGCCCTCTGGATTGGGCTGTTGGTTTAGGGTGTGTGGGTTTTCGGTGTTTTTGTGATGCTCAGGGTCTTGTGTTTTTTTCTTCTTTCATTTTCAGGGAAATGTACTTCCAGTGTAATTTGGATAATGGGGTGCTGGAACAGTTGAAGAAAACAACCTTGCACCTCCGAGTAGACACTGCAGCTCAGTCCCTTCTTCCAGTCCTTGGCTGACTCTGGCCTTCACCCTCCATCCCTCTGACAAGCCCCTGGTGCTTCCTTTATTCAGTACCGAAGGATCGTGTCCACAGGGAGAGGAGAGTGATGGATGTACAGAGGGGGCTCTTGGTCCCCTCCCCCATCAGTTCCTTTATTTTCATCCCTGATTGCGTGGGCGGGACCCTGCCAGAATTAATGACGCCGGAGCAGCCAAGGAACTGAGGTCCAGCCCTCGACCGTTGTACGCTTTTCAGCCTGGTAATAATAACTCAAACAGTTCTAGTATCTACGGGTGCTGAGTGATTCTTGTTGGCCCTGCTCCCGTGAATTATCACAGCATACAGGACCTGAATACTCTGTTCACTCAGCAGGCGTTTTGAGGCACATTTTAGGACTGGCTTGGCACAGCATTTGTTTGCAATATCTATTGGAGGAGTGTCGCTCTCTCACCTCTCGCTATTGGCTATTTGCTATATCATTCCAGCTTCTTTGGGGTGCTTGGATTGTAATGCACGAGGGACTATTCACATCTCAAAACTACACTGAATCATTTTTCTCATAGATGCAATGTACACAGTTTGCGACCGTTTTTTGCTTCGATTTCCCCCTGCAGACGGTGTGTTTTTAGGCCGAGCCTGGGCAGCGCATGCGCTGCTCTGCGAGCCATGCTGTATTGGAGTATGTACTTGAAGCCCTGCCCACTCTCCACCCATATTTGTCATTGGCTTGTGTCATTGTCCTTTGTAAATGCTGGCTTCTCATTTGTTAATAGGCTTGTTAGTCCCGCCTTAGTACCACCTTGTCTTCATTTGTAATCTCCCATGAGGACTGGCCCTTTTACTTTGGTTGTTACACGGTACGTCTTATTTAGTCTGCAAGCACTATTTTCTTTAATGAGTTTCTCTTACTGCAGGAGGGCAAGAGGGTCTCTCATGCGCAGTTGTGACCACCGGCTTGTTTAACTCGTAGCAAACAGGGAGCTCTTCAGTTGCCATGGGAGACAGAAGGGGGCAACTCAGCGATGCCTTTAGGGAGGTCAAAGGTGCTTGTTTTCCTTGTTCACGCATGGCCACTCCTCTGGAGCGGCTCGTATGTCTTGATTTAAAGCCAGGCAATGAGTACTTTCCACACACTAAGCTAAAACAGTGCTTAATTTGTGCCGGTGCTTAGTACCGGCACTTATTTCCCCAGGGCTGGGTCTACACTCCTTGTTGACTCACTTAAGTTCACACAGGTCTTCCCGGTGAACGCCGTAAAATATTCCAAATTGGATGCCGCATGGACGCATGCCTTATTATGAGGCACATTCCTCTTCTCTGGGGAGGGACTGCCCGAGAGCACACAGCGGAGCAGTGCCTGCCCAAGCTCCTGCCTAAGGCTGATGATGGAACATCGTTCTCTCCGGCTGTAATTACGTCCCTTCTGCTTAGAAAAAGCAGTGCAGCCTCCAGGGCAGATCATCCTTTTCGAACAGGCTTCCCCCCCCCCCCACTTTCTAACTTCCGCCCGCCTCTCCGCTTCCTGCCATTGTTCTGATGTCACTCGAATAGCGGCAAACGGCAGGTATTTTCTTTTCTTGAGGGAACATTTGAAAAGAAAAATACAGTGTCTCCCGGCCTGCTCCTGCCACGGTGCCACCGGACTGCCCTTACAAGCCCTTGGAGCAACCACTGTAATAAGCAAAGGGTTGAGGCAGAGCAGTTGGCTTGGCTGCTTCTCTGTGTGGCTGAGGGGCCCCTGGGCTCTGTGTCTCTGTCACTGAGAGCAGCATGGCCCCGCCACACAGCACTCCACATCGCTGGCTTCCTCTGTTACTGAGTGCTCCCGCTGCTCTTCCTGGCACTGGCGTATCCAAGCTGAACATCCCCAAGGTGCTGCTTCCCGACGCTGCGGCCTGTGGTACGAGAATCAGCTTCACGCTGGAGGCCATTGAGGGCTGCTACTGATGGTGAGTGCTGAGGTTTCAGGGCAGGGAGGGCCCGGCGAGGTGACAGGAAGCAGAGCATGTCTGCACTATGAAGCAGGAGCGACCGGTTCGTCAAACTGATTCTACATAGATTTTCTTAACTTATCTGTAAGACCAAGATGTTTAGCCAATTTTTAAGCAGACTGTACAACACCAACATGGTGAAGTCTCCTATAAATGGTATGATTTAAGGATGATTTTGTAGGTGATTTAAACGTGGTCAGCGTCAGCATGTTACCAATGGTCTGCGTCTGAGCTCTTAAAGGATGGAACACAGATGAGCAAGGAAGGCAATGCCGGAATCTGACAATAGCCGCTCACACTATGTATGCAGTAAAAGGCCTCTGCATAGGCCGGGGAGAATAGAGGGGTCTTCAGGGCATTCCTTCTTTTAAAACACTTCTCCTAAAGAAGGCAACATTACACCCTTTGATTCAGCTGACCCTTACCATGGCAGCGTGCTTGATACTTTCCCGCTCCACGTCTCTCGTTGTTTGAGGTGATATTACCCAACTATTGTGCCCAGTAAGAACCTGGCAACGGCACCGCGTTTTTCATCTTTAGTTGTTTAAACTATGGTGCCAGCCAGACATGCTGCACGGATGCTGAACAAGTTCATAGAGTAGACGGCCAGGGAGTAGTGGGGGTTAAAAACAACAGATCGATTTGGTATGAGACAAACACAGAACATCTTGGGTAGCTTAGGAAAATGTCAGAATGTATGCAAGATCTGTGGGGTGTTGGAGTGATCTGGTAACTCCTGGGCGATACTTATTGCAGGGCATGTCTGGCTTCCTAGTTGAATTTTCCTCTCCTTGTCCTCACCACCCTACAAGGCTGCTTGTGTATATGTTTAATAATTAGCTCTTAACAGGTAACGGCGCCCTTTATTCCACTTCCGCCCTTCGATACTGCTACATGACTTTAAAACAGGTATTCTTAAAATATTGCGTGTGCCGCCTAAATTTAAGAGTCTGCTTTGAGAAACCACTTCAACTTTTCAGACAAGGTCAGGCGGTACAGAATCTTTCTGGAGGTTAATCATGTCAGCAGAAATGTTTAAAAGCTTAACATCTGCAGAAGCTCATGCAGCAAAAATATCTTTAATGACCCTAAAAAGTTCTGCTTTTTCGCATCGATCGGCCTTAGGATTACAATGCGTGATTGGCCTAAAATTTGCACTCAAAAACAGCAATTAATATTATGATAGGAAACACACACAAAATTACAAAAAGAAACTAGGCAAGCTGTAAGGAACGTTTTGTTTATGACATGGTATTTGCACAAGTGCATCTCAATTTACTGGACGCTAGAAAGGGCCATTGTCCCGTCTATGTCTAATAGTGGCCGAGAGGCATTTTTCATCTGCTTCTGTTTTTGTTGTGCAGTTCTGATACATTGTATGGTATTTGTGGTTTCGGGTGTGTGCCGTTGTTATGGCCTAACAACACTGTCCGGTGTGGTAATTGCAGAATAGTCGTGCCCAGGGATTTCAGTAGCTTCTTATATGATGGAGAGAGACGAGTGCACCTGAAAAGGGCTCCGGGACGTCCAGTCAGAAGCTGAGAAGAACGTGAGACCAAAACGGAGAATGCATTGTAATGTACACTGTGGTAGTGCTGGGGACAGAAAGGAGCATTGTTGATTCCATGTCAAGGGAAGAGGATGTGGCATAATGGTCACAGCTGCCCACTTTGGAACGGGGGAACCAGGTCCAGCTTCGAGTCTCGGGGTCGGCTCAACATCCCGTGATTCTGGGCAAATCACGTCATCCACCCGTGCCTATCAAGCAAATGAATGTGTCCTAGTGTAACGTAACTGGTGCTCATGTAAACAGCTATAATAATCTGCAAAAAAAAAAAAGGGTGAAGAAGAGATGGAGAGTAAAGGTGCAGTGAGTGGCCTGGGCCTCCCAGGCCATAATCCAGAGAAGGAAATTACCTCCCAAGTAGTCAGCAGTGCCAGTTGAGGAGGTGGGCGGAGCAACTAGAGTAAGTGGGTGGAGCCACTGGTGGAAGTGGGTGGAGCTGACGGAAGTGGGTGTGGCCTCCTAAAAAAAATTTGAGCTCCTGCACTTCATATTTTACAAACTAAGCACTGAGCTAAAAGTCCCACCCCTGGTCTCAATGGAAAACTACAGCGTTTGCGTTTTATTTTTTAAAATTGCCATGGTGAATCCCACGTGCAGGAGAAATAAAATCTCAATAAAGTTATGTTTGTAGTACGGTTAAGCCTGCACAAACAAACAGCATATGGCGAGACAAACCTGCAGGCAGCACGAGTCATCCATAGTCCAAGTTACACAACCCACAAGCTTTGGACACACAATCTATCCCAGAAGACACACAATTTAGTTACCCGGCATCACAATGGAGAGCTTTCAAGTCGGATGACAACGCTCTTACAGACATTATTTAGACAGCACAGCTATCTCTCAAGTTAGCCAGGTTTTACGTAAGGTCACTACACCACTCCAGCTCATCCGAGGCACCGTGTTCCAGTTCTGGGCTGTTACTTAAGCATCAATTGCATTCTCGGTTCTGTAGTCTCGTTTGCTTCAATTGCATTCATTTGATTATTATAAAGGGTAAAATACCCTGATTAGTAGAGGAAAAAGCCCGGCTGTGATATCGTGTCTTGGATGACATGGAACCATATGGACACCTTGTTGGTACAGCCATTGGGTTTTAGAGAGGTGAGTTATAGCTCATGTTTCACAAAGGCCCACACGGCAGGCTACATCATCCCACCTAAGACACAGAACTTGGCTTTAGACAGCAGCACTGTCTCACAAGTTACACACATTTTACATGCGTTTGCTTTAGACAGAGCTATCCTTCAGGTGAAACTGAACATACTGGCTTTGGCAATAGGCAGCATATCCAACAGTGACCAGGTACACTTACTGGGCCAAGTCACAGATAGCTGCACTACTCTCCGTTGACACCAAACTTAAAAGCTCAGCCTTCAGACAGCAGAACTATCTTAAAGGCTAAGGTATCAGATAACAGAGCTATCTCTCTTTTTAAGGACGTCTAACAGCATATGGTCTTAATCTCAGACTAGAGCTATTCATCCGTGAATTTGCGAAATTCCAAGCACTTTGCATGATTGATTAAACGTAATATAAATAGGTTAAGTAATTTGCTCAGGGTCACACTGACTGTCAGCAAAAAGCTGGGAACTCCTCACTTCAAACCCAGCAGCTCAGTTGCCTGTTCACACTTTCCTCCTCCTTGGCCATCCACAAATGTATAGTTCATCAAGATTTTCAATACAAAGAGTTCACTTTGGTTACTTTGATTACTTAGTTTAAGTTATGCAGCAAAACTGTTTTTTGCATAGTACATTAAAGCTAAGCTTTCATACGATCTCATCTTAAATCCTGCATCTCATTTTTTGTTCTCCCTTCCTTTGTCTCTTCCACTCTAACTTTTATTGTGTTTCTTGCAAATACATCATGCGGTCATGTACATTTGGACTAACATTACAAAATCAATGTTACTGCACCGATTTCCACATGTAAACCCATAATGCAAGCCATGCTTTTAGCTGTTATGTGCTGAGAATTCCATGCAGTATTACAGGAGATGTAGCCTAACGACTAGAGCGGTTGACCTTGAAGCTGGGGAACCGTGTTCGAGTCTCGACAATGACGCTCAACATCCTGTGATTCTGGGCAAATAACTTAATCTCCCCGTGCCTAAAAAAAAGGAATGTGTCCATCCGTAACGAAACTGGTGCTCATGTAAAGCGCTCTGATACCCGATGTCTCGGGTCTAGTTTGCGCTATATAAAACTCTAAAAAAAAAAAAAAAATACCGCTGTGCGCTAACAGTACAACACTATTATAACCTTTTTTTGACAAAAACGGATGACTGGGCAACTTCTAATAGGGGTCGAAGTCTGCCACATTCCCCTAAAAGAGGCACATTACTTACCCTACTGACTGCCCATTTCCACAAACCTATTGAGCCTACTATGGGTGCATCTAGCCCATTTGCAAGTTATCTCGGACCACGAAAGTGTGGTGCCATGCCAATAGCCGATTGTGCACTACATGCATGGTGAACAACAATGGCAACAGAGTCAGGTCGAGAGTTTGAGCTATTGGCATTGTAAATGACAATGCCTTTTATTTATGTTAGTTTTCTAAACAGATAAATAAAAGTCATTGTCATTTACAATGACTTTGCTATTGGTTCCATATGAACATGGAGCTCATGGCTGTTAGCGCAAACAGTGCCACAGCATGGAGGGTGACCGTAATTAGCCTCTGATGCCCCACCTGGATTGATAAAATCAAACAAACAAAAAAACACACACTCTTTCTCACTCTTTCTCTGTCTATCACTCTCTTTCTCACTCGTTGTCTATCACTCTCTCTTTCTCTATCACTCTCTCACACTCACTCTTTCTCTCACTCACTCTTTCTCTCTCTCACTCACCCTTTCTCTCTCACACACTCACTCTTACTCTCTCACTCACTCTTTCTCTCTCACACTCGCTCTTTCTCTCACACTCGCTCTTTCTCTCACACTCACTCTTTCTCTCACACTCACTCTTTCTCTCGCTCACACTCTTTCTCCTTCTCTCTCACACTCTTTCTCCTTCTCACTCTCGGAGACGCTCTCGTTCCCTTCTGCTCTGGTTCGCTTTGTGCTCATACTTGAGACCTCAACCTAATCTACGTGTCTTCAAAGAGACCTTCTCAAACATTAGGAGACCCTTTCCGGTTACTTCATTTCTGCGCCCCCTCCCCCCTCCCTATAAGGGACAGTGCCCGCCTGAGTGCAGTTCGACTCTGCCAGGGTCCAGATTGGACCCCCCTGAATATCCTGTGCTTCGGTGCACGCATCACCCTGGCAGTGGTTGGGTTTGCCCACGAGCTGCTGCCATAGCTGCTAACAGCGCCACCCAGTGGCAAGCCAGCACATTACAAAAATCGATAAATAAACGTACACTTGTTTTGGCTCTTAGTGTACACACGTCTTGGCTGGGTCAAGCTGCAGAGATTCCTGGTTTGCACCACTGTCGCTAACCCCAGCAGTGGCTGTTTCTTGTCGCATCCGTGCACAAATCCAGGCTCAATTATGCTGCGCTCGTGCCCTTCCTAATTCAGAGTATGCAGCTTCCTGCTTACTCCATGGTGCAGCCGTCCTTACTATCTCAAGGTATGAACTTTTCTTGGTTACTTGTGACTGTTCATTCTGTTTAGCATACAACATCCTTCACAATTAGTGGCATGCATGCATCTTGGCTGCTGTGCCTACATCTTAACTAAATGATGCTTTTCACCAACCCTGGCTACGTAATGCTATGTGTACACAGGGCACAAGTCGGGGGTACATGCAGGTACACGGTGTCCACCCACTATTTTCACAGGGTGGACACCGTCCCCCCTGCCAAGAAGTTGGGTCCCACAGAAATATACTGCGCCTGTACATTGTCTGCTTTCCATTCCCAGCAGTAACTGCAGGCGGCAAGGGAGCTTTTCTTCACCTCCAGCTGGGCCGAAGTCAAGGGGCCATCAGGCCTCCTTTGGTTTGAATATCCTGACTGGAGGCGGCCTGGAACCTCACACTTAAATGTAAATGCCACAGAGCGGAGACACAGGCACACAGCTTGTTATCTCTTCACAGGCACTTAAGAGAGGCAGCTTTTGACTTTGTTCAGTCCCTGTATATAAGAGATGCATGCACTGTAAGAATGTCAGGTGTTTGTTTGTCCCAGTATATACACAAATAACAATTTCAATAGCACTATTTTATTTCTTTTATAGCGCTAAGCAACCCAATGCAGGGTGTCAGAGCTCTTTACGTCGCATGTACACATTATACATTGATAATAAATCATGTAAGTGTGTAAATATACGTACAGGATGTGTTACATAAACCAGTGAGGGTTACAAGGTGTAGGAGTCACATGTCCTTCATAGCTCACTGTGCTATATTACAAGGATTACAATTTATGAACTGCAGGAAACAAAAGGATCTCTGTCTTAAAAGCAGTAACGCACTTTACTATCTACGTAAAATACAAATCTGTCATCTGCGTGTTACGTGATGTGCTTTGCAGGAGACACATTAACCTTATACTACTTTGATTCAAATCTGGGACTTCACAAAACACAGATCTCTCCAACAAATACGTTAAACTCCAGAGTTATCTCACCATTATTACTATTCCTTGAGGTTTACTGGGCACCTTTACAGCAGATGCCTTAACCCAATTAAATATTTTAAAATGTAGACTTTGCAACCAATTAAGCATAACAGATCTACTCCTTGTTGCCAATTTCTTTGTGGCGGGGTTTAAAAAAATAAATGTATTAGTTGAGGCCCAGATTTTGCGTCAGGATTGCGACACTTTTTTGGCACATCCCCGACGCCAAATCTTATTTGTTAAATCTCATAATGCTCTTAAATGTGCTCATGATATACCTGATAAACGTGTGTGAGGTCTTAATATCTGTTGTCACTTCTTGTGATGCCACTTCCAGTGATATCACATGCAATGCAAACACAAGGAGATGATGGACGGAGTGCTGAAACTTTTCAGACACTCACCCCCAGTTACAGATCTGGGTTGAATCCATCATCGTTCTTTAGCTCACTTCGCCACCCCAGTTCAGACACAGCTGTATGCAAATCAGTCTTGACCCTGTGCCTCATGGGAACAGTCCAGCCCGAACTGCCAAGCCATGTCTTCCCTGGACCGGAAACAAGCATCCTGGGACCGGTTTCGGGCTAACAGCCCTCATCAGCCAGGCTAGCTTGAATCCAGTGGCAAAGTGAGCAAGGGACCCACGTCTGGGCATACCCTGCCAACTTAGGGCAAACACAAGGAGATGATGGAGGGAGTGCTGAAACTTTTCAGACCCTCACCCCCAGTTACAGATCTGGGTTGAATCCATCATTGTTCTTTAGCTCACTTCGCCACCCCAGTTCAGACACAGCTATATGCAAATCAGTCTTGACCCTGTGCCTCATGGGAACAGTCCAGCCGAACTGCCAAGCCATGTCTTCCCTGGACCGGAAACAAGCATCCTGGGACCAGTTTCGGGCTAACAGCCCTCATCAGCCAGGCTAGCTTGAATCCAGTGGCAAAGTGAGCAAGGGACCCACGTCTGGGCATACCCTGCCAACTTAGGGCAAACAAAGCAAACACAAGGAGATGATGGACAGAGTGCTGAAACTTTTCAGACACTCACCCCCAGTCACAGATCTGGGTTGAATCCATCATCGTTCTTTAGCTCACTTCGCCACCCCAGTTCAGACACAGCTATATGCAAATCAGTCTTGACCTGTGCCTCATGGGAACAGTCCAGCCCGAACTACCAAGCCATGTCTTCCCTGGACCGGAAACAAGCATCCTGGGACCGGTTTCGGGCAAATAGCCCTCATCAGCCAGGCTAGCTTGAATCCAGTGGCAAAGTGAGCAAGGGACCCACGTCTGGGCATACCCTGCCAACTTAGGGCAAACAACTTTGCCACTGGATTCAAGCTAGCCTGGCTGATGAGGGCTGTTTGCCCGAAACCGGTCCCAGGATGCTTGTTTTCGGTCCAGGGAAGACATGGCTTGGCAGTTCGGGCTGGACTGTTCCCATGAGGCACAGGGTCAAGACTGATTTGCATTTAGCTGTGTCTGAACTGGGGTGGCGAAGTGAGCTAAAGAACGATGATGGATTCAACCCAGATCTGTGACTGGGGGAGAGTGTCTGAAAAGTTTCAGCGCTCCGTCCATCATCTCCTTGTGTTTGCTTTATATCACATGCAATGTCATGCTATAAATGTTTTATACTGCAGTTAATATGGCACTTTAGAGTTTATTGTATATACTGCATATAATTGTATGATAACTACCACCCCAGCCTACTGCTTGATTCCTGATTGCGACTCGGCATTTCTACCATTCAACCATGCGCCCGCCTAACCCCACCCGGAACTCTAATCTAGTGCGTTACGGACCCAACTCCTGGTCTATTAACTACCCAGACAAAATGACCAGTAATGAAAAAAGAACTTCAAGCACAGTACTCTAAAACAACACCCGGAAACACTCATTGTAGATAACTACCACACAGCGACCAACGGCAACACGAAAACTAACTTCATTTTTTACACTAATCACCCGACTAAATGGAAAAACACCTTCTCTCTTCACCTTCAAGTCGCCAAGTCAGTAATCATTCCCTATGGTGAAAAAATCTCCACTACCATCTCCCCGACCTTCAAAGGGGAACTCACCATTTCCATCTACAGAACTGGAACCATTCTCATACAGGCCACCGACCCGCACCTCACCACTTTTGACCGCCACTTCCCCACACTTCTCTCCTTGTTAACTCAACTGAGCCATCAAACCCTATCTCCCCTATCCCCCACCACCCTCACCAATAACGGGGAACTGATCCAATCTCCCTGCCCTGAAGAACCTCTCTTCAACTCATGGACATCCACCATCACTCACTACAATCACACTACCCCTATCATTACTCTCCGTCGCCAAACACCCACCATTATTTCATCAACTGATCACACCAGGAACAACAAACTCACAATTAACAAACACCACAAGGCCGATCTCGATCTTGACAGCTCGGACTCTAACCTCAGCCCTCCCGCGACTGAAATCCCCACAGGCACTCCCCTCTAGACCCCTGATAATCTGAACCCTCCCTCACTAACTACCCCTTCCTCCAACACTGACCCTTTTCCCCTGACCCTTACTTCCCCCTTGTCCAACGTCATCTCCAATCCAGCGGTCACTATCCCCCCTACTACCACTGCACACTCCCCTTCCGATGTCCCACATCCACAGGCACAACCTGTCTCCACCGCTTACCTCACTGACAACCCCCGTGTCATCCCCATGTCCAACGTCTTCACCAATCCAGCAGACACTTTCCCCCCTATTATCACTGCCCACTCCCCTTCCGCCGTCGCACACACACATACACAACCTGCCTCCACCGCTAATCTCATTGACATTCCCCGGAACTCTGACTTCCTACCTAGAACTTCTCTCCCTCCTCACTTGGACAGTAGACCCACTACTCCTCCTCTGAACTCCCTGAATGGGAGCATTACTAAGCCGGCTCCCCGCGTCCAACCTCTCCCCATCCCACTGATTCCGTCCAATCCCTGACCCCTGTTCACTCTCCCTCCATAGACCCAAGTCATTCTCGGCCCCTGCCAAAGACCTTAGACTTTTTCAGCTCAATAACACAGCAACTGAACAGAATGGAGCGGAAAATTAACTCCCTTGCGGCCGATTTCCTATACTTACAACAAGACCTTCTCAACAGGACCAAGCCACCGTGCTCCCTCTCCCCGGGTAGATTTGCTCCTACCCCCCTCAATACCCCTCCCATGGCCCCTCAGTGCACCCCTCGACCCTCCAGTCCGTCAGCAAGTCAGGCACTTCGACCCAACCGGGATCGCCACCCCTTTTCGGTACCGAAACCTGATGAGATCAACGACTCTTACCTCGCTTTGAGCCAGAAGTCAGCCCCTCTCCCCATCCCTGTTATTGTTGGCACTAACAGAATCCCTAAAATTGTCCACTCGCCCAGACCTCCTGCTCAATACTCCTCTATCCACTCGGCTCCCCCCACCATCGAGGCTCCCCGCCCTCTCTCCTGCATGCTCCTAAACTGCAGATCAGCAGTACAACACGCCACAGACATTGCTGAAGCTCTACTCGCTGAAGAAATTGACATCGCTTTCCTCACAGAATCCTGGCTCAATGTCCACTTGACATTCTAGACATTCTCACCCCTCCAGGGTACAACATCATCAGACAAGACAGGCCGATCAAAACTGGTGGGGGACTAGCCATCATTCACAAAGCTGGAATACAGATTACCAAACTTAAACATGCAGAATACCTTTCGTTTGAATACCTGGGTGTCGAACTCACTGCCAAGGGCACCTCACCCATCAAATTCCCCTCCTGGAGAGCGTACCCTTTTCCCCGAAGAACTAACAGACCTAATAACACGTTTCTCCATGACAGACACAAAAGTCGTGTTCCTGGGTGACCTCAATATCCACTGGAACGACCCAGAAGACTCCACTGTCCAGAACCTATCCAACCTACTTGAAATATATAACCTCAAACAACTCTGCAATAAACCAACTCACAGCAAAGGTGCAACACTGGATGCGATCATTACCAACAATGAACTGGTCTCTCTGAGAGCGATTTCTCCCATTGACTTGTCCGACCACCACCTCATTCTGTTCAAGATTGACGCACTTGTCAGCCACCAACCTATTCGTGATGACAAACCTAACCACTGGACCAGAAACATCAAAGAAGTCCCTTTACCCGAACATGAATCCAGGATTCATGCCCATCTACAACTCCAACCCTCCTCCTGGACGGCCGATGACCTCACTACACACTTTAACTCAAAAATGACAGAGGTTTTAGACCAAGTAGCCCCACTCAAACAAATGAGGCGAACCAAATCTAAACCCTGGTTCAACGTGGATCTTAATAACGAAAGGCGTCAACTCAGACAAACGGAAAGGTCTTGGAGACTAAACCCCTCGACCTTGCACCTAGCGCAACTTAGATCTGCTCGGCTGGCATACAAAAAACACATTTTTAGTGAAAAGGCGTCCTTCTTCCGCAGCCAACTAGATCTGGCGAAAAACAGACCGAGAGAAAACTTCAACATTGTCAAAAGCCAAACAAACTGCACTCCTTCTCACGAAATCAAAGCCACCAAAGAGCGATGTGAAGAAATTGCCACCTTCTTCACTAATAAAGTCTCTAAAATTGATCAATCCTTCATCCAAACCGCAAACCCTCCTTCCCTCTTAACCTGCCCCCTTTAACCACCCTTGACCAATCAGAAAGAGTTCTTACCAAGGACAATCAGGTCTGCCTCCAGCTAAAAAACAATGCGCATTGGTCAGACTTTGAGCTAATGTCGGAAAACGAGGTCTTCAGTATAATTTCTAACCTAAAACCTTCTTCCCACACTATGGACCCCCTCCCATCCACAATTATAAAAGAACTAAACCACACCATTTCCCCTTTCTGGACAAAAATCATCAACGCCTCTCTCATCTCAGGCTGTGTCCCAGACTCCCTTCAACTAGGACAAATCACACCCATTCTCAAGAAACCAGGGGCCGACCCTAATGATCTTAACAACCTCAGACCTATCTCCAACCTCCCGTTCCTTGCAAAAACATTGGAGAAATGCGTTCTCCACCAACTCAACAAACACATTGATGAGTTCAACCTCCTCGACCCCTTTCAATCAGGATTCAGGAAAGGCTGTAGCACTGAAACAGCTCTGCTCAACATCTCTGACGATATTCACAAGGCTTTAGATGAAGGTGATGCCTGCCTACTCATCCTTATTGACCTATCTGCAGCATTCGACACAGTAAATCATCCAGCTCTTCTGGAGACCTTGTCGAAGCGCTCCGGCATTAATGGCACAGTACTAAAATGGTTCACCTCCTTCCTTCAACACTGCTCGTGTGAAAGGCAGCGAGTCTTCTAAGGCCCTCAATGCTGCCCGGTGCAGGGTTCCACCTCTAATTCACTTTGGGTTCGCTATCAAAATAATGAGGCAAGCGCTGGAAACTGGAAGAGAAGAAAATGGTTTATTTCTCATGAGGAGATCGCGTCAACTGAGACACCGGGATGTCTCAGGCAGGTGTTCTGCTGACAACTCCCTTGGCTCTTCCTTTTATACAGGTTTGACACAATGCATTTGTTTGATCAACATGGTTACAAAAGCTTGGGGTCCCCGCCCCGGGCAGGTTGTCACACAAGCCCAACAGTAATTCTCTTCCCACCCAGGTCAAACAGACAATCTTATCTTGCAGCTGGACCTTGCTTCAGGGTCTAAAACATGTGAGACCGGTCAGATCTAAGAGTCCGTTCTGTTGATAAAAATAGGTCCCATTGTTGGTAATAACAAGTCTTGCTGTTTGCAGTGCAATAAATCATTTTGCAAGAGTCTTTAATGTTTGGAACCTGTTTGTGTAACTAGGTGTAGTGAGGGGTAGAGCGTCCAAAAGCTTGTCTGAAAACGGGGATGAGAGGAAAAACGAGTTTGTGGCAGCAAGTGGCGCTGAGGTTTGTTGTGGCAATAGAGTTTATAGCCCCCAGCACAGTACCAGGTCGGTCAGAGGGATGCTAGTAAGGGCAGGGTGAAACAAAGGTGACCAACAGAGTACAAAATGGCTGTGATAGATTAAAATGACTGTAACTTATGTGCACATAGAATTTCACCAGACAAGATGGCGCAGGTAATGTTCATAATTGTCATTTTGCTTTTAACAGTGGCCCCTTTGAACATAACTAGCCAGCTTGTCAGTCTATTTCGATCTCCATAGTGTCCTGTATCTCTTGATCATACATTACTCTCATTTTTGTTAGCTGAGTGTCCATAGTCTTAGGGTGCAAGGTAGTTATGCAAACATAACACAGAGGTGGTATACAGTGTATACCTAAACAACAACCACATATTGTCAATACTGGGACCAAGAGAATCATTGATATTTTCCAACCCCACTCCTTCAAGATGCCCCAAAGCCAACTTCCAATTGTCCAAGTCTCTGATCCTTGATGAATTTCTGAAGATAGTCTATGGAGATGTTCGATTGCTTCATAGACAGAAGGTGAATTATCAGGCTGCGTCGAGGAACTGTGATGAGGCAGAGTCTGCTTGATCAATGTCTTTAGAACGCTTTTCTCGATGATGCTCTGCAGGGGCTGTGTAGGTTGGTGGCAAAACAAAGGCGATGTAGCACGTGCCCCCCAGTTTCCTGGGAGCCGGGTGTAGGCTTTGGTTCCACAAACAAAGTACATATTGGGTGATGCAACAAGCGCTGGGGGTTGGCAGTGTTCAAAGTCCCCACAATGCTACAGGTGCTGTGACCCACATTCTCAGTCCCACGGCCTTCAATGCATACAAGGCCAGAGACGTTCACCACAGATAGGGCGACAGTCAGTGTTGCAGCAGTTCTTTTCTTCAGGTAGGAAAATGTGGCTCTGTTAGGATTATTGAACACTTGCATTTCCACTCGTTCTTTGGAGGGGACATTAATCTGGAATGTCGCATTGAAGGTGTGAGGGCAGAAGGGGGCGGCTGTCCTTCCTGTTTTGTTTCGCCAGAACTCGTTGTAGAACTGGGCGATTGTTCCGTCGGAAGTGGCATTGTCTTTGTAACTTTCTTGTAGGAGTATCATCCAGGCAAGGCAAGATCCGTGAATAGAAAAGGGCGAAGGGATGAAAGGGATGGAATGTTCAGTGGCATGTGGTAACAGCCCACAGACCCAACAGTTGGTAGCATTGGTGGCAAGATTGTGCTGGTGCAACATCTGCACGAAAGAATTATTCCAGAATTCTTTGCGTCGTTCTTGGCGATGTGGCGGTAGTGATACCAGGTAGTGTTCTTTCTTGGTGGTTGGTTGCATGGTGGGTGACAATGTTCTGTATGCAGGTGCATTCTCTTCAATGATCCAGAGTGCGACCATTAGCAGGAGACAGGTGAGAAATGCAGCTACAAGTGCAATTGTCTTTGTGCTGTGCAGGTTAGCAGTCTTGGTGTCTTGTGGTTTTGCAGGTGTTCAGTTTCTTCCATCATCTTCGAGGAGCTCAACAACTGTTAGGACCACAGACTTTTGTCTGGCGCTTTCCTGGTAGCGTTGTTTGACTGTGCTACCGATCTGAGACCTTGACTCAGTTAGTGGCCTGGTCGTTGGAGCTCCCTCCTTTCGTCGATCTTAGGTTGTACCCTTTCCTGGATGGCACCGTGGGGTCGGGAAATTCTGATAGTTCGAGGGTGTCTTCTTGTGGGTAGCAACTCAGAGCTGGTCGGTCTCTCGCGAGTACTTCCTCTTGCACCTCCACCCCTTCACAGGTTGCCAGGGTTGGAGGGACTCGTTTGCAGCGATGGGCATGCAGCTAGTTCCATTTTCCTTTCACTCGGAGGGCAGTTCGGGTGGTGATCAGGACTTGCCAGGGGCCCGTCCACCTAGGCTCCAGATTCTTCGTTCTTTGGAAGTTGCAGATCAAACATGGTCGCCTGGCTTTATTTCATGTCCCGGGCCCCTGGATACATCAGGCAAAGCTTGCTGCACCTGTTGGTGGATAATTGTTAGCTCGTTTGTCAATGTATGCAAGTAATCTGCGTAGTTCTGTCTCCTGCCGTGGCTCGGGCAGTAACGTCTGCTAGTGCATTTCCCTGTCCAATGAGATCAGTCACTTTCCTATGTGCTTGGCATTTTATCACTGCTAACTTCTTGGGGAGGAGGACTGCTTGCGTCAAGGCGGAGACTAAATCTCCATGCAGGATGGGTGTACCGTGTGAAGTCAGGAACCCTCTTTCTTTCCATAAGATCCCAAAATGGTGAACCACCCCGAAGGCATATTGGCTGTCGGTGTATATGTTAACTGTCGTGTCAGTCGCTAAGATCGGTCGAGATAAAAGGGTTGGTGGAGGGCGTACCGTCAAATCCTATTGAGGTCACATGTGAGCCTGACAAGGGTGCCCTTGGAATCAGTCGTTTGGATAGTGCACTACGTGTTGCTCCTGTGTCTACCAGAAATGGCGACTTTGTGCCCAGGACCTCAGTGGTAACATAAGGGCCTTGCTGATCAACATAGAGCTCAACTGGATCCCTCCCTTGCCCCTGGCTGTCCTATGCAAAGTCGTACGTATTGTCATAATCTGTCTGTTGGTACTGATTCTGTTTGGGATGGTCAAATGTGTTCACTCTTCCTGGCCTCCCCTCGCTTGCTTCACTCGTGTACCCTCTCCCACGTCCTCTTCCTCTCTGTCCACTTGCTATTTCCCTCGCCCCTCTGCCCCTACCAGCTCCTAACAAAGCCGGGCATTGGGTTTTCCAGTGTCCATATTCTTTGCAAAATGCACATTGATCCTGTCCTAGGTCTTGGCGTCCTACATATGATGTCGATGAATTGTTACTAAGTGGCTGTACTCTAGGGGTATTCTGCTGGTATCCTCCCCTATATTGCTCCCTTCCTGTATTCGCCCCCTGGAGTTGTGCTACCATTACCCTTTCCTTCAAGTCCTTCTTTTTCCTTTCTGTAGCCCTGTCATTTTCGTTTTTCTGATGCTCATAGTACTGGGCCATTTGGAGAATGCCCGCCGGTTTAGATGCTGCCCAACTACTTTCGCTGGCTTGTAATTTCTGGGATACATCTGGCAGTAGTCCTTTTACATAGTTCTGCACAAATAAGTGGTGTCCGGTTGCGGTGGACATGTCTTGTCCACTGTAATCGGAGAACACCGTTTCAAATCTGGAGAAATACTCTGAGACATCCTCTTGTGGTTTCTGGCGGCACGCGGTTACTATGGACCAGTCTATCTTTTTCTCTGGGATCAGCGTTTTCACTTTCTGCACTATTTTGTCAGGGAGGTCCAATATTGCTTTAACCGGTTTTTGACCAGGGTTCCGCTGTTTATCTAATGTGTTGAGTTGTTCCCAGGTATGACCAAGCAGTTCGGTATGGTCTATTTTCCTAATCTGTTTCCACACATCTGCTGGCAAACATAACCCGAAGAACAAGTCTATGTCGGCAAGTGTCATTATTGTTGATCCCAGAGCGGTACCTAGCTCGGTGTAAAAGGCGGTGGGGTTCTTTCGCAAATCCGGTAAAGATTTACGGAACGTCAAAATGTCCTGTCTGTCCCATGGTTGATACACCCAATTGTAGACCACCCTTCCTCTAGCGTCTTGATGGTTCATATCGTCATGAGTCCCTTGTCCTCTAGGAGGTACCCAATAAGGGGCAGCTTCTTTTATCGGCATCATGCTATCTGGTTTTTCCACCGGGGTCCTGCTATCTTAGATGTCCTGTCCTTATCTATCCGTCCTTGTTCCACGAGGTGAGGGAATACCTCCAGTGTGGATGAAAAGAGTTCTGTAACATTGTTGTCGCCTTCATCTCCGGTGTCTACCTTCCTATAGAGAGCCACTAGTCGCTCGGGCCCTACATCTTGGTACTTCTCTTCATATGCAGTAAGAGTGTGGTAACAGAGATGTACAATAAAGTATCGTTTGCGGTTTTCAACATAGGAGTTGCATATGTCAGTTACATGCTCTTCTGTCTCCTTCCTATCTATGAGGGATTTAACTACTGTATCAATGCCTGCTCGCTCATTTTTACTTAATCGCGGGACCCTGGGGGCTCCTGTTTCTTTTGATCCTACCTCTACTACTGTATCCTTTGATGAGGCATTTGGTGTGGGTGACTCGGTGGGAGCAGAGGCGGTGGAGACTGAGGCGATCGTGCCATCTCCGGCTATACTTTGGTGGTCCTGGCGTTGTACTATGGGATGAGTAGGGGCTTAAGGGGGTGGCATGTATATGATTGGGGGACCTAACAATCATCATCTACCCTTTGTTTTGCTGGTAACTTGGGGTAAAGAGTCGAGGGCGTTCTAACAGGGCATTGATCTGATATTTTTGATTCCTGTTCCTTTTTATCGATTTCCTTTTCTTTTAGTTTTTCTTCTAATCTTTTACAGGCTTGGTAAGCTGATTTTCGCGTTTCTTTATCTTGTCTAGCTTCGTCCCTTTTCTTTCTTTGAGCTGCCTCTTTTCGCCATAAACCAAAACTGTCAAACATGGCTGGTCTAGTTTTCTTTTTGTGGAGAGCTAATTCTAACGTTTCTATTTTAGCGGGATCGAAAGATCCCGTCAGTGGCCACTGATTTACCCGGTCCTTCCTAGTGTATTTATGCCATAGTTTGCTATAAGCTACGGTGGCTAATCCATACTTTACGTACATGTCCTTGTTAGGGGTGCCTTCCGGCGGTGCCGGCTGACTGACCTCTAACAAACGGTCTGGTCCAAAACAATTACAATCAAACAATCTAGAGAAAACAGGCATGACGTATTTATCGGTCAAAATGAATATCTCAATCAATCAATTTAGACAAAAAGTCTGCACTACCTGTCCTTCGCTGCCTGCAAAGAGAGAGAATATTCCTATTCTTTGTTGTTTGCAAGCAGGGAAATGTCGCAAATAACTCAATATCAAAAAAGGAATACTAGTATTTCAATCAAACTATTCAATCAATCAATCAATTTAAGTCGTTTTTTCACGACCTTACCCGGACCGTATGGACAGTTCTTAGTCTTCCCCTTCCAGCGCCTGGTTGTCCTCTCACTCCAACAATCAATGCGGCGTTCCTCTAAGGTCCCAGTCAGGACCGCGGGTCACTCGAGAGAGGTCCGTTCGGAACTGGTGAAGTTCAGTCGATCGGCAGCCAGACAAGGGTCTTCTCAGGCAGGTATACCCCAATCGTTTAGTTGTTCACTCCGTCGTTAGGACCTCTCTACCGGACCCGTGCGTCGCTGATGGGCCCCTACGCTTGGGCGCCAATTTGTGAAAGGCAGCGAGTCTTCTAAGACCCTCAATGCTGCCCGGTGCAGGGTTCCACCTCTAATTCACTTTGGGTTCGCTATCAAAATAATGAGGCAAGGCGCTGGAAACTGGAAGAGAAGAAAATGGTTTATTTCTCATGAGGAGATCGCGTCAACTGAGACACCGGGATGTCTCAGGGAGGTGTTCTGCTGACAACTCCCTTGGCTCTTCCTTTTATACAGGTTTGACACAATGCATTTGTTTGATCAACATGGTTACAAAAGCTTGGGGTCCCCGCCCCGGGCAGGTTGTCACACAAGCCCAACAGTAATTCTCTTCCCACCCAGGTCAAACAGACAATCTTATCTTGCAGCTGGACCTTGCTTCAGGGTCTAAAACATGTGAGACCGGTCAGATCTAAGAGTCCGTTCTGTTGATAAAAACAGGTCCCATTGTTGGTAATAACAAGTCTTGCTGTTTGCAGTGCAATAAATCATTTTGCAAGAGTCTTTGGTGTTTGGAACCTGTTTGTGTAACTAGGTGTAGTGAGGGGTAGAGCGTCCAAAAGCTTGTCTGAAAACGGGGATGAGAGGAAAAACGAGTTTGTGGCAGCAAGTGGCGCTGAGGTTTGTTGTGGCAATAGAGTTTATAGCCCCCAGCACAGTACCAGGTCGGTCAGAGGGTCAGAGGGATGCTAGTAAGGGCAGGGTGAAACAAAGGTGACCAACAGAGTACAAAATGGCTGTGATAGATTAAAATGACTGTAACTTATGTGCACATAGAATTTCACCAGACAAGATGGCGCAGGTAATGTTCATAATTGTCATTTTGCTTTTAACACTCGCAACAAATTAAAATCAACTCCTGTCTCTCGAAGCCAACAAAAGTCACACTTGGGGTCCCGCAGGGCTCGATCCTCTCCCCGTCCCTCTTCAATCTCTTCATGGATCCCCTCACAATCATCTTGGAAAAAAGCTGGAGTGAATTACCACCTTTACGCCGATGACACCCAAATCTATTTCAAAATCAAGTCTCCCAGCGACATCAGACACCTCAATGTCACTCTAACCGAGATCCAAACTTGGTTCAACGCTAACCACTTAAAACTCAACCCAGATAAAACGGAACTAATCCTATTCTCTCCAAAAAGAAACCACCGACCGATCCAAGAGTGGCTCAAGAATCTGGTTGCCCTAAACTGCCCCCTCGTCCTATCCGACTCAGTTAAGCCTCTAGGCATCACCCTTGACAAGAACTTATCAATGGAGGCCCACATCAAAAACTCTGCAAAAGGTGCTCTTTTCTCACTAAAACACCTCAAGAAATTGAAACCTTTTCTTCCCCATGATGACCTCAAGACAGTAGTTCAATCCCTAGTTGTCTCTAAAATCGACTACGGGAACGCCATCCTAACAGGGACTGCAAAAGCTCACCTAGCCCCACTAAGGGCAGTGCTGAACATGGCCGCTCGACTCATATCTGGAGTTAAAAGATTTGAACACATCACTCCAGCTCTCAACTCCCTCAACTGGCTTCCCATGGAAGGGAGGTGTATTTACAAGCTGGCCTGCATCACACACAAAACCCTTCACTCTCCGGCCCCCAACTACCTGAACAACAAACTGGTAAGAGCAGGTCAATCCAGAACTCTGAGAAGCTCCAACTCACTCCTTCTTATCCCTCCGAAACTGAAAAAGAAAACCACCCAGTACCGATCGTTCTCTGGCAACGCTCCCAGGATGTGGAACGCTCTCCCTAGAGTCCTCAGATGCAACCCCTCCTTCTCCTGTTTCAAAAGGGACCTGAAACTACATCTTCTTAACAAATACTTTCCTGACCAACGTCAACTAACCTAGACTTCAATATCTGAGTTGACTCCTATCTCTCTTGACATTCAAGGATAGTTGGTGACCGGACTGTATTAGCCACCTTCGTTTGTTTTCTCTCCCTCCCTGCACTGTTTACCTATTTTTCATGTTGTATTTTTTGTATCTCTGTTTTGCTTCCTTACTGCCTTCCTACTATGTAATGCAATTTCCTTCTGTTTTTACAGTGTGTATGTAAAGCGCTCTGATACCCACGGGTCAAGCTAGCGCTATATAAAACTATTAAAATAAATAAAATTAAAATCATGCGCTGTGATGGCACGCGTCATAATTTCACTTGCATACTGCGTAACCTGGTTAGTCCCCCCTCTTCTTTGTTTTAGGACTTGTGCTCTGTGTGTACGTCCTACCTCTTGTACTGCGATCACAAATCCTGGTTCAGTCTTGGTGGGTGCAATTCTTGGCTAGTGCATGTTTGTGAATTCATGACAAGCTGGTGCTAGATAACCCATGCTCTCCAGTGCCCAGACAGTTATAGAGTTAATGCACATTCTGTTCTCCACTCCAGGCAGGGCCACAAGACACACACACACACACTGGCCCCCTGCAGTGTGCAAGCCGTGGTCCATTAATCCGTGGTGGTCACTCCTCATGGCTGGCGGATGGCTTGTAAGCATCCCAGTTATCAATCATGGCGTCTTTGTTGCATGCATCTGCAGTGGCTAATAGTGACATAAGCAAATATTGCATTTCTAATTGTATGTACACAAATGAATTCATCAGTGTGTATGCAACCCTGCTAATTTATAGCATGCACTATAATATGTTGGCTGGTTCTTACATAACGTACACCTGCACAGGTATGAACTGGATGGTTGATAACTTCCGATGTGGACTCTTAGCCGGAGCCTGATAATTACATGGTGGCCTGTCACCTATATCAACACGGCATCTGTAGGCCCTCTCCCTATCGGAGCGGTTGGGAGTCAGCTGTGTTTTTGCGTCTTACGTCCGTGTCTTTACATGCATCTCTACAGTAGTGTTTTTGTGTCTTACGTCAGTGTTTTTAGATGCATCTGTACAGAGGTTTTTTTTTTGTCGCACCTTATGTCAGTGTTTCCACATGCATCTCTACAGCAGTGTTTGTGCGTCTTACGTCAATTTCTTTAGCTGCATCTCTACAGCTGTGTTTTGCGTCTTACGTCAGTATCTTTAGATGCATCTCTACAGCTGTTTTGCGTCTTACGTCAGTTTCTTTAGATGCATCTCTACAGCTTAAATGCATATCACACCAAAATCCGTGAAGAAAAGAAGATTTTCTTCACCTCTAAAATTGAGTCCTCCGGCAATAAATGTAAAGAAATCTTTAAAATTGTTAAAGATTTCTCTGCTCCAAATGCAGTGTCTAGACTTTTTACCCCCACATTAGAATGGACTAATCAGCTAGCATCCTTTTTTCATGAGAAGATTATTAATATTCAAACTTCCTTTGCCGTATCTCTTTCAGAGGAAGATAAAAATATGATATTGCCATCTCCCATTAGTTTAGGAAATGGTTCTTCCCTTACACAGTTTCCCCCCCTTCTTCCAGAGATATCTCTGGAGATTATGAAGGGTCTTAAGTCCGGGTCTCCTGTTGACTCATGCCCCGCGAAAATATTGGCTTCCGTGGCTGAGATTATTAATACTAAGGCTAACACAGTACTTAACTCATCATTGAGTAATGGGCAGGTTCCTCGGATATGGAAATGCGCCAAAATACTCCCACTGCTGAAAAAGCCCTCCGCTGATCCTCTAATTCTTACCAACTACAGACCAATTTCCCTCCTTCCGTTTTTCGCAAAGACCTTAGAGAAATATGTAAACTCAGTGATCACCGAGTACGCGGAATCTAATAATCTTTTTCACCCGAGCCAGTCCGGGTTCCGCTCCAACTTCAGTACAGAAACTGCCTTACTTGAAATCTCTGAGGCTATAAAAGGAAAACTTGATAATGGAGGTAAAGCAGTGCTGATCCTTTTGGATTTATCCGCAGCGTTTGACACTGTGCCCCATGTCCGCCTCCTGCAGAGACTGCGGGAGTGCGGCCTTGGGGACACAGTGTTGAAATGGTTCTCTTCATTTTTAGAGGACAGAAACCAGGTCTGGTCCCCCCCTTTTCTGCCACTATCCCACCTCTGAAAGTGGGTGTTCCACAGGGCTCTATTTTGAGCCCAACTCTGTTCAATCTGTATATGGCCCCTCTCGCCCCTTTGGTTTAAGCTTGTGAGGCTACTATCATTTCTTATGCTGATGATACGCAGCTGTTGTTCACATGCGAGAAGAGAGAAGATTTTGACGGAGAGCTGATTAAAAATTGCTTGAAAAAAGTCTTTACCTGGCTCAGACTGAATGAACTTAAATGTAACCCTGAGAAGTCCGAAATTATTTTTTTCGGATCACCACCCCAGGATGTATGGAAACAGTGGTGGCCAGCTGATATGGCACCCCCTCAGTCTTCGGTCAGGACAGTCAAGAATCTGGGGGTGAAATTGGATGATTCTTTGTCCATGAAATCCCAGATCCAGTCTGTCGCAGGTTCTTGTTTCGGTCTTCTTAAAATGCTTAGAAAGTTTCTGCCCATGTTATCTTTCTGTCATGATCACGTCCCGCAGAAACCAGTAGCCGGACTACACGTCCCAGCATGCACCTGGGAGGGACATCGGATGTCCTTCCTAGTGGATAGGCTGTCTATATATAGCCCTCCACTAGGGGGATCCGGTGCTTGTCACTATACAGAGTCAGTACCAACCCGAGCTCTGCTAGTGTTACCACGGACTGCTCGAGAGAGCCCCTTCAAGCCGCTTTCCTATCCGCGGTCTCTGGATTACTCTTACCTACCCTGACTGCCATTACGCTGTGCGGGGCGCCGCACAGTTCTTCCAGCTTCTTTGAGCCTCGCGGTTGGAACCGGGTGCGTCCTGGCTCCTCCCGCACCCGTGGTCCCGCAACGGCTCTTGTGTCCATTTGAATAGGATCATTGCCTCTTCGAGCCTCGCGGTTGGAACCGGGTGCGTCCTGGCTCCTCCCGCACCCGTGGTCCCGCGGCGGCGCTTGTAACAACTTGTGAAGTATTACAAGCACCTTCGAGCCTCACGGTGGGAACCGGGTGAGAACTCGCCCTTACGAACACCCGTGGTCCCGTGAAGGCTATTGCATCGGACTCCATAGCCCAGTTATTGTTTGTTAGGAGGGATACAGGACTCCTTCCCTTGGGACTCAAAGACGTGAGACGGATCACGCTCTTCGAACACCCTCTTTCCAGACCCTGGATACTCACCTTTCTATGGACTCAGCGCTACTCTCAAGGAGAGAGTTTTCCGCGCTTCCGTTGACTTCATGTGAGTTCAGTGCTGCATGTTCCTGGAAGTCATTCTTTCCAGAATTCCGAGCAAGACCCTGTAGTGCAAAACCTGGTGAGTCTAGGTTAGAGAGATAGTGGGTGGAGTACTAGCAGGGTGGGAAGGAGTAAGGTAAATGCGTCTATAATCCACCTGTTGTTGGTTGTTTCCCCTCCTACAGACCCTGTGAGGACACGGTGGGACCACCCTATTGTGCGCACTTTCCTAGAGGGGCCTGGAACGAGAGTTTCGCTGAGAAGGAAGATAGCAGTGCCTTCTTCCGTTGTTCCCTATTCTTTATCCCCTATCCCCTGCGCTCTGTAGTGCAGGGTGGAGTATTACACGTCCCCTTGTAGGGCAGAGCGAGGGGGCTTTGGGTTCTAGGCATCACCCCCGCTGGATTTGTCTCCTGAAGGTTAGTGTACCCTTTCGCAACCTGACAGAGTGACAAGCCCAAGACGACCATCCAGCCTGGGTGATGGATGTCAACACAGCGTTGACCACACTACTCGAGACCATGGCGACCGTACAGATGGAGGTCAACGCGTTTCGAGTCGAAACGCAAAACCTTCGGACCGAGATGGGCACCATGCGTCGGGAAGTAGCAGGGCTGAGTAGAAAAGGCCCTGACCCGCCTGGGAGGAAGTATATCCAGGACTGGACATTTCCCCCTCCGCAGCCTCGGGCTGCGGAAACCTCTGTAGGTCACCCGGGAGGAGGCGAAACCACCCCGGTACAAGTGATCCACTCCCCGCAGATACCCCTTGCAGCTCCCGAACGCTTTTATGGCGACCCAAAAAAGTTTGGGATATTCATCAATCAATGCAGGTTGCATTTTTTATGCAAACCAACCCTCTTTCACAATGATCAGGCGAAAACCTCCTTCATTATGTCCTATCTGGGGGGGAACGCTGCAAACTGGTCCATTCCCTTGATAGAAAGGGACGACCCGGTGTTGTACAATTTCGCTGGGTTCTGCACGGAGATGCGTAGGTTGTTCGATCGAAGGATGCATCTGCTGACCTCCAACAGGGAGCTGCTCACCCTTAAGCAAGGGACACAGGACCTCCTTTCCTATGTAACTACGTTCAACCGTTTGGTGGTGGAGACGGATTGGCCCCAAAACAAGAGGACCTCGTTGTTCCATCAGGGGCTTCGGGGGGAGCTAAAGGACGTGCTTGCCCAGGTCGTCCAATTGCCCCAGACCTGTGAGGAGCTAATCGATCTAACGGTGCAATTGGACCATCGGATGCAAGAAAGGAAGACCGATAAGAACAGGCCCGAGGTGAGATACGTTCTACCTAAGGGTCGACCTACATTTGGGGAAGGAGCCCAAGCGGCGGAGGCCCCCGAACCCATGCAGATTGGCAGTACCCGAGGACCTTTGAGCACCGAGGAACGGGAGAAGAGACGGAAACAACGTCTCTGTCTGTATTGCGGAAAGGCCGGCCACTTTATACGAGAATGTAAGGCTCGGACACGGCTCCCTGAGAAGAGGCCTCCGACAAAGAACCAAGCTGTGATCCACGGGGCTTGGGACACTGAAGGGGAGAAGGGAAACGAATAGCCCCGAACCAACATGAGACCGTTGGATTGGGGCATGTGGAAGAAAAAGTGTCTCCAGTAATCGCTAACACCTTACAACCTTCAGTACCGCACCTCCACGTTAACGTCTCTTTGTGGTTGGAGGACGGTGTACTCAAACTCGTGCCTGCTTTGGTGGACTCCGGGGCCACCAGTAACTTCATTGATCAGAAGTACGCGGAAGACTTAGGGTTACCCTTACAGAAGAAGATCGTCCCTGAACCAGTGAAGGCGGTAGATGGCAAGGCACTCACGTCTGGTCCTGTTCGATACCATACTCGGCCTCTTCTCATGCAATTCGGACAGGACCACTATGAGGCGATTCGGTTCGACCTAATCAACGCACCTCATTTCCGATTGATCTTGGGGATGCCATGGTTAACCCTACATGACCCTACGGTGGGATGGGCAAGCCGAACGGTGGTGATGGGATCTGCGTACTGCAAGGAACACTGCACTAGACAACAAGCGTTGGAAGAGGACCTGGGGGAAAACCAAGCAACGTTTCTGGCTGCAGGAGGCACCATGCACGTCCTGGCGTGCACCACGACACTTCCCCCGGCATATCAACCATATGCTTCGGTGTTCGATAGATCAGCAGCAAGCCATCTCCCACCTCATAGAGACTATGACTGCCGAATAGACCTGGTTCCGGGTGCTGCAATACCTTGTAGCAGGGTATACGCATTAACCGAGCCCGAAAATCTACATTTGAGGGAATACCTGGATGAGAACCTCGCCAACGGCTTCATCAGACACTCTACTTCCCCTGCTTCCTCTCCTCTTTTTTTTATTCCTAAGAAGGAAGGCGATTTGCGGACATGCATCGACTTCAGAGCACTTAACAGAGTCACAGTGAAGAACCGGTACCCCCTCCCCTTGATCTCGGTGTTGTTGGACCAACTGAAGGGAGCCACTGTGTTCACGAAGCTGGATCTCCGCGGAGCCTACCATCTGGTGCGGATGAAGAAAGGGGACGAGTGGAAGACGGCCTTCCGTACGAAGTATGGGCTGTTCGAATACTGTGTAATGACGTTCGGGCTGTGCAATGCCCCAGCGGCGTTCCAGTATTTTATGGATGAGGTTTTGCGTGGGCTCACGGACGTGATGTGCATGGTTTACATTGACGACATACTGATCTATTCGTCATCCATCAAGGAGCACACCACACACGTATCGCAGGTATTGGAACGGTTGCGGAAGTACTCGTTGTATGCCAAACTAGAAAAGTGTCTTTTTCATGCCACCAAAGTAGAGTTCTTGGGGTATATCATCAGCGCCACTGGGATTAGTATGGATACAAGGAAGGTGGAGGCCATCACAGGCTGGAGATCCCCGACGAACCAGAAGGCGTTACAGAGCTTCATAGGATTCAGTAATTTCTATCGCTGTTTTATCAAGAACTTCTCACAAATACTACAGCCCCTTACCTCCTTATTGAAGAAGGGAGTAGCGTTTGCATGGACCACACAGGCCGAAACCGCCTTTCAAGAACTAAAATCCTGTTTCACGAAGGCACCGATACTAAGGCATCCGGATGTGCACTTGCCCTTTGTCCTGGAGACAGACGCCTCATACTACGCCTTGGGGGGCATCCTCTCTCAAAGACACCCAGACACGGGACAGCTGCATCCGGTGGCCTTCTTCTCAAAGAAGCTTACCCCCTGTGAGGTGAACTACAGCATTTCCGATAAAGAATTGCTAGCTATCAAGAGGGCCTGTGAAGAATGGAGACATCATCTACAGGGGGCCCAACACACTATTGAGATCTTCACGGATCATCGGAACTTGTTATTTCTGAAGTCAGCTAGAGCCCTGACACCACGACAGCTACGATGGTCTCTCTTCTTCGCAGACTACGACTTCGTGATACGGTACCGGCCAGGAAGTAAACACGGCAAGGCAGATGCGTTATCAAGACCGACCGATCCTCTCCAGGAGGATGGCCCGGAAATCACCACACCTCCCTCCATCCTAAGCAAGGCGACATACCCTCAAGAACGGATCGCTTTGGTGACGAAAGACGACTTCCTTGACGACCTGCGGATGGAGTCCGCAGAAGTGGATGCACAAGCATGGGTAAACGAAGAACCCGAGAATCGAAGCAAGAAGGAGGGGTACTTCTTTCGCCATCACGTTCTGTACGTACCCGTTGCCCGCTTACAAGACCAGGTGATGCAGCGGGCTCATGACTCGTCTTTGGGAGGACATATGGGGATCTACAAAACCGTAGCCCTCGTTGAACGACATTTCTGGTGGCCGGGATTACGAGAACGCGTGCGGCACTATATTACAGGATGCGCGGTGTGCGCCCAAGGCAAGACCCAACACTCTAAACCAGTGGGGTTACTGCGCCCTATACCCATCCCGGACTCTCCATGGCACACCGTTTCCATGGACTTTATAGTGGAAATGCCCCCCAGCAATGGACACACAGTCATCCTAGTCTTGGTGGATCACTTAACCAAGATGGGCCATTTCGTACCGTTAAAGACGATTCCTTCCTCCTCCGAGTTATCCCTCATATTCCTGCAACATGTGGTGAGAGCACATGGTATCCCTGCGATTCTCATAACAGACCGAGGCTCGCAGTTCACGTCCAGATTTTGGCAGGCCTTATGCTCCGTTATGAAGATCGACGCCCGGCTATCAACCAGTTACCGTCCGCAAACAGATGGTAAAACCGAGAGACTCAACCAGACCCTGGAGCAGTACCTGCGGTGTTTCTCCCTACATCATGAGACCGAGTGGAGTACCCTGTTGTGGACGGCAGAGTTCGCCTACAACAACAGTAAACACACCACGTTGGGGTGTTCCCCGTTTTATTGCTTGTACGGCTATGACCCTAACATGTTGACTTTCGCCTGGCCAGTGACGTGCAAACATCCGTCGATCCAAGCCCACCATGCGCATCTTCGTGCAGTGCTCATTGAGGCTAAAAGCCAGCTGCTGAAGGCCCAAGAAACCACCAAACGCTTCGCAGACAAAAACGATCCCCGGGGCCCCTGTACGAGGTAGGGGATAAGGTATGGTTATCCACCACCAACTTGCAGCTGAAGGGATCAAATAGGCTCAAACCCAAATATGTAGGTCCCTATCCCATAGTGCAAGTCATAAACCCAGTAGCGATGAAGTTGCAACTACCTAAGACCTGGAAAATCCACCCCGTTTTCCACGTTTCCCTTTTCGACCATACTTGTCTCATACCCGCTTGCTAGCAGTACCTAAACCTATGGAAGTAGAGGGAGAGGAGGAATATGAAGTACAAAGTATATTAGATTCCAAGAAAACTAGAGGGAAGATATACTACCTCATTCACTGGAAAGGCTATGGGGCGGAAGAACGAACGTGGGAACCAGCGGCCAACTTGCATTGTCCCCTGCTCCTCCGTCGTTTTCATACACGTAACCCTACGAAGCCAGGTGGGCCACCGGGACGGTGGTCGTTGCGGAGGGGTACTGTCATGATCACGTCCCGCAGAAACCAGTAGCCGGACTACACGTCCCAGCATGCATCTGGGAGGGACATCGGATGTCCTTCCTAGTGGATAGGCTGTCTATATATAGCCCTCCACTAGGGGGATCCGGTGCTTGTCACTATACAGAGTCAGTACCAACCCGAGCTCTGCTAGTGTTACCACGGACTGCTCGAGAGAGCCCCTTCAAGCCGCTTTCCTATCCGCGGTCTCTGGATTACTCTTACCTACCCTGACTGCCATTACGCTGTGCGCGGCGCCGCACAGTTCTTCCAGCTTCTTCGAGCCTCGCGGTTGGAACCGGGTGCGTCCTGGCTCCTCCCGCACCCGTGGTCCCGCAACGGCTCTTGTGTCCATTTGAATAGGATCATTGCCTCTTCGAGCCTCGCGGTTGGAACCGGGTGCGTCCTGGCTCCTCCCGCACCCGTGGTCCCGCGGCGGCGCTTGTAACAGCTTGTGAAGTATTACAAGCACCTTCGAGCCTCACGGTGGGAACCGGGTGAGAACTCGCCCTTACGAACACCCGTGGTCCCGTGAAGGCTATTGCATCGGACTCCATAGCCCAGTTATTGTTTGTTAGGAGGGATACAGGACTCCTTCCCTTGGGACTCAAAGACGTGAGACGGATCACGCTCTTCGAACACCCTCTTTCCAGACCCTGGATACTCACCTTTCTATGGACTCAGCGCTACTCTCAAGGAGAGAGTTTTCCGCGCTTCCGTTGACTTCATGTGAGTTCAGTGCTGCATGTTCCTGGAAGTCATTCTTTCCAGAATTCCGAGCAAGACCCTGTAGTGCAAAACCTGGTGAGTCTAGGTTAGAGAGATAGTGGGTGGAGAACTAGCAGGGTGGGAAGGAGTAAGGTAAATGCGTCTATAATCCACCTGTTGTTGGTTGTTTCCCCTCCTACAGAGCCTGTGAGGACACGGTGGGACCACCCTATTGTGCGCACTTTCCTAGAGGGGCCTGGAACGAGAGTTTCGCTGAGAAGGAAGATAGCAGTGCCTTCTTCCGTTGTTCCCTATTCTTTATCCCCTATCCCCTGCGCTCTGTAGTGCAGGGTGGAGTATTACACGTCCCCTTGTAGGGCAGAGCGAGGGGGCTTTGGGTTCTAGGCATCACCCCCGCTGGATTTGTCTCCTGAAGGTTAGTGTACCCTTTCGCAACCTGACACTTTCCCTCATCGAAAGATCGTGGTTCAGGCCCTCATTACCTCCAGGCTGGACTATGTAAATGTTTTATACTTAGGCCTTCCGGAGTTTCTGATAAACAAGCTTCAGGTCGTCCAAAATGCGGCAGCTAGGGCAGTTCTCAGGATTGGCCCCAGAACCCGGATTTCCCCCCACCTGATTGCTTTGCATTGGCTCCCTATTCGAAACAGAATCCTTTTTAAGGCATTAGTTCTGGCTTTTAAGGCCCTTCATGGTTTGGGGGCCCATTATATCAGGAAGAGAGTCCTTCGTTATGCACCGGGGAGATCTTTAAGATCCTCTTATCAGTATCTCCTAGCGGTCCTGAGATTCTCCCGTGTGTGCAGAGGGGGCCGCTCTTTTCAAGTTCAGGTTGCCCGCAGCTGGAACAGTCTGCCTCAGCATCTCAGACAAGTTCCCGATCTGTTGACTTTCCGTAAACAACTTAAAACCTGGTTATTTCAGTAGAAACGTTAGCCTGGTATTAAGCAGGGTATTGTAGGGCTCCATCCAGCGCCGCGACACTCTTTTGAGTAGCTGAGCGCTTTATAAGTTCACTATAACATAACAGCTGTTTTGCGTCTTTCATCAGTGCCTTAAAATGCATCTCTACAGCGTGTATTTGTGTCTTACTTCAGTGTTTTGGCACCTTTTGTCAGTTTCTTTAGATGCATCGCTACAGCTGTGTTTTGCGACTTAGGTCAGTTTCTTTAGATGCATCTCTACAGCTGTTTTGCGTCTTTCATCAGTGCCTTAAGATGCATCTCTACAGCAGTGTTTTTGTATTTTTCTTTGGTGTCTTAAAATGCATCTCTGCAGCTTGTGTTTGTGACTTCAGTGTTTTAGCACCTTTCGTCAGTGTCTTTAGATGCATCTCTACAGCTGTGTTTTTGCATTTGTTGCTTTGCAGAGTGATTTCTTGCCATCTGCCTCACACCATTCATTATTGTTGGTGACACTTGCTTGGACTGCTCACTTGTAGGCATTCTTATATACAGGGCCACTGGAATTATGCAATTTTGCGGCAGCGCTTAGTCATGATTTTTTTGCATTTGTCCCATAATTCATAATTTGCTGCATAATCTGCCGCTTTTTACAAAAAAAATGTTTTTTGCTCAAATAGATCAAAAGTTACTAAATGTGCTGCAGTGACGCGTGTTGCCGCTTCGTGGACGGCCCTTCATAGAGGTTGACTGGTCACCTTTCTGTTGCTTCTTTCTGTATTTGGGTGTCAAAGCGGTACTAATGAGGGGAAACCTTTGCCCACATAGTGCTAACACGTGTATAATTCTAAAATAATGGGGTAATACTAACATTAAATGTGCCTCATTATGCTGCATAACTTGCATTTTCTTGCTGCATAATTTAGGGCCTGCTTTAGATCTTGGTGGATGGGTTACTCCGTCACAACGGTGATGAATTCCTGTCCACCGAAATATGAATCCCGTAGGCTATAATGGGATTTATATTTCAGCAGACTGTTGTGATGGAGTAACCCATCCATCAAGACCTAAATCCGGCCCTTCGTCAACTCAGCCGCATAATTTAATCTTTCCCTGCTGCATAATTTCAGTGTTCCTGCATAAAGTGCAATCCCTATGAGACGGGCAACGGACGGATGCAGGTTTACTCAAATAGAGCATAATCACAGCGGTCCAGACTACAATAGGAGCCTAACCTACCTACCCATTTAAAGGCAGAGATAGAGGCCAGTGCTGCATATTTAAGGATTAGGATTTGGGGCAGTAGCCAAAGGTATCCGTTACCCCCGCACTCTACCCTCGCATGGGGCGGCCAGTTTGTGTTCATTCTTTGGTGTCTTCTCATCTAGACTGTTGCGGGCATGGATTACTCTTTGTCGTGTAGTGGGTGTTCTGCGCAGCCACAGACTAACCCATCTATGTGGCCTTTGTCAGTGGATATATATATATATATCTATATACCCAAAATAGTCTGGTAACTCCATCAGTTTGTCCGCTAACAAGAAAACGCCGTGGCCACTATAAACAAACGTGTTTATTCACGATTTGCAACACAAATCCCGGCGCGTTTCGGAGTTACAGCACTCCTTTCTCACAAGCAAGGTTTGTACATTTTCAGTTTCTTTTAAAGGAACGTGTGTCCAATTACTGAACGTGTGTCCAATTACTGTGCATAATCATAGACATAAAAGACATCTTTCTGACTGTTCATCCATGATATACATCAATAAAGTTTTTAGAAGGGTCAAAAAACTGAGGGAAATAAATCACATGTTTAGTGAATTCACATGTTGTTTTTTGTGAGCCTTTCTGGCAATAAATAGCATACATTACAAAGCGTAATTCAATTCCGCCCACGTGGGCAAACAAATATCGCGTGTTGCACACCATTTAAACCGTTGAAAATCATATAATGAAATTAGAACCTATTCGTTCTATCAATCTTAATGCAGCGCATTGAGGCAGCAAAAGTGACCATCGGAAATAGCGATCAAACCCAAGTGGGCATTGACCAACAACGAGAAACATCCTCAACGTTATAATCTTATTCCGCTGCCCATTCGCTGATTGTGAACCAATTCCGCCGCTGTGGGCATAGAACTACTTAGGTTCAATATGGCGTGTCAAATCATAGTAAAGCTCATTGCTATAGAAATGCCAATAATGCAACAGAATGCAAATTCATTAATTTCAAGTCCTGCTCTAGTGAGCAAATAGATTGAACTTCACCAACCACCTTCATGTGAAAAGTAGTGTTCTACTGCAGATTAGTGGACAGATATTTAAACTCTTCTGCATCCCTCTTTTGTATCTGGAATAAAAACAGACAGAAACAGTACAATTAAAAACGTGAAAAAGTGCACTAACTAAATAAGACAAATATCAAAACCTCTTAAAAAACATATATTGTATATACGAGATAACAGCTGTAACCACAATATTTATCCTAAGTGGACAGACATTTCTTCGTCCAAGTTTAGACCCATCGGATACGATGTATTATATTTGATGATCATTTTGGATTCAAGCTTTCTTAGTTCTAGAGTCCTGTTACCTCCTCTCTCTCTTATGGGTATACTATCAAGGACATAGAACTTGAGCAGATTGGCATTTTGATTGTGTCATGTTTTAAAATGACGAGCAATTGGATACTGCTTATCATTTTTCTTTGGCACATAGATGTTCAAGCACCCTCTTTTTGGCCTTGTGGATAGTGCTCCCTATGTAAAATTTATCACAGGGACATTTCAATGCGTAAACTACAAAATCCGAATTACAAGTCAAGTGTTTAATAATTCTGTGTGGAGGTTTATCAATACAAATTTTTAGTGATTTACAGCTTTCACTATATTTGCAGGCTTTGCACTGGTTGCAAGTGTAAAAACCCTGAACCTCTCTAGAATTTTTTACCTGATTGACTAGTGCTTAATGAGTCTCGCAAAGATTTCGCTTTTCTAAATGTTATAGATGGTTTTTCACCTATGTATTCACTCAAATCGTTGTCAGTTTTCAAGACTTCCCAAAATTTCTTCAAGCCTTTCTTTATTTCCCATGCTTGACTATGGTAGGTGGTGATAAATCTGATTGGTTCTTTTTCATTATCAGTCTTAATTTTCGGAATAAGCAGGTCGTTGCGTTTGAGTTTATCTACTTTGGCAATCGCCTGTTTGATGGTAGCCTTGATGTAGCCTCTCGCTAAGAATCTTTGGTTCATGGTGTTCTTTTCATTAAGGAAACCCTCTTCAGTGCTGCAATTTCTTTTGGCCCTTAGTAACTCGCCAAAAGGAATGCTGCGAATCAAATTGCTAGGATGGCTGCTATCTGCATGCAGCAGGCTGTTGCCTGACGTGCTTTTCCGAAATAGCCTGCTCGTTATTCTATTCTGTTTGATCTCTAATTTAAGATCTAGGAATTCAATAGTGTTAGTGCTCGTCTGGCTTGTGAACTGCAAATTCAGAGAGTTGTCATTGAGTAGGATTACAAACTCCTGTGCCTGGAATTCAGTTCCTTTCCAGATACAGAAGATGTCATCTATGTACGTAACCCAAAGGACGACGTGGTCATTGAACTGTCTGATGTTACTGACCACTTGCTTCTCCCACCAGCCGAGGTAAAGTCCTGCAAAGCTGGGGGCAAAGCAAGTTCCCATCGCCGTCCCCTGGGTTTGCCTGTACAGCTGTTTATTGAACAGGAAGAAGTTATTTTTGAGGCAGATCTGGATCATTTCTAAGAGCATCTCCGTGTGGAGGAGGAAATACAATGATCTTCCCTTCAGGAAGTATCTGCATGCGTCAATGCCTAGGTCTTGGGGAATACACGTCTAAAGACTACTTACGTCCATACTCATAAGTAAGTAGTCTTTATCCCAGGTGTTTTCATTGATGATTCTAAGAAAATCACCTGTATCTTTTACATACGATGGCAATGATTGTACCAATGGCTGTAAAAAATAATCCACATATTTGAATGTATTTTCGAGCAAACTGCCTCTGGAAGACACTATTGGTCTTCCTGGAGGTTTGGATACATTTTTATGTAATTTCGGCAACAGATAAGGCGCTGGAATTTTGGTATCTTTGCGCATAAGAAACAGATATTCGTCCCAGTCTAGGATGCCCTTATCTCGCCAGTAAATCAATTTATTTGCAAAATCTTTGTTAGCTTCTTCGTATTCTAGTTTAGATGCAAGACAATATCTGTCATTATCAGACAATTGTTTATAGCCTTCTTCCAAGTACATTTTGAGTGGCCAGATGACAACATTCCCAACCTGGTCTGATTTTTTGATTACTATATCAGTACAATCTTCTAACTCTTTTAGTGCCTCTCTGTGAGTTTTCTTGAGATTGTACATGGTGTATGATTTAGGTGATTCTATTTTATGCAGTTCCTTAATCATGCCTTTTTCAAAACAGTCAATAGCATCGTTACTGATTTGAGTAACAAACATTGATTTCGGTTTAAACCCAGTCGCATAACCCATTCCTACATCTATATCAGTGTTGATAAGATTTAAAAAGGGATCATCAATGAAGTGTTCATCATTTTGTAATTCGTGCATCGTATGTAAAATGTCAATGTCATTAGAGGTAAGAACTGATGGATTTGCTTGTACTTTTTGTACCCTTTGCGGATTTTTAATTGCAAACCATTTTTTTAGTTTAAGTTTTCTAATGAAACTGAAGAGGTCAATGCGGGTTTCCGTATAATTAAATCTGGAAGATGGGTAGAAAGATAGCCCCAGCGATAGTACTTCTAGCTGACTGTTAGTAAGTGTACGATTAGAAAGATTTACCACTGTCATTGTGTCAATCATTTTCTCGCCTTTCGACCCCTTGTAAGTACTCCCACTGGGCTGTCTGATGTGTTGCTGCTGGTGGATTTTGCTTTGTTTCCTCCTCTTCCTCCTCGGCCACGACCTCTGACCGGGCTTTCGTTGTGTGCTTGTGTAATCAGCCTTCCTATATATATGTTTATATGTGTATATATGTATATATGTGTATATATGTATGTGGATATATATATGTATGTGTGTATATATGTATGTGTATGTATGTATATGTATGTATGTATGTATATGTATGTATGTATGTATATATATGTATGTATGTATATGTATTTATATGTATGTATATATATATGTATATATATGTATGTATGTATGTATGCCAGGGGCCACCATCCATGTAGTTCTAGATGGTGATTGAGGTGGGTCTCACATTTAGACAAGCGCTCTTTACGGATGCACGCATATATGTCAAGTGAGACCTTCTCACGCCTCGGCAGGTGCCCTGTGGTCTCTGAGGTGGGTGAAGAAGCTCTGTCCCTCTGTTGATTCTGGAGGGAGGAGTGAGCTGGCTTAGTAACACTTCTCTGATGCTGGGGGCAGTGGGCTGGCCTGGTAGCATTTCTCTGATGCCGGGGTAGTGGGCTGGTCTGGTAGTGCTTCTCTGATGCCGGGGGCAGTGGGCTGGCCTGGTTGCTCTTCTCTGATGCTGGGGCTAGTGGGCTGGTCTGGTAGCGCTTCTCTGATGCCGGGGCTAGTGGGCTGGCCTAGTAGCGCTTCTCTGATGCTGGGGCTAGTGGGCTGGTCTGGTAGAGCTTCTCTGATGCTGGGGCTAGTGGGATGGTCTGGTAGCGCTTCTCTGATGCTGGGGGTAGTGGGCTGGACTGGTAGTGCTTCTCTGATGCTGGGGGGTAGTGAGCTCGTCTGGTAGCGCTTCTCTGATGCTGGGGGTAGTGAGCTGGCCTAGTTGCTCTTCTCTGATGCCGGGAGTAGTGAGCTGGCCTGGTAGCTCTTCTCTGATGCTGGGGGCAGTGGGCTGGTCTGGTAGAGCTTCTCTGATGCTGGGGCTAGTGGGATGGTCTGGTAGCGCTTCTCTGATGCTGGGGGTAGTGGGCTGGACTGGTAGTGCTTCTCTGATGCTGGGGTGAGGGGGTTGGCCTGGTAGCGCTTCTCTGATGCTGGGGGCAGTGGGCTGGCCTAATAGCGCTTCTCTGATGCTGGGGGTAGTGGGCTGGTCTGGTAGCGCTTCTCTGATGCTGGGGGTAGTGAGCTCGTCTGGTAGCGCTTCTCTGATGCTGGGGGTAGTGAGCTGGCCTAGTTGCTCTTCTCTGATGCCGGGAGTAGTGAGCTGGTCTGGTAGCTCTTCTCTGATGCTGGGGGCAGTGGGCTGGTCTGGTAGCGCTTGTCTGATGCTGGGGGTAGTGAGCTGGCCTGGTAACGCATCTCTGATGCCGGGGGTAGTGGGCTGGCCTGGTTGCTCTTCTCTGATGCTGGGGCTTGTCTGGTAGTGCTTCTCTGATGCCGGGGATAGTGGGCTGGCCTGGTTGCTCTTCTCTGATGCCGGGGCTAGTGGGCTGGTCTGGTAGCGCTTCTCTCTCTGATGCCGGGGCTAGTGGGCTGGTCTGGTAGCGCTTCTCTGATGCTGGGGGTAGTGGGCTGGACTGGTAGTGCTTCTCTGATGCTGGGGTGAGGAGGTTGGCCTGGTAGCGCTTCTCTGATGTTGTGGGTAGTGAGCTGGGCTGGTAGTGCTTCTCTGATGCTGGGGGTAGTGGGCTGGTCTGGTAGCGCTTCTCTGATGCAGGGGGTAGTGGGCTGGCCTGGTAGTGCTTCTCTGATGCTGGGGGTAGTCGGCTGGCCTGGTAGCGCTTCTCCGATGCTGGGGGCAGTGAGCTGGCCTGGTGGCGCTTCTCTGATGCTGGGGGAAGTGAGCTGGCCTGGTAGCGCTTCTCTGATGCCGGGGGTAGTGGGCTGGCCTGGTAGCGCTTCTCTGATGCCGGGGGCAGTGAGCTGGCCTAGTAGCTCTACTCTGATGCGGTGGGTAGTGGGCTGGCCTGGTAGCGCTTCTCTAATGCTGGGGGTAGTGGGCTGGCCTGGTAGTGCTTCTCTGATGCTGGGGGTAGTGGGCTGGTCTGGTAGCGCTTCTCTGATGCTGGGGGTAGTGAGCTCGTCTGGTAGTGCTTCTCTGATGCTGGGGGTAGTGAGCTGGCCTGGTTGCTCTTCTCTGATACCGGGGGTAGTGAGCTGGCCTGGTTACTCTTCTCTGATGCTGGGGGTAGTGAGCTGGCCTGGAAGCGCTTCTCTGATGCTGGGGGTAGTGGGCTGGCCTGGTAGTGCTTCTCTGATGCTGGGGGTAGTGAGCTGGCCTGGTAGTGCTTCTCTAATGCTGGGGGTAGTGCGCTGGTCTGGTAGCGCTTCTCTGATGCTGGGGGTAGTGGGCTCGTCTGGTAGCGCTTCTCTGATGCTGGGGATAGTGTGCTGGCCTGGCAGCGCTTCTCTGATGCTGGGGGTAGTATGCTGGCCTGGTTGCTCTTCTCTGATGCTGGGGGTAGTGAGCTGGCCTGGAAGCGCTTCTCTGATGCTGGGGGTAGTGGGCTGGACTGGTAGTGCTTCTCTGATGCTGGGGTGAGGGGCTTGGCCTGGTAGCGCTTCTCTGATGCTGGGGGCAGTGGGCTGGCCTAATAGCGCTTCTCTGATGCTGGGGGTAGTGGGCTGGCCTGGTAGCACTTCTCTGATGCTGGGGGTAGTGGGCTGGCCTAATAGCGCTTCTCTGATGCTGGGGGTAGTGGGCTGGTCTGGTAGTGCTTCTCTGATGCTGAGGGTAGTGAGCTAGTCTGGTAGCGCTTCTCTGATGCTGGGGGTAGTGAGCTGGCCTGGTTGCTCTTCTCTGATGCTGGGGGTAGTGAGCTAGTCTGGTAGCGCTTCTCTGATGCTGGGGGTAGTGAGCTGGCCTGGTAGCTCTTCTCTGATGCTAGGGGCAGTGGGCTGGCCTGGTAGCGCTCGCTTCTCTGATGCTGGGGGTAGTGAGCTGGCCTGGTAGCGCTTCTCTGATGCTGGCGGTAGTGGGCTGGCCTGGTAGCGCTTCTCTGATGCTGGGGGTAGTGGGCTGGCCTGGTAGCGCTTCTCTGATGCTGGGGGTAGTGGGCTGGCCTGGTAGCGCTTCTCTGATGCCGGGGGTAGTGGGCTGGCCTGGTTGCTCTTCTCTGATGCTGGGGGTAGGGAGCTGGCCTGGTAGCGCTTCTCTGATGCTGGGGTAGTGGGCTGGCCTGGTAGCGCTTCTCTGATGCTGGGGGCAGTAAGCTGGCCTGGTAGCTCTTCTCTGATGCCGGGGGTAGTGGGCTGGCCTGGTAGCGCTTGTCTGATGCCGGGGCTATTGGGCTGGTCTGGTAGCGCTTCTCTGATGCCGGGGCTAGTGGGCTGGTCTGGTAGCGCTTCTCTGATGCTGGGGGTAGTGGGCTGGACTGGTAGTGCTTCTCTGATGCTGGGGTGAGGAGGTTGGCCTGGTAGCGCTTCTCAGATGCTGGGGGTAGTGGGCTGACCTGGTAGCGCTTCTCTGATGCTGGGGGTAGTGAGCTGGCCTGGTAGCGCTTCTCTGATGCTAGGGGTAGTGTGCTGGCCTGGTAGCGCTTCTCTGATGCTGAGGCTAGTGGGCTGGTCTGGTAGCGCTTCTCTGATGCTGGGGGTAGTGAGCTGGTCTGGTAGCTCTTCTCTGATGCCGGGGGTAGTGGGCTGGTCTGGTAGCGCTTCTCTGATGCTGGGGGTAGTGAGCTGGCCTGGTAGCGCTTCTCTGATGCCTGGGGTAGTGAGCTGGTCTGGTAGCTCTTCTCTGATGCCGGGGGTAGTGGGCTGGTCTGGTAGCGCTTCTCTAATGCTGGGGGTAGTGTGCTGGCCTGGTTGCTCTTCTCTGATGCCGGGGCTAGTGGGCTGGTCTGGTAGTGCTTCTCTGATGCCGGGGGTAGTGGGCTGGTCTGGTAGTGCTTCTCTGATGCCGGGGGTAGTGGGCTGGCCTGGTAGTGCTTCTCTGATGCCGGGGGTAGTGGGCTGGCCTGGTTGCTCTTCTCTGATGCCGGGGCTAGTGGGCTGGTCTGGTAGTGCTTCTCTGATGCCGGGGGTAGTGGGCTGGCCTGGTTGCTCTTCTCTGATGCCGGGGCTATTGGGCTGGCCTGGTAGTGCTTCTCTGATGCCGGGGCTAGTGAGATGGCCTGGAAGCGCTTCTGTGATGCTGGGGGTAGTATGCTGGCCTGGTTGCTCTTCTCTGATGCTGGGGGTAGTGAGCTGGCCTGGTAGCGCTTCTCTGATGCCGGGGGTAGTGGGCTGGGCTAGTAGCGCTCCTCTGATGCCGGGGGCAGTGAGCTGGCCTGGTAGCGCTTCTCTGATGCCGGGGGCAGTGAGCTGGCATAGTAGGTCTACTCTGATGCCGTGGGTAGTGGGCTGGCCTGGTTGCTCTTCTCTGATGCTGGGGGTAGTGGGCTGGTCTGTTAGCGCTTCTATAATGCTGGGGGTAGTGGGCTGGCCTGGTAGTTCTTCTCTGATGCTGGGGTTAGTGGGCTGGTCTGGTAGCGCTTCTCTGATGCTGGGGGTAGTGAGCTCGTCTGGTAGCGCTTCTCTGATGCTGGGGGTAGTGAGCTGGCCTGGTTGCTCTTCTCTGATGCCGGGGTAGTGAGCTGGCCTGGTTGCTCTTCTCTGATGCTGGGGGTAGTGAGCTGGCCTGGTAGCGCTTCTCTGATGCTGGGGGTAGTGGGCTGGCCTGGTAGCGCTTCTCTGATGCTGGGGGTAGTGTGCTGGCCTGGTTGCTCTTCTCTGATGCTGGGGGTAGTGAGCTGGCCTGGAAGCGCTTCTCTGATGCTGGGGGTAGTGGGCTGGCATGGTAGCGCTTCTCTGATGCAGGGGGTAGTGTGCTGGCCTGGTTGCTCTTCTCTGATGCTGGGGGTAGTGAGCTGGCCTGGGAGCGCTTCTCTGATGCTGGGGGTAGTGGGCTGGCCTGGTAGCGCTTCTCTGATGCTGGGGGTAGTGTGCTGGCCTGGTTGCTCTTCTCTGATGCTGGGGGTAGTGAGCTGGCCTGGGAGCGCTTCTCTGATGCTGGGGGTAGTGGGCTGGCCTGGTAGCGCTTCTCTGATGCCGGGGCTATTGGGCTGGTCTGGTAGCGCTTCTCTGATGCCAGGGCTAGTGGGCTGGTCTGGTAGCGCTTCTCTGATGCTGGGGGTAGTGGGCTGGACTGGTAGTGCTTCTCTGATGCTGGGGTGAGGGGGTTGGCCTGGTAGCGCTTCTCTGATGCTGGGGGTAGTGGGCTGGCCTGGTAGCGCTTCTCTGATGCTGGGGGTAGTGAGCTGGCCTGGTAGCGCTTCTCTGATGCTAGGGGTAGTGTGCTGGCCTGTTAGCGCTTCCCTGTTGCTGAGGGTAGTGGGCTGGCCTGGTAGCGCTTCTCTGATGCTGGGGGTAGTGAGCTGGCCTGGTAGCGCTTCTCTGATGCTTGGGGTAGTGGGCTGGTCTGGTAGCGCTTCTCTGATGCTGGGGGTAGTGGGCTGGCCTGGTAGTGCTTCTCTGATGCTGGGGGTAGTCGGCTGGCCTGGTAGCGCTTCTCCAATGCTGGTGGTAGTGAGCTGGCCTGGTAGGTCTGCTCTGATGCCGTGGGTAGTGGGCTGGCCTGGTAGCGCTTCTCTGATGCTGGGGGTAGTGGGCTGGCCTGGTAGTGCTTCTCTGATGCCGGGGGTAGTGGGCTGGCCTGGTAGCGCTTCTCTGATGCTGGGTGTAGTGGGCTGGCCTGGTAGCGCTTCTCTGATGTTGGGTGTAGTGGGCTGGCCTGGTAGCGCTTCTCTAATGCTGGGGGTAGTGAGCTGGCCTGGTTGCTCTTCTCCGATGCCGGGGCTATTGGGCTGGCCTGGTAGTGCTTCTCTGATGCCGGGGCTAGTGAGATGGCCTGGAAGCGCTTCTGTGATGCTGGGGGTAGTATGCTGGCCTGGTTGCTCTTCTCTGATGCTGGGGGTAGTGAGCTGGCCTGGTAGCGCTTCTCTGATGCCGGGGGTAGTGGGCTGGGCTGGTAGCGCTCCTCTGATGCCGGGGGCAGTGAGCTGGCCTGGTAGCGCTTCTCTGATGCCGGGGGCAGTGAGCTGGCCTAGTAGGTCTACTCTGATGCCGTGGGTAGTGGGCTGGCCTGGTTGCTCTTCTCTGATGCTGGGGGTAGTGGGCTGGTCTGGTAGCGCTTCTCTAATGCTGGGGGTAGTGGGCTGGCCTGGTAGTTCTTCTCTGATGCTGGGGTTAGTGGGCTGGTCTGGTAGCGCTTCTCTGATGCTGGGGGTAGTGAGCTCGTCTGGTAGCGCTTCTCTGATGCTGGGGGTAGTGAGCTGGCCTGGTTGCTCTTCTCTGATGCCGGGGGTAGTGAGCTGGCCTGGTTGCTCTTCTCTGATGCTGGGGGTAGTGAGCTGGCCTGGTAGCGCTTCTCTGATGCTGGGGGTAGTGGGCTGGCCTGGTAGCGCTTCTCTGATGCTGGGGGTAGTGTGCTGGCCTGGTTGCTCTTCTCTGATGCTGGGGGTAGTGAGCTGGCCTGGAAGCGCTTCTCTGATGCTGGGGGTAGTGGGCTGGCATGGTAGCGCTTCTCTGATGCAGGGGGTAGTGTGCTGGCCTGGTTGCTCTTCTCTGATGCTGGGGGTAGTGAGCTGGCCTGGGAGCGCTTCTCTGATGCTGGGGGTAGTGGGCTGGCCTGGTAGCGCTTCTCTGATGCTGGGGGTAGTGTGCTGGCCTGGTTGCTCTTCTCTGATGCTGGGGTTAGTGAGCTGGCCTGGGAGCGCTTCTCTGATGCTGGGGGTAGTGGGCTGGCCTGGTAGCGCTTCTCTGATGCCGGGGGTATTGGGCTGGTCTGGTAGCGCTTCTCTGATGCCAGGGCTAGTGGGCTGGTCTGGTAGCGCTTCTCTGATGCTGGGGGTAGTGGGCTGGACTGGTAGTGCTTCTCTAATGCTGGGGTGAGGGGGTTGGCCTGGTAGCGCTTCTCTGATGCTGGGGGTAGTGGGTTGGCCTGGTAGCGCTTCTCTGATGCTGGGGGTAGTGAGCTGGCCTGGTAGCGCTTCTCTGATGCTAGGGGTAGTGTGCTGGCCTGTTAGCGCTTCCCTGTTGCTGAGGGTAGTGGGCTGGCCTGGTAGCGCTTCTCTGATGCTGGGGGTAGTGAGCTGGCCTGGTAGCGCTTCTCTGATGCTTGGGGTAGTGGGCTGGTCTGGTAGCGCTTCTCTGATGCTGGGGGTAGTGGGCTGGCCTGGTAGTGCTTCTCTGATGCTGGGGGTAGTCGGCTGGCCTGGTAGCGCTTCTCCAATGCTGGTGGTAGTGAGCTGGCCTGGTAGGTCTACTCTGATGCCGTGGGTAGTGGGCTGGCCTGGTAGCGCTTCTCTGATGCTGGGGGTAGTGGGCTGGCCTGGTAGTGCTTCTCTGATGCCGGGGGTAGTGGGCTGGCCTGGTAGCGCTTCTCTGATGCTGGGTGTAGTGGGCTGGCCTGGTTGCGCTTCTCTGATGTTGGGTATAGTGGGCTGGCCTGGTAGCGCTTCTCTAATGCTGGGGGTAGTGAGCTGGCCTGGTAGTTCTTCTCTGATGCTGGGGGTAGTGGGCTGGTCTGGTAGCGCTTCTCTGATGCTGGGGGTAGTGAGCTGGCCTGGTTGCTCTTCTCTGATGCCGGGGGTAGTGAGCTGGCCTGGTTGCTCTTCTCTGATGCTGGGGGTAGTGAGCTGGCCTGGAAGCGCTTCTCTGATGCTGGGGTAGTGGGCTGGCCTGGTAGCGCTTCTCTGATGCTGGGGATAGTGTGCTGGCCTGGTTGCTCTTCTCTGATGCTGGGGGTAGTGAGCTGGCCTGGGAGCGCTTCTCTGATGCTGGGGGTAGTGGGCTGGCCTGGTAGTGCTTCTCTGATGCTGGGGGTAGTGAGCTGGCCTGGTAGTGCTTCTCTGATGCTGGGGGTAGTGGGCTCGTCTGGTAGCGCTTCTCTGATGCTGGGGGTAGTGTACTGGCCTGGTAGCGCTTCTCTGATGCTGGGGGTAGTATGCTGGCCTGGTAGCACTTCTCTGATGCTGGGGGTAGTGTGCTGGCCTGGTAGCGCTTCTCTGATGCTGGGGGTAGTATGCTGGCCTGGTTGCTCTTCCCTGATGCTGGGGGTAGTGTGCTGGCCTGGTAGCGCTTCTCTGATGCTGGGGGTAGTGAGCTGGCCTGGTTGCTCTTTTCTGTTGCTGGGGGTAGTGTGCTGGCCTGGTTGCTCTTCTCTGATGCTGGGGGTAGTATGCTGGCCTGGTTGCTCTTCTCTGATGCTGGGGGTAGTATGCTGGCCTGGTAGCGCTTCTCTGATGCTGGGGGTAGTATGCTGGCCTGGTTGCTCTTCTCTGATGCTGGGGGTAGTGTGCTGGCTTGGTAGCGCTTCTCTGATGTTGGGGGTAGTGAGCTGGGCTGGTAGTGCTTTTCTGATGCTGGGGGTAGTATGCTATACAAAAGGGGATGATGGACGGAACGTTTGAGCCAATCAAACACTCACCCCCAGTCAACTGATCTGGGTTTAATCCATCATCATTCTTTAGCTCACTCCACCACCCCAGTTCAGACATGGCCATATGCAAATCAGTCTGACCCTGTGCCTCATGGGAACAGTCCAGCCCGAACTGCCAAGCCATGTCTTCCCTGGACCGGAAACAAGCATCCTAGGACCGGTTTCTGGCATTCCAGCCGTCATCAGCCAGGCTTGCTTGAATCCAGTGGCAAAGTGAGCAAGGGACCCACGTCTGGACATACCCCCGCCAACTTAGGGCGAACAAAGCGATACAAAAGGGGATGATGGACGGAACGTTTGAGCCAATCAAACACTCACCCCCAGTCAACTGATCTGGGTTTAATCCATCATCATTCTTTAGCTCACTCCACCACCCCAGTTCAGACATGGCCATATGCAAATCAGTCTGACCCTGTGCCTCATGGGAACAGTCCAGCCCGAACTGCCAAGCCATGTCTTCCCTGGACCAGAAACAAGCATCCTAGGACCGGTTTCTGGCATTCCAGCCGTCATCAGCCAGGCTTGCTTGAATCCAGTGGCAAAGTGAGCAAGGGACCCACGTCTGGGCATACCCCCGCCAACTTAGGGCGAACAAAGCGATACAAAGGGAATGATGGACGGAACGTTTGAGCCAATCAAACACTCACCCCCAGTCAACTGATCTGGGTTTAATCCATCATCATTCTTTAGCTCACTCCACCACCCCAGTTCAGACATGGCCATATGCAAATCAGTCTGACCCTGTGCCTCATGGGAACAGTCCAGCCCGAACTGCCAAGCCATGTCTTCCCTGGACCGGAAACAAGCATCCTAGGACCGGTTTCTGGCATTCCAGCCGTCATCAGCCAGGCTTGCTTGAATCCAGTGGCAAAGTGAGCAAGGGACCCACGTCTGGGCATACCCCCGCCAACTTAGGGCGAACAAAGCGATACAAAAGGGGATGATGGACGGAACGTTTGAGCCAATCAAACACTCACCCCCAGTCAACTGATCTGTGTTTAATCCATCATCATTCTTTAGCTCACTCCACCACCCCAGTTCAGACATGGCCATATGCAAATCAGTCTGACCCTGTGCCTCATGGGAACAGTCCAGCCCGAACTGCCAAGCCATGTCTTCCCTGGACCGGAAACAAGCATCCTAGGACCGGTTTCTGGCATTCCAGCCGTCATCAGCCAGGCTTGCTTGAATCCAGTGGCAAAGTGAGCAAGGGACCCACGTCTGGGCATACCCCGCAAACTTAGGGCGAACAAAGCGATACAAAAGGGGATGATGGACGGAACGCTTGAGCCAATCAAACACTCACCCCCAGTCAACTGATCTGGGTTCAATCCATCATCATTCTTTAGCTCACTCCACCACCCCAGTTCAGACATGGCCATATGCAAATCAGTCTGACCCTGTGCCTCATGGGAACAGTCCAGCCCGAACTGCCAAGCCATGTCTTCCCTGGACCGGAAACAAGCATCCTAGGACCGGTTTCTGGCATTCCAGCCGTCATCAGCCAGGCTTGCTTGAATCCAGTGGCAAAGTGAGCAAGGGACCCACGTCTGGGCATACCCCCGCCAACTTAGGGCGAACAAAGCGATACAAAAGGGGATGATGGACGGAACGCTTGAGCCAATCAAACACTCACCCCCAGTCAACTGATCTGGGTTTAATCCATCATCATTCTTTAGCTCACTCCACCACCCCAGTTCAGACATGGCCATATGCAAATCAGTCTGACCCTGTGCCTCATGGGAACAGTCCAGCCCGAACTGCCAAGCCATGTCTTCCCTGGACCGGAAACAAGCATCCTAGGACCGGTTTCTGGCATTCCAGCCGTCATCAGCCAGGCTTGCTTGAATCCAGTGGCAAAGTGAGCAAGGGACCCACGTCTGGGCATACCCCCGCCAACTTAGGGCGAACAAAGCGATACAAAAGGGGATGATGGACGGAACGTTTGAGCCAATCAAACACTCACCCCCAGTCAACTGATCTGGGTTTAATCCATCATCATCATTCTTTAGCTCACTCCACCACCCCAGTTCAGACATGGCCATATGCAAATCAGTCTGACCCTGTGCCTCATGGGAACAGTCCAGCCCGAACTGCCAAGCCATGTCTTCCCTGGACCGGAAACAAGCATCCTAGGACCGGTTTCTGGCAATCCAGCCGTCATCAGCCAGGCTTGCTTGAATCCAGTGGCAAAGTGAGCAAGGGACCCACGTCTGGACATACCCCCGCCAACTTAGGGCGAACAAAGCGATACAAAAGGGGATGATGGACAGAACGTTTGAGCCAATCAAACACTCACCCCCAGTCAACTGATCTGGGTTTAATCCATCATCATTCTTTAGCTCACTCCACCACCCCAGTTCAGACATGGCCATATGCAAATCAGTCTGACCCTGTGCCTCATGGGAACAGTCCAGCCCGAACTGCCAAGCCATGTCTTCCCTGGACCAGAAACAAGCATCCTAGGACCGGTTTCTGGCATTCCAGCCGTCATCAGCCAGGCTTGCTTGAATCCAGTGGCAAAGTGAGCAAGGGACCCACGTCTGGGCATACCCCCGCCAACTTAGGGCGAACAAAGCGATACAAAAGGGGATGATGGACGGAACGTTTGAGCCAATCAAACACTCACCCCCAGTCAACTGATCTGGGTTTAATCCATCATCATTCTTTAGCTCATTCCACCACCCCAGTTCAGACATGGCCATATGCAAATCAGTCTGACCCTGTGCCTCATGGGAACAGTCCAGCCCGAACTGCCAAGCCATGTCTTCCCTGGACCGGAAACAAGCATCCTAGGACCGGTTTCTGGCATTCCAGCCGTCATCAGCCAGGCTTGCTTGAATCCAGTGGCAAAGTGAGCAAGGGACCCACGTCTGGGCATACCCCCGCCAACTTAGGGCGAACAAAGCGATACAAAAGGGGATGATGGACGGAACGCTTGAGCCAATCAAACACTCGCCCCCAGTCAACTGATCTGGGTTTAATCCATCATCATTCTTTAGCTCACTCCACCACCCCAGTTCACACATGGCCATATGCAAATCAGTATGACCCTGTGCCTCATGGGAACAGTCCAGCCCGAACTGCCAAGCCATGTCTTCCCTGGACCGGAAACAAGCATCCTAGGACCGGTTTCTGGCATTCCAGCCGTCATCAGCCAGGCTTGCTTGAATCCAGTGGCAAAGTGAGCAAGGGACCCACGTCTGGGCATACCCCCGCCAACTTAGGGCGAACAAAGCGATACAAAAGGGGATGATGGACGGAACGTTTGAGCCAATCAAACACTCACCCCCAGTCAACTGATCTGGGTTTAATCCATCATCATTCTTTAGCTCACTCCACCACCCCAGTTCAGACATGGCCATATGCAAATCAGTCTGACCCTGTGCCTCATGGGAACAGTCCAGCCCGAACTGCCAAGCCATGTCTTCCCTGGACCGGAAACAAGCATCCTAGGACCGGTTTCTGGCATTCCAGCCGTCATCAGCCATGCTTGCTTGAATCCAGTGGCAAAGTGAGCAAGGGACCCACGTCTGGGCATACCCCCGCCAACTTAGGGGCGAACAAAGCGATACAAAGGGGATGATGGACGGAACGTTTGAGCCAATCAAACACTCACCCCCAGTCAACTGATCTGGGTTTAATCCATCATCATTCTTTAGCTCACTCCACCACCCCAGTTCAGACATGGCCATATGCAAATCAGTCTGACCCTGTGCCTCATGGGAACAGTCCAGCCCGAACTGCCAAGCCATGTCTTCCCTGGACCGGAAACAAGCATCCTAGGACCGGTTTCTGGCATTCCAGCCGTCATCAGCCAGGCTTGCTTGAATCCAGTGGCAAAGTGAGCAAGGGACCCACGTCTGGGCATACCCCCGCCAACTTAGGGCGAACAAAGCGATACAAAAGGGGATGATGGACGGAACGTTTGAGCCAATCAAACACTCACCCCCAGTCAGCTGATCTGGGTTTAATCCATCATCATTCTTTAGCTCACTCCACCACCCCAGTTCAGACATGGCCATATGCAAATCAGTCTGACCCTGTGCCTCATGGGAACAGTCCAGCCCGAACTGCCAAGCCATGTCTTCCCTGGACCGGAAACAAGCATCCTAGGACCGGTTTCTGGCATTCCAGCCGTCATCAGCCAGGCTTGCTTGAATCCAGTGGCAAAGTGAGCAAGGGACCCACGTCTGGGCATACCCCCGCCAACTTAGGGCGAACAAAGCGATACAAAAGGGGATGATGGACGGAACGCTTGAGCCAATCAAACACTCACCCCCAGTCAACTGATCTGGGTTTAATCCATCATCATTCTTTAGCTCACTCCACCACCCCAGTTCAGACATGGCCATATGCAAATCAGTCTGACCCTGTGCCTCATGGGAACAGTCCAGCCCGAACTGCCAAGCCATGTCTTCCCTGGACCAGAAACAAGCATCCTAGGACCGGTTTCTGGCATTCCAGCCGTCATCAGCCAGGCTTGCTTGAATCCAGTGGCAAAGTGAGCAAGGGACCCACGTCTGGGCATACCCCCGCCAACTTAGGGCGAACAAAGCGATACAAAAGGGGATGATGGACGGAACGTTTGAGCCAATCAAACACTCACCCCCAGTCAACTGATCTGGGTTTAATCCATCATCATTCTTTAGCTCACTCCACCACCCCAGTTCAGACATGGCCATATGCAAATCAGTCTGACCCTGTGCCTCATGGGAACAGTCCAGCCCGAACTGCCAAGCCATGTCTTCCCTGGACCGGAAACAAGCATCCTAGGACCGGTTTCTGGCATTCCAGCCGTCATCAGCCAGGCTTGCTTGAATCCAGTGGCAAAGTGAGCAAGGGACCCACGTCTGGGCATACCCCCGCCAACTTAGGGCGAACAAAGCGATACAAAAGGGGATGATGGACGGAACGTTTGAGCCAATCAAACACTCACCCCCAGTCAACTGATCTGGGTTTAATCCATCATCATTCTTTAGCTCACTCCACCACCCCCAGTTCAGACATGGCCATATGCAAATCAGTCTGACCCTGTGCCTCATGGGAACAGTCCAGCCCGAACTGCCAAGCCATGTCTTCCCTGGACCGGAAACAAGCATCCTAGGACCGGTTTCTGGCATTCCAGCCGTCATCAGCCAGGCTTGCTTGAATCCAGTGGCAAAGTGAGCAAGGGACCCACGTCTGGGCATACCCCCGCCAACTTAGGGCGAACAAAGCGATACAAAAGGGGATGATGGACGGAACGTTTGAGCCAATCAAACACTCACCCCCAGTCAACTGATCTGGGTTTAATCCATCATCATTCTTTAGCTCACTCCACCACCCCAGTTCAGACATGGCCATATGCAAATCAGTCTGACCCTGTGCCTCATGGGAACAGTCCAGCCCGAACTGCCAAGCCATGTCTTCCCTGGACCGGAAACAAGCATCCTAGGACCGGTTTCTGGCATTCCAGCCGTCATCAGCCAGGCTTGCTTGAATCCAGTGGCAAAGTGAGCAAGGGACCCACGTCTGGGCATACCCCCGCCAACTTAGGGCGAACAAAGCGATACAAAAGGGGATGATGGACGGAACGTTTGAGCCAATCAAACATTCACCCCCAGTCAACTGATCTGGGTTTAATCCATCATCATTCTTTAGCTCACTCCACCACCCCAGTTCAGACATGGCCATATGCAAATCAGTCTGACCCTGTGCCTCATGGGAACAGTCCAGCCCGAACTGCCAAGCCATGTCTTCCCTGGACCGGAAACAAGCATCCTAGGACCGGTTTCTGGCATTCCAGCCATCATCAGCCAGGCTTGCTTGAATCCAGTGGCAAAGTGAGCAAGGGACCCACGTCTGGGCATACCCCCGCCAACTTAGGGCGAACAAAGCGATACAAAAGGGGATGATGGACGGAACGTTTGAGCCAATCAAACACTCACCCCCAGTCAACTGATCTGGGTTTAATCCATCATCATTCTTTAGCTCACTCCACCACCCCAGTTCAGACATGGCCATATGCAAATCAGTCTGACCCTGTGCCTCATGGGAACAGTCCAGCCCGAACTGCCAAGCCATGTCTTCCCTGGACCGGAAACAAGTTTCCTAGGACCGGTTTCTGGCATTCCAGCCGTCATCAGCCAGGCTTGCTTGAATCCAGTGGCAAAGTGAGCAAGGGACCCACGTCTGGGCATACCTCCGCCAACTTAGGGCGAACAAGCGATACAAAGGGGATGATGGACGGAACGTTTGAGCCAATCAAACACTCACCCCCAGTCAACTGATCTGGGTTTAATCCATCATCATTCTTTAGCTCACTCCACCACCCCAGTTCAGACATGGCCATATGCAAATCAGTCTGACCCTGTACCTCATGGGAACAGTCCAGCCTGAACTGCCAAGCCATGTCTTCCCTGGACCGGAAACAAGCATCCTAGGACCGGTTTCTGGCATTCCAGCCATCATCAGCCAGGCTTGCTTGAATCCAGTGGCAAAGTGAGCAAGGGACCCACGTCTGGGCATACCCCGCCAACTTAGGGCGAACAAAGCGATACAAAGGGGATGATGGACGGAACGTTTGAGCCAATCAAACACTCACCCCAGTCAACTGATCTGGGTTTAATCCATCATCATTCTTTAGCTCACTCCACCACCCCAGTTCAGACATGGCCATATGCAAATCAGTCTGACCGTGTGCCTCATGGGAACAGTCCAGCCCGAACTGCCAAGCCATGTCTTCCCTGGACCGAAACAAGCATCCTAGGACCGGTCTCTGGCATTCCAGCCGTCATCAGCCAGGCTTGCTTGAATCCAGTGGCAAAGTGAGCAAGGGACCCACGTCTGGGCATACCCCGCCAACTTAGGGCTGAACAAAGCGATACAAAGGGGATGATGGACGGAACGTTTGAGCCAATCAAACACTCACCTCCAGTCAACTGATCTGGGTTTAATCCATCATCATTCTTTAGCTCACTCCACCACCCCAGTTCAGACATGGCCATATGCAAATCAGTCTGTCCCTGTGCCTCATGGGAACAGTCCAGCTCGAACTGCCAAGCCATGTCTTCCTGGACCGAAACAAGCATCCTAGGACCGGTTTCTGGCATTCCAGCCGTCATCAGCCAGGCTTGCTTGAATCCAGTGGCAAAGTGAGCAAGGGACCCACGTCTGGGCATACCCCCGCCAACTTAGGGCGAACAAAGCGATACAAAGGGGATGATGGACGGAACGTTTGAGCCAATCAAACACTTCCCCAGTCAACTGATCTGGGTTTAATCCATCATCATTCTTTAGCTCACTCCACCACCCCAGTTCAGACATGGCCATATGCAAATCAGTCTGACCCTGTGCCTCATGGGAACAGTCCAGCCCGAACTGCCAAGCCATGTCTTCCCTGGACCGGAAACAAGCATCCTAGGACCGGTCTCTGGCATTCCAGCGTCATCAGCCAGGCTTGCTTGAATCCAGTGGCAAAGTGAGCAAGGGACCCACGTCTGGGCATACCCCCGCCAACTTAGGGCGAACAATGCGATACAAAAGGGGATGATGGACGGAACGTTTGAGCCAATCAAACACTCACTCCCAGTCAACTGATCTGGGTTTAATCCATCATCATTCTTTAGCTCACTCCACCACCCCAGTTCAGACATGGCCATATGCAAATCAGTCTGACCCTGTGCCTCATGGGAACAGTCCAGCCCGAACTGCCAAGCCATGTCTTCCCTGGACCGGAAACAAGCATCCTAGGACCGGTTTCTGGCATTCCAGCCGTCATCAGCCAGGCTTGCTTGAATCCAGTGGCAAAGTGAGCAAGGGACCCACGTCTGGGCATACCCGCCAACTTAGGGCGAACAAGCGATACAAAGGGGATGATGGACGGAACGTTTGAGCCAATCAAACACTCACCCCAGTCAACTGATCTGGGTTTAATCCATCATCATTCTTTAGCTCACTCCACCACCCCAGTTCAGACATGGCCATATGCAAATCAGTCTGACCCTGTGCCTCATGGGAACAGTCCAGCCCAACTGCCAAGCCATGTCTTCCTGGACCGGAAACAAGCATCCTAGGACCGGTCTCTGGCATTCCAGCCGTCATCAGCCAGGCTTGCTTGAATCCAGTGGCAAAGTGAGCAAGGGACCCACGTCTGGGCATACCCCGCCAACTTAGGGCGAACAAAGCGATACAAAGGGGATGATGGACGGAACGTTTGAGCCAATCAAACACTCACCCCCAGTCAACTGATCTGGGTTTAATCCATCATCATTCTTTAGCTCACTCCACCACTCCAGTTCAGACATGGCCATATGCAAATCAGTCTGACCCTGTGCCTCATGGGAACAGTCCAGCCCGAACTGCCAAGCTGGACTGTTCCCATGAGGCACAGGGTCAGACTGATTTGCATATGGCCATGTCTGAACTGGGGTGGTGGAGTGAGCTAAAGAATGATGATGGATTAAACCCAGATCAGTTGACTGGGGGTGAGTGTTTGATTGGCTCAAACGCTCCGTCCATCATCCCCTTTGTATCGCTTTGGTCGCCCTAAGTTGGCGGGGCATGCCCAGACGTGGGTCCCTTGCTCACTTTGCCACTGGATTCAAGCAAGCCTGGCTGATGACGGCTGAAATGCCAGAAACCGGTCCTAGGATGCTTGTTTCCGGTCCAGGGAAGACATGGCTTGGCAGTTCGGGCTGGACTGTTCCCATGAGGCACAGGGTCAGACTGATTTGCATATGGCCATGTCTGAACTGGGGTGGTGGAGTGAGCTAAAGAATGATGATGGATTAAACCCAGATCAGTTGACTGGGGGTGAGTGTTTGATTGGCTCAAACGTTCCGTCCATCATCCCCTTTTGTATCGCTTGGTCGCCCTAAGTTGGCGGGGGCATGCCGAGACGTGGGTCCCTTGCTCACTTTGCCACTGGATTCAAGCAAGCCTGGCTGATGACGGCTGAAATGCCAGAAACCGGTCCTAGGATGCTTGTTTCCGGTCCAGGGAAGACAAGGCTTGGCAGTTCGGGCTGGACTGTTCCCATGAGGCACAGGGTCAGACTGATTTGCATATGGCCATGTCTGAACTGGGGTGGTGGAGTGAGCTAAAGAATGATGATGGATTAAACCCAGATCAGTTGACTGGGGGTGAGTGTTTGATTGGCTCAAACGTTCCGTCCATCATCCCCTTTTGTATCGCTTGGTCGCCCTAAGTTGGCGGGAGTATGCCCAGACGTGGGTCCCTTGCTCACTTTGCCACTGGATTCAAGCAAGCCTGGCTGATGACGGCTGAAATGCCAGAAACCGGTCCTAAGATGCTTGTTTCCGGTCCAGGGAATACATGGCTTGGCAGTTCGGGCTGGACTGTTCCCATGAGGCACAGGGTCAGACTGATTTGCATACGGCCATGTCTGACCTGGGGTGGTGGAGTGAGCTAAAGAATGATGATGGATTAAACCCAGATCAGTTGACTGGGGGTGAGTGTTTGATTGGCTCAAACGTTCCGTCCATCATCTCCTTTTGTATCGCATTGGTCGCCCTAAGTTGGCGGGGGTATGCCCAGACGTGGGTCCCTTGCTCACTTTGCCACTGGATTCAAGCAAGCCTGGCTGATGACGGCTGAAATGCCAGAAACCGTTCCTAGGATGCTTGTTTCCGGTCCAGGGAAGACATGGCTTGGCAGTTCGGGCTGGACTGTTCCCATGAGGCACAGGGTCAGACTGATTTGCATATGGCCATGTCTGAACTGGGGTGGTGGAGTGAGCTAAAGAATGATGATGGATTAAACCCAGATCAGTTGACTGGGGTGAGTGTTTGATTGGCTCAAACGTTCCGTCCATCATCCCCTTTTGTATCAGCTTGGTCGCCCTAAGTTGGCGGAGGTATGCCCAGACGTGGGTCCCTTGCTCACTTTGCCACTGGATTCAAGCAAGCCTGGCTGATGACGGCTGAAATGCCAGAAACCGGTCCCAGGATGCTTGTTTCCGGTCCAGGAAGACATGGCTTGGCAGTTCGGGCTGGACTGTTCCCATGAGGCACAGGGTCAGACTGATTTGCATATGGCCATGTCTGAACTGGGGTGGTGGAGTGAGCTAAAGAATGATGATGGATTAAACCCAGATCAGTTGACTGGGGTGAGTGTTTGATTGGCTCAAACGTTCCGTCCATCATCCCCTTTGTATCGCTTTGGTCGCCCTAAGTTGGCGGGGTATGCCCAGACGTGGGTCCCTTGCTCACTTTGCCACTGGATTCAAGCAAGCCTGGCTGATGACAGCTGAAATGCCAGAAACCGGTCCTAGGATGCTTGTTTCCGGTCCAGGGAAGACATGGCTTGGCAGTTCGGGCAGGACTGTTCCCATGAGGCACAGGGTCAGACTGATTTGCATATGGCCATGTCTGAACTGGGGTGGTGGAGTGAGCTAAAGAATGATGATGGATTAAACCCAGATCAGTTGACTGGGGGTAAGTGTTTGATTGGCTCAAACGTTCCGTCCATCATCCCCTTTGTATCGCTTGGTCGCCCTAAGTTGGCGGGGTATGCCCAGACGTGGGTCCCTTGCTCACTTTGCCACTGGATTCAAGCAAGCCTGGCTGATGACGGCTGAAATGCCAGAAACCGGTCCTAGGATGCTTGTTTCCGGTCCAGGGAAGACATGGCTTGGCAGTTCGGGCTGGACTGTTCCCATGAGGCACAGGGTCAGACTGATTTGCATATGGCCATGTCTGAACTGGGGTCGTGGAGTGAGCTAAAGAATGATGATGGATTAAACCCAGATCAGTTGACTGGGGTGAGTGTTTGATTGGCTCAAACGTTCCGTCCATCATCCCCTTTTGTATCGCGGGGGTAGTATGCTGGCCTGGTAGCGCTTCTCTGATGCTGGGGGTAGTATGCTGGCCTGGTTGCTCCTTGAGGCGGGGGGTAGTGTGCTGGCCTGGTAGCGCTTCTCTGAAGTTGGGGGTAGTGGGCTGGACTGGAAGCGCTTCTCTGATGGTGGGGGTAGTATGCTGGCCTGGTAGCGCTTCTCTGATGCTGGGGGTAGTATGCTGGCCTGGTTGCTCTTCTCTGAAGCTGGGGGTAGTATGCTGGCCTGGTAGCGCTTCTCTGATGCTGGGGGTAGTATGCTGGCCTGGTTGCTCTTCTCTGATGCTGGGGGTAGTATGCTGGCCTGGTTGCTCTTCTCTGATGCTGGGGGTAGTGGGCTGGCCTGGTAGCGCTTCTCTGATGCTGGGGGTAGTATGCTGGCCTGGTTGCTCTTCTCTGATGCTGGGGGTAGTGGGCTGGCCTGGTAGCGCTTCTCTGA